>CM042899.1:12933000-13533000 GCA_023653625.1 Triadica sebifera
CACTGGCAGGTATAGTTTAAATTTTCCTCAATTATAATATAATATATAGAAAGTAATAGTAAAATTGAAAAAAATTAGACTCACAATTTATTTTGGCAGAGTTACGGGTCCAACCTACTTTAAGGCAATAAGTGAGAAAAGCTCAGAAGCAAGATCAAAAATTGATGATAATTGTTGAGGCAGTGAAAAATGGGGAGAGACCTGAATTTAAGGTTGAAGATGATGGAAGTATAAGTTACAGAGGAAGATTGTGTGTGCCAAATGATAGCGGATTTAAGTAAATAATTCTAAAAGAGGCACATAATACAACTTATTCCATGCATCCAGGGAGCAATAAAATGTATCAGAACCTGAAGACTCATTATTGGTGGCTAGGAATGAAGAAGGATATAGTGGAATATACTATAAGATGCTTGACATGCCAACAAATGAAAGCAGAACACTAGGTACCATCTGGATTGTTATAGCCTATTGCAATTCCAGAATGGAAGTGGGAAAGAATTACAATGGATTTTGTATCTGGGTTGTCTTTGACACAAAAGAAGCATGATGCAGTATGGGTAATTATCGACAGGCTTACCAAGTCGGCTCACTTTTTGCCAGTTCAGATGGATTATTCATTGAGCTGGTTAGCAGAATTATATGTCAATGAGATAATTCGACTACATGGGGTGCCAATATCTATTATTTCTGATCGAGACCCACGGTTCACATCAAAATTTTGGAAAAGTCTACATCAAGCATTGGCGACCCTACTTGCTTTTAGTACAGCATTTCACCCACAAACAGATGGGCAATCTGAACGAGTGATTCAATTGTTGGAAGATATGCTGAGAATCTGCGTAATTGATTTTGAGGGTAGCTGGGATAAACATTTACCATTGATGGAATTTGCATACTACAACGACTATCAAACTAGTCTCGGCATGACACCATACAAAGCTTTGTATGGAAGGAGATGTAGGACACCATTATGCTGGACAAAACTTGGTGAAAAGAAATTTATGGGGCCAAAATTAGTGCAACAGACAGAAGAGAAGGTGAAATTAATCTAAGATCGATTAAAAGTTGCATCTGATCGACAAAAATCCTATGCCGATTTGAAGAGGAAGGACATTGAGTATGCTGTCGGAGACAAGGTATTTTTGAAAGTCTCACCTTGGAAAAAAGTAATGCATTTTGGTAAAAAGGGGAAACTGAGTCCTACATTTATTGGACCATACGAAATAATTGAACGTGTGGGTCCAGTGGCTTACAGGTTGGCCTTACCACCAGAATTGGATAAGATCCACAATGTGTTTCATGTCTCAATGTTAAGAAGATATAGATCGGATCCGATCCATGTAATACCTGTGGAATCAATAGAGGTACAACCAGACTTGACATATGGTGAAGAGCCAGTAAAAATCATAGCTCGAGAAGTCAAAGAACTACGGAACAAGAAGGTACCACTAGTAAAGGTCCTATGGCGCAATCATGAAGTAGAAGAAGCCACATGGGAGAGTGAAGAAATGATGAGAACTCAACATCCTCAGTTATTCAGCTCCACCTAATCAGGTAAATTTCGAGGACGAAATTTTCTTTAGGGGGAGAGAATTGTAACATTCAGTGATTTAGGCCCTGATTGCGCGTGACCGTAGTGGGGTCCACTGGTTCAATCGGAGTCTAAATTTAAACAAAAAAAAAGACTAATAATAAGAGAAAATAATTAAGGGTATGATTCCATTAGCGATGATTATGGACATACTAAAGTCAATCCCTTGAGCCAAAGAGAAATTGACTAGGTCTTACCTAGGTATATGTATGAATTTACAACCCAAAATAGAAATCAAATTCCTATTTCTAAGTCTTCTTGTTTATGGTACCATCTCCTTTGCTTCTTACTCCTTTTTATCTTCATTCTATCCTAATCCTATGTAATCTAATTACATATTTCAAATTATAGAAAACCTCAATTTACATTTGAGGAGAGTAAGATGAGAAGAGAAATACATAAGAAAGAAAAAGAGGTAGTGACACGCAAACCCTATTTACCATAAAACAAAATAATTCCATGCATGCTAAATCACATTGGGCCTAAGTCCATAATCTTCCATCATGCCTTTTCATACACCCCTAACATGCATTCTCTAATGCACAAAATAAAAATGACAATTTTGGATTTCAATTTGTAAATCAATTCAACACTTGAATCGAAATTGCCTATATGTGTTCTTTCGGTTAATTTAATTTTGTATGTCATTTTAAAGTGGAATTTAATATTTAATCAAATTAAATTAAATTTCATATTTCCAGAAATAATTCAAAATTAATTCTCCTTAAAATCAGAATATTATGATGTTAAAATTAAATAATTTAATTTTAATATACATACCAATTTCTAGTCATACTAAAATTACAATTGCACAACTTAAATTAATTTAAAATTAATTTCCACAAATTCTAAAAAATTTCTAGAACATCAAATCACCATTCTAATTATCTTTAGGTCAGCTCAATTTCATCAAAATATTTTTCGCACAAGCCAAAATTACTAAAACAAACGAACCAACACACTTAGACGCTCAAAATGACTAATTCGATATCTATAATTTTTAAAATTTCAAATGCTTGCAAAATAATTTTGGCATGCATGTAACATCAAAATAAAATATTTTTAATCACATAAAAATTATTTCAAGGTGCTGGAAATAAAATAAACATATACAAAAAAAATCAAAGAAAATAGCCCCATTGGGTAAGCTAAAACAGTCCCATTTTTGTGTTTGTTTGAAAAATTAATTAAAATAATTTTTAATTAATTATTGGACACTTCCAGAGGAATAAAAATATTCTCAATATGTCTAAATAATAATTTCATAATTAAAGTACAAGAAAAATGTAACCAGCCCCATCAATTAAGCCAAACAACAACACATGTTCATAAAAGAGCAATTTTAGGCATTTTTGAATGAGCCTTCCTTATGCAGTAATGTTTACTTATGTGACCAATTTTCATACAATAATTACATTGTTTAGGTCTAAAATTGCTTTTTGGTCTTACAATGTATTTGAATGCCATATTTCTATTAAACTGAATTTGAGAACAATGGCATGCACAGTCATGATTAATTGGTGTTTTTCTAGATGCATGCTTCTTATACATAAAGGCATGATTATTCTTTTTATGTATAGAAGGTTTAGTATACTTATTCCTAGGTGCTGTTCTAGCAAGGGTGGAGATGTGAGGTTCACTAGACTTAACAAAAATGGTTTTGGGATAAGATGATGATGTGTCCTTAAATCCTAGACCATGTCTAATTAAAGGTGGTATTTGAGACACAATGAGAGTATTTAAACTCTCTTTTCCTTTGTGTAATTTTGAAATTGAATTTCTAAGTTCATCAACTTCATTTTTTAAAGTATTATTTTCTTTAAGCAAGGATTTAGCTGAGGGTCTTGATGAGATCTAATGATTTTTGAAGAGATTCATTAGATGATTTAAGCTTAATGTTCTCCTTTTCTAAAGCATCTATTTTGATTTTTAAATTAGAAATGTTGTTCTTATAAGTACTGAATTTGCTCATATATTTCTCTAGTTCTAGATTCAATTCTTTTATAAGGCTTTTCTCATCATCATCATCATCACTATCATTATCATTACCACTACTATCATTATGAAAGAGTATGAGTGTAGTGATCTTACCTTGTCCGAGATGTGATCCTCAATAGCCATGAAGCATAGGTTGACCTCTTCGCTTTCATTGTCATCTTTTTCGCTTGAAGAGCTTTCGTCATCCTATGTGGCTTTATGACCTTTCTCCCCATTGTCTCCTTGGTATTTGCTCTTATGCTTTTTGAGCCTTGGACATTCTGGTTTAATATGCCCTTTCTTTCCACATTCATAGCACTTTACCTCTTCCTTACTTCTTTGTGCATCATTAGAAGTCTGTTTGAGGTTTCTTTGCCTGAATTTTTTGGAGTTGCTCATTTGCTTCTCAATGATTCTTTTCAGCCTTAATGAGAGCATAACAATGTCCTCATTCTCATCATCACTCATTTCTTCATCGTTTTCATTTTCTTCTTGAGATTTTGAAGTAGAGGCTTTTAATGCTAAAGGCTTTCTTTTTTTTGGCTTTGCTTCAAGCTCTCTATCTCTTTTCACTGCCATTTCATGTGTGAGAAGTTTTCCAATAAGCATATCAGTATTGATGATGCTCATGTCTTCATTTGCTTCTTCTATACCAGCAACTCTTGAATCGTAGTCTTTAAGAGGAAGACTTCCCAGGATTTTGTTGTTTACATCTTCCAAGCTGAGATGCTTCCCAAGTTTCCTCATTCCATTTATAATAGCTAGAAGATGATTGGTCATATCAGTGATTGACTCATTGGATTTCATCTTGAAGAGCTCATATTCTGTAGTAAGAAGTTGAATTTTCTTGGATTTGACTTGCTTAGTTCCTTCATGATAATTTTCCAATGTCTTCCACATGTTGTAGGCTGTTGGGCAGTGTTGTATTTTTCCACATTCTTCACTGGATAATGAGCTTGAGAGGATTGTCATTGCCTTCTTGTTTTTGAAATTTTCTATTCTTTGAGGCTCTGTCCAATCATCTCTTGATAACATTTTTTCTTCACCATCAGCTCCTCTTCTGGTTGGTGGTGTCCATTCTTTTCGTACACTATCCCAGACTTCAATTCCTTCACTATCTAGGTATGTCTCCATCCGAAACTTCCAATGAGCATAATTTGCTCCATCGAAGTAAGGCTTGAGACTTTAGAATCCTTCACTGGCCATATCTTGATCTTTATTAGCACTTTTTAGGCTTCGATGTTAGACAAAACTTTGATACCAATTGTTGCCCAGATATTGAGCCAAGAAGGGGGGTTGAATTGGAGTTTGAAAAAAAAATTTAACTTTAACATGCGAAAATAAAAATTAAGTTTAGGAGGGATAGAGAAATTTGACAAAAGGATTTTTATAGAGGTTCGGGTGTTAACAAACCCTACTCCTCTCCCCAATCGCAATTGGGAGTTTCACTAACACACTAAGTGTTACAATGGAGTTTTACGAGCTCACTCCCAACTATGGTGTTTCTCACAATGGCTCACACTTAACCCAGAAATCCCTTGTGTTTTGATGGCTCACACAATAACTAATTCCTTATGTTTTACAGGCTCACACAAACAACATTTACCTTGTGTTTTATAGGCTCACACAAACAACCTTTACCTTGTGTTTTACAGGTTCACACAAACAACCTTTCTTTGTGTTTTATAGGCTCACACAACTAACCCTTACAAGTGTTCTAGTCTTAAACCCAAAATACTCAAAGCTCACTTGAGTAAATGATTACAGAGAGAAACACTTACAAATCTTTATTTCTCAAAAATGATGAGCAAAAAGACTTTTACAGAGAATAAATATCAAATGCACAAAATGGCTTACAACAAGGTTTTGATTCAAAATATTTTCAATTCACTTGTTCTTTTGTTCTCCTTTTTTACACTCTTCTTCTAGATGCATAAATGACTTTCATTTATACTTCCATAGCAAATTATAGCAGTTAGAATGCATTTAATATGAAACTAGTCATTGCACCAACCTTAATAATCGTGCCTGACATTTTTCTCTTTCATCTTTCACGGGTGTGACTCTGTGTGTCACGGTCGTGACTATTCTTCCAAGTCGTGACTTAAGTGGTGACCTTGGCCGTGACGCATTCTGGAAGGTTTTGAAATATTTGGTTACGGGCATGACATATATCTTCACGGGCGTGACAACCTTCCAAGCCGTGGTCCAAGTGGTGACTTTGGTCGTGAAGCTCTCTGGAAGAATTTGTCATGACTTTTCACGGGCATGACATTGCTTTCACGGGCATGACTTAAATGCTCATTCATGGTTTGTTATCTTCCTTCATAGTCGTGTACTTCAAATGTTGGTTTGTTGGTGCTAGGCTTAATCACAGGCATGACACATGGTCACGGGCGTGAATGATGCTACTTTTTCAATTTTATCTTTCAAAGATTAATCTTCCATTCTCCATTCTTGCTATCTTATTCCATACCTTGTTTAATAGACATAGAAAACAAGTATATAATATACATTATTGCCATTTTATTTATTATCATCAAAATGATGGAAATACCCCTCAAGGTTCAACAGTTCATGGGAGAGAGATCCCTGCATGGATTGGTTTTATCATCATAGGATAGTAGTAGACTGCAAAAAAAAAAAATGGTTCTTAAAATAGCTAAACATAGACATGTAGTAGTGGAAGGACAATTATTTCTATAGACTCTAAAAGTTATTTCAATGATGAAAGCTAATAAAATGAGGAGAAAGGGATGTGAAGCCTATTTGGCTCATGTGGTTGACATCAGAAAACGAGGTATAGATCTTAAGGATATCCCTATAATTAATGAATTTTTAGCTTTTTTTCTGAATGATCTACCAGGGTTACCACCCCAAAAAGAGGTTGAGTTCTCTATAGAGCTCACCTTAGACATAACACCTATATCAATAGCGCCATATAGAATGGCACCATTTGATATGAAAGAGCTAAAAGCTAAGCTGTAGAAATTATTAGACAAGGGTTTCATCAAATCGAGTGTACCTCATTGGAGTGCACTGATGTTATTTGTGAAAAAGAAGGATGGGTCTATGAGGCTATGCATAGACTATAGACAACTAAATAAGGTGATCATTAATAACAATTATCTGTTACCATGAATTAATGACCTGCTTGACCAGTTGAAGGGTTCATGTGCATTTTATAAAATTGAAAGATATCAAGGTACCATCAGTTGAGGGTTAAGGCAGAGGATATAACTAAGATAATGTTTAGAACCAAGTATTAGCATTATGAGTTTTTTATTATGCCTTTTAGGTTAATCAATGCTTCAACACTTTTTATAGACTTGATGAACATGGTATTCAAGCCTTATCTAGATCACTATATTATAGTCTTTATAGATGATATTTTGGTGTATTCTAAGACACTTGAGGAGTATGATCATCACCTGAAGATATGTTATAAACACTTAGAGAGCAGAAACTGTATGCCAAGCTCTCGAAATGTGAGTTTTAGCTTAATGAGGTCACTTTTCTTGAACACATTATATCATCACATGGCATAAGGATTGATCCTAGCAAGGTAGAGGCAGTTATGAGTTGAAAGCCTCATCATAATGTGATAGAGATCAAGAGTTTCCTTGGTTAGGTTGGTTATTACAAGAGGTTGTTAAGGGTTTTTTTTAATGATTGCTTCTCATTTAACTAGGCTATTGAAGAAAGATTTGAAATTTGAGTGGGCAGATAGATACCAAGATAGTTTTGACAAACTTAAGATGTTAATAGAGGCTCCTATTTTGACACAACCAGTCCCTGATAAGGAGTATGTCATCTATAATGATGCTTTACACAATGAACTGGGATGTGTACTGATGTAAGAGGATAAGTAGTAATATCTAGGCATCTGAAGACATATGAAAAGAATTATCCCATTGATGACTTGGAGTTGGCTACCATTGTCTTTGCATTGAAGATATGACGCCAGTATCTTTATAGGGAGAAATGTTTCATCTACACATACCATAAAAGACTGAAATACCTTACTACACAATGAGATCTTAATATGAGGTAGAGGTGGTGGTTAGAATTGATAAAAGATTATAATTGTGTATTTGATTACCATCTAAACAAGGATAATGTAGTGGCTGATGCATTAAGTAGAAATATGGTGGCAGATTTGCATAACCTTCCATCTCCAGATAGACGGATAGTTAGAGAAGGTTATATAGATATTATAGGATATGATGAGGAGTTGTATGCTTGAGTTCGAGGGTAGCTCGGATAGATATCTTACTTTAATGGAGTTTTATTGTAATAGCTACCAATCTAGTATCAAGATGGCTCCTTATCATAATCATTCCACAAAGATGTCAAGTTTGAATGAATAGACATGTATTGTGATTGATTGAAGTACTAGATCTACTACAACGCATTTTGGGGAAACATATTATGGTATATAGAGATGTTTCATGAAATGGAATGAGTTATGTACCATAGTAAGAGAGAGTAGAGTGTAAGTTTATACTCCTATACATAATTAGTCGACACATGATTTGATGTTTGCAGTTATCGCAGTTGCCTTGAAATTTTGATGACACCATTGATATGAGGAGTAGTTTCAAAAACATACAAGTCACAAGAGTGAGATAAACTTTCCCTTTCAAAGGAATAATATCTCCAATAGAGGCAACAATTAGAATTGATTCAAAACATTAATAGTGTCATTGATTGCCAATTGAAGATAGATAACACAGAGGTCGATGCTTTGAGGTGTAAAACTCTAGCAAAGTATGAGCTCGAACTACTTTTCTTTAAAAATTTAAAAAGGCTTAGAAGTATGACCCGAAGCCATATGAGATAAACCAGATTGATAGTAAAAAGGAGAGATTTGAATATTCAATGCAGTCAAATGATAATATGTATTATAAAGGTCAATTATATACCCAACATGGATGGTTTGAGATAAGAGATACTGAAATAAGTACATAAAATAGTTTGTCTTGGGCACCTAAACAATAACATAGTGCAATAAGACCAGTGAAGAGGAACATCATAAAATTCTCCACCAGATGTCTCACTTATTTGCAAGTGAAACTAGAAGACTAGTGCCTCAAGAATTATTATGATTTGTAACTATACCTGAGTGGATGAGGTTGTTGGATACTAGGAAATTTGCATTTGATTTACCTTTCAATCAGAAGATGTATGAGGTGGTATGAGTGGTAATAGTAAGGTGATTAATTGAGCACCCACTTCTTATCAGATGGAATGAATTACCATCGCAATAGATTAGTAGAAAAGTATATGACTAAGATAGACCCTCTTTATAATGTGTCAGAATCCATCAAATTTGATGGAGAGCCTGACATTTCTCTAATTCGGGAAAAACTTCCAATAAGCTTTAGAAACCATGCTTATTTGATACCGATTCCATCCTTAGATGAAAGGTCAATTAGAGTATGTGGTTTAGTTACTAGGAGATATGATATGGATTTGTGTTATTGAGTTTGAAGACAATTGGAATAGAAGTTTTTTGTTGACAAAGTTTGCATATAATAACTTTTATTAAATAGGTATGACTCCTTTTGGGGCTTTGTATGATACAAGTGAGGAATTTTAGTGTGTTGGATGAAGCTTAGTGGAAGGAAGTTAATGGGGCTAGATTGGGTATAGTAGACCAAAAAGAAAGTCAGAATTATCATGAATAGGCTTAAAGCAGACTCGATACCTTCTGTTGTTCAGTGATAATCAAATAAGTACAATTTCAAGGATGAAATTTTTTTAAGGAGGAGAGAGTTGTCATATATACTTGTTTAGGCCCCAACTAACAAGCATATTTTAGGATCAGATACACCAAACTGACTGAAAACTGAGTGCACTTGTTAATCAAAACAAAAACGATACGGTTGTGTAAGTCCTGAAATAGCTTAAAGGGGGTGAAAGGAGATTTTAACAAATTTTGGCCCTTGTAAAATTGACTCATGTTTCAAAGTATGCCAAGTAAATAAGAGAAGAAAAGTGAGAAGATGAAAAATCTAACCTCACCTTTTTAAATATTCAAGATGGCCAAAATCTTTCCTTCTCTTTTTCTCTTCTTTTCTTCCTTCCTCTTCCTTTGTTTGGCTCACTTTGCTTCAATTTCTTGTTGATCTTTCCTTAATCCATCTTTTCTAGCTAAAATCATAGCATTAATTGAAGAAAAAAAGAAGAAGGAAGGGGAGATGTAGGTCACATAAAAAAGGCAGAAAATGAGAGAGAATTTTGTTTGATTAAGATGAGGAAGAAGAAAAAATGAAGGCAAAAAGTGAAATTTGACTTTTATAGTAGAATTAGGTGGGTGGTAGGGATTAATTAGATAATATTGTCCCTCATTGGTCCATTAATTTAAATCACTCTTACTTTATTTTAATCCAAAGAATATTCCTTTCCTTTGATAAAGAATATTCTATTTTTATTCCTTCTTAAAATATATGTGCTAAAAATACCGTAAATTCAAATTTCGTTTAGTGAAAAATTATTATTTTCAAAATTTTAGCTCTGAATCTCAAAATTCTCAATTAATAATATCCAAAATATTTTTCTCCTATTTTATTGGTTAGCAAATAAAAATTTGCTTAATTGAAAGTGCAGAATAAATAAAATAGAGGAAGGAAGGAGAGATATCACACACAATATTTATAGAGGTTTGTGCATTTACAACCCTACTCCTCTCCCCAATCTCAATTGGGTATTTCACTGTCACACTTAGTGTTACAGTGGAGTTTTTCCAGCTCACTCCCAACTATGGTGTTTTTCTCAATGGCTAACACCTAACCAAGAAATTCCCTTGTGTTTTTCAATGGCTCACACAAAAACCAATTCCTTGTGTTTTATGGCTCACACAATAAACCCTTAAAAGTGTTTCACTCTTAACCCAATATACCCAAGCTCAATTTTGAGTAATTGATTACAATGAAAAAAACTCACAACCTACAATGCTAAGAAGTTATGAGCAATTAGGTTTTCACAAAAAGTAAAGGATTGTTGAAAAATAATTAGTGCACAAGGCTACAACAAGATTAAAGATGAAAATTAATTGTTGTTCTTTTTATTTGTTTTCTCATTGGGATTCAAAAATGACTTGCATTTATACTCCCTTTGAGAATTATAGCCGTTTGGGTGCATTTAATGCGAAAGTAGCCGTTGAACCAATTCTTAATTCACGGCTGACATTTTTCTCTATCGTAGTTCATGGGCGTGACTATGTGTATCATGGGCATGAATGTTCTTCCAAGCCATGGTCCAAGTGGTGGCTCTGGCTGTGACACTCTTTGGAAGAATTTGAAATGTTTGGTCACGAGCGTGACTATATGTGTCACGGGCATGAATATTCTTTCAAGCCGTGGTCCAAGTGGTGACTCTAGTCGTGACATTCTTTGGAAGAATTGAAAATGTTTGGTCATGGGCGTGACTAATCTTTCACAGGAGTGACTTGTCTGATCTTTCACAGTTGGTTTGATCCTTCTTAGACGTCAACTTTGAATGGTGGAAAATTGGCATTATGATATATTCACGGGCATGACATTAGTAGTCACGGGCATGACACTTTGCTATTTCTTTGATTTTTATCTTCAAAAGTTGTCTTTCATTCTTGGTTCATGTTCTAATCAAAGTATATCCTGTTTAACACACTTAGAATACAAACATTGTTAAATAAATTATTGCTATTTTATTTGTTATCATCAAAATGATAAAAGTACCCCTCAAGGTTCAACAGGATTTTTGTGTGAGCCATCAAAACACAAGAATTTGGTAATTGTGTTAGCCATTAAAACACAAGGGATTAGCTAAGAGAGTAAAACACCATAGTTGGGAGCGAGCTAGAAAAAACTCCATTTGTAAGACTTTGAGTGTTAGTGAAACACCCAATTAAGAATGGGAAGAGGAGTAGGAATTGTTAATACCTAAACCTTTATAAATCTTATGTGTCAAATATCTCTCTCTCTCACTAATTATTGTTTGGTAAAATTTCCTCAGGAAAAAATATTAGTTACCAACCGATTCAAACCCCCTTCTTGGTTATTGTTTTGGACAATAATTGGTATTAGAGCTAAGTTTAGCATTCAAGCTTAACAAGTGCTAATAAAAATCAAACGATGGCCAATAAAAGATTTCATAGTCTAAAGTCCTTCTTTGTTGGAGCTAACTATGCAAATTGGAAATTCAAGATGGAGGTCTATCTTGATAGTAATGGAGTAGATGTTTGGGAGTACGTTCAAAAAGAATGGACACCTCCGACAAGAACAAATTCCGAAGGAGAAAAAGAGATCATCCCAAGAGATGATTGGACTAAAACGCAATGGAGAGCAAATGGCAAAAACAAGAAAGCCATGACTATAAGCTCTTTATCCCTAGAAGAGTGTGGTAGAATTCAACATTGTCTTATCACTTATTCCATTTGGAAACTTTGGAGAATTACTATGAAGGCATCAATTAAGTGAAGTCCAAGAAGGTTCAACTTCTTCTCATTGAGTATGAGCTATTCAAGATTAAGCCAAATGAAACCATAATCAAATTGACCAATTGTCTTCTTGCTATTGTTAATGGTATGAGAAATCTTAGAAAACACTATAGTTTTGAAGACATAAGCAACACGATTTTGAAGAGTCTTCTAATGAGAGATTATGACTCAAGAGTTGTAGGTATAAAAGATGCTAATGAAGACTTAAGCGTAATCTCCACTGATGTGCTAATTGGTTAACTTCTCACTCATGCGATGGCTTTAGTAAGGGAAAAGGAGCATAAAGGAGAAAAGGAGAAGAGAAAACCTCTAGCACTTAAAGCTTCAATTTCCATGCTTATAGATGAAGATCTCCATAACAATGAAAAGTTTGTTGATTAAGAAAATGATCAAATAGCCTTACTTTCAAGGAAAATCAAGAGGTTCATCACCAACAAGAATGGTTCAATCAAGAACTACAAGCATAGAGCCTCAAGATTCCTTCCTAAAAACTCTTCATTTAACAAAAGTAAAGAGGAAGTCAAATGCTATGAGTGTGGCAAGAAGGGACACATTAGATCGGAGTGCCTGATGGTTAAGAAGTACAAGAGGAGACCCAATAAAGAATATGAAGAAAATGGTCAAAGCCACTTGGGATGATGAAACCTCATCACTCATTGAAGAAGAAGAAGAAAAAGAGGAGGAGAAGGAGGTGGCTAACTTGTGCTTCATGTCTATTGAGGATTACTCTAATGATGAGGTATGCTTTACATCCCAACCTTGTGATGACTTGTGTGATTTAATTGATGATGATGATATAGTTGAAGTATTAAATTTATAGATAAAAAGGTATAAAATGAAACTTGATCTTTATAGAAAAATAGCCCTAAACTTAAAAATGATTTTAATAACTTTCAAAAGGTAGTTAAAGAGCTAAAACCTCAAATGACTACTTAAAGAAGTCATTGGATGAGTTTTCATAAAAACCTTCAACCAAATCTCAAACAAAAGAAAACAATTCTTTAAAAAATGTGGTTGAAGAGCTTAGAAATTTAATTTCTATATTTCATCAAGGGAAAATGATTCTAGACACTCTAATTATATCTTAATGTAACGCCACACCTTATACATTTGTGTATAACCTATCCTTGTATCAAGTAATCATAAATAGCATATTGGAAAGGTAAAATACCCTGTTAACAGTAGTAGTAAATTTTTTTTTCCATATCCGGTAATATAATTCAATGACTTTGCAAGTCTCATATCCTGTAATATTATTCACTAACTTTGCAAAGTTAACACTGAGGTTTTCACCACAATATAATATATCACATATATGAAAACATAAACTTTATACAAAAGTATTTTCGAGTTGATTTTATTTATACATTTTTAGACTCATTCCAAAATGACTATACATATTCAAGCACGAAAATACCAAACACATATGACATATTTTCATGCTTGTGTGGAATGCAAGGAGAGAGAGTGATGAGGCTCGGCCAGTGACCTGTGCTCCATGTCTTTTATACGCTACTCAAAATGAGCTATCACTTTTCTTTACCTGAAAAATGATGCAAATTGATGAGTTGCGGCTCAGTGAGAATAACCATCCAATGAGCTCTAAAGTACCAAACAACTCATAGTAATAAATCACAATTCCAATATATACCATGTATTCCATTTCATTCATCAGTATCATATAAGTATCAATAAAGTTGCAACATATAATCATTACTCTTTATGTATGCAAATGCTTTGCTTATTTCATTTTGTTGTGACTACGTTAAACAGACATTGCCTTGGGTTTCCATGTGAATATTTGCCATGTGAACATTTGCATTTGCATTTGCTAGCTAGCTTGATCATTTGTTTCATTTGCACATTTGTTGGGCCATAGGCCTCTTTTTTTGCTTTACAATATCGATTAAATAGTCACAACACCTTTTTAGCCCATATGCATATGCACTTGTATTTAAGAATTCATCAAGCATTGCATCTTTATCATATACAGCATACATATATTCCATATATACCTCATATGTCAAGCATATACCTTGCATATACTATACATATACCATGTATATATATCACATTTGTCAAACATATACCTCACATATACCGCAAGTATACCATTTATGTGTACCACAATGTCACAAATTATTCATCATTACATTATCAAGGACCAATCATGACAATCACATGAATCACATAGCAAGCAACATTCATTTGCACTAAAGAATTCAATCGATAATTAGACTCACCGTTCTCCTTTGATTCTGACCACTAACTTATTGTCTATCTGCTCCTTGTGGGTCTCCAATATGTTGTGAGCCTAATATGAAAACATAATCGATTAACTCATGATTAGAGAGACTTAATGTGGCTTAAACAAATTAATATGCATTGTTCATGTCAATAGTTAAGATTTTTCCTATGAGGCAGTGTGACCTTATGGGATTGTTTAGCCTAGAACGTTTTATATAATTGACCAAATAATCTGATTCCTATTCCTAATTAAAACTAACATATATTTATATAACATATTCAAATTTCAAACCAATTGGAGCATTTTACAATATTTGGTGGAATTTCTAAGAGTGTTCTGTTTTCTGCCTTTAGGCAGTTTCAGGGTACTCATTTGGGTTCATCATAACTTATAATATATAAGTCCTATTTTAATGAACCTTTACATAAACTTATATGGCTGAATTTGGAACATGTTTCATGTTTACAACTTTTACCAATTATGTCTCTATGGTCTTCTAATTATACCAAACATTTTACTGGTCTAGAATAGAATTGACTTTCGGACCAGTATGGCTTACAAAGGCCATAACTTAGTCTATACATAACCAATGAAGTTTACATTAGTACCAAATTTTAGCTAAGACATATACCTATATCTCTAATGTTTTGATCATTTACAGAATCTAGTTCTAACAAGCTCAAAGTATCCAAACAGTTTACTGTATCTTCCAAGGGCACTCAGTATGTAGTTCAAACCATGGAACAGTCATGGTTCCATTCGCCATAACTCACAATTTACAAGGTCTATGAACCTGAAATTTGGTAAAAAGATACAAAACACATATATATACAACTTTTATGAAACCACACAGTAGCTAATTTGGTTAGGGTTTACACCCTGACCAGTTTCAGTAGGAAGAGCATATCTCTCCCTATACATAACATCTTGCAAAAATGTTTACATATACACAAATATATGACATAAAGGAACAACTTTTGAATTTTACACAGTTCCAGAATCAATTTATATTAACATCAAAATCGGGGTGCAATTCAGTGCCTAATATTGAACCTAAGCAACTCAAATCAACCCTATAGCAATAAGAATTGATTACTTACCAAGGAAAACCTTGAAAGGGATCAATTAGCTTCAAAAACTAGGTGAAAGAAGGAATAATTGAAGTCTAAAATAGAGGAAATTGAAGAAGAAAACGGGGCTGAAGTGAAGAGGCAGAAATGGGGAAGAAAGATGAAGATAAAGCCAACTTGTTTTTTGTCCTTTTCTCTTTTTCTCTTTTTCTCTTCTCATTTCTCATTTCTCTTCTCTTCTATTTCTCTTTTGTTTCAATTTCATTTTATTTTATATTGTGATTATTATTATTTACATAGATTTATAATTCCACTAATTCACACAATGATACAGCTTAATCATTTGACCTGATTTAACTAAATTAGCAATGTAAATGTTCACTATTCTTAATCTAATCATTTTTCTTACTTTAATTTAGTCACCTTATTCAATTCATTTCTAATACTTTGTTATCCTTATTTAGGTTATAAGGATACACGTGTGACTCGATATAATTGCCAAATACTAGGACACATAGCTAGTGCGTGTCATGAACTTGTTCCTACGAAAATACATATGAAATGCATGTGTTCAATTGAATTGTATGCAAGATGCTTATGTTTGATGAAATGCATGTGGGGAAGGTCAAGGATGTTACAATTCTCCCCTCCTTTTAAAAATTTCGTCCTCGAAATTAATACCTGAAAACAGGTGTGGATATTGCTTTTTCATATTTTCTTCTGTTTCCCATGTTGCCTCTTCTTGTAAATGGTTACGCCATAATACTTTAACCAAAGGTATTTCTCGATTTCTTAGCTGTTTAGTCTTGTATCCAATGATTTGCACTGGTTCCTAACATAACTCATGTCCTCTGCAATCTCAATGGCTTGATCTTTAAGTACATGTGTAGGATCTGACCTGTATCTTCTAAGCATGCTCGCATGAAACACATTATGTATTTGAGCCATCTCGGGTGGTAAAGCCAACCTATATGCCAATGGACCAATCTTCTCAAGAATTTCATAAAGCATTATATACCTTGGGCTCAATTTACCCTTTTTGCCAAATCGAATTATCCCTTTCCATGGAGATACACGAAGAAACACCTTTTCACCTAACTCGTATTCCATCTCCCTTCTATGCTGATCAACATAACTTTTCTGCCTATCCTGTGCTGCCTTTAGCTTGTTCTTGACAACCTTGATCTTATCCACTGTGTCTTGCACTATCTCTGGCCCTTCTAATGCACGTGCTCCTTCTTCATCCCAAATGATAGGCCTTCGGCACTTTCTGCCATACATTGCCTCATATGGTGCCATCTGGATACTGCTATGATACTGGTTATTGTAAGCAAATTCAATCAATGCTATATATTCATCCTAAGCACCTCTGAATTCCATAGAACATGCCCTAAGCATTTCTTCCAATGTCTGTATAGTCCTTTCTGATTGTCCATTAGTCTATGGGTGGAATGCAGTGCCAAAGTTCAATTTTGTTCCCAATGCATTCTGTAAACTCACCCAAAAATGTGAAGTAAACTGTGGATCTCTATCAGACACAATGGACACTGGAATGCCATGCAATCTGACGATCTCATTCACATATAATTTGGCCAAACTCTCAAGTGTACAACCCAATCTGATAGGTAGAAAATGTGCTGACTTGGTTAATCTGTCAATAATTACCCATACTGCATCATTTTTCCGTGGAGTTCTTGGCAATCCATAGACAAAATCCATTGTTATCTTTTCCCATTTCCATTCTGGCACTGGTAAAGGATGTAGTTTACCAACTGGTGCCTGATGTTCTATCATAATCTGCTGACATGTTAAGCATTTGGAAACATATTCTGCTATGTCTTTCTTCATTCTTGGCCATCAGTAATGAGGCCTTAAGCTGTGATACATCTTTGTCAACCTTGGGTGCATTGCATAGGGTGCATTGTGTGCCTCTTCTATTATTTCCTGATGTAAGTTCTCAGTGTTTGGAACACATATGCGTGACTTTAACATCAGTGTATTGTCTTGCAATTGAAAATCTTTACTGTTTCCCTATCTTACTAATTCAATTTTCTCACACAATTTAAGATCTTTACTCTGTGCAACTTTGATCATATCCTTCAATATAGGTCTAACCTGAAGAGCAGCAATCAATGATCCTTCATCATGTATATTTAATTCAACATTCATAGATCATAATTGAATCAAATATGGAAAAGAGGATACTTGCAAGTGAGCTACACTGCTACTAGCCTTCCTACTCAATGCATCTGCTACCACATTGGCTTTCCCTGGATGGTATTCAATTGTACAGTCATAATCTTTCAGTAGCTCTAACCACCATCTCTGCCTCATGTTTAATTCTTTCTGTGTCAGCAAATAACCCAAGTTTTATGGTCTGTGAAGATTTGGAATGTCTCACCATACAGATAATGCCTCCAAATCTTCAATGCAAATACGACTGCAGCCAATTCTAAATCATGCACTGGATATGCGATCGCATGTGGTCTCAGTTGTCTGGATGCATAAGCTATCACCTTACCATGTTACATCAACACACATCCCAAGCCTTGGTGAGAAGCATCACTATATACTGTAAACCCACCTGTACCTGTAGGGATGGTTAACACTGGTGCTGAGGTTAGCCTGTGTTTTAGTTCATCGAAACTCCTTTGTCATTCAAAAGTCCACTTGAAAGGCACATTCTTTCTCAACAATTTAGTCAAAGGGCTAGCAATTAAGGAGAATCCATCAACAAATCTACGGTAGTATCTGGCTAAATCCAAAAAACTACGCATTTCCAAAACATTTTTAGGAGCTTCCCAATTTACCATAGCCTCAATTTTGTTTGGGTCAACCTCTATGCCCTTTCACGACACCACATGTCCAAGAAACACCAAATGATCTAACCAGAATTCACATTTACTCAATTTGGCATATAATTGTTTCTCCCTCAAAGTTTGCAATACAATTTTTAAATGTTGTTCATGTTCTCCCCTATTCTTTGAGTACACCAATATGTCATCAATAAATACTATCACAAACCTATCCAAACATGGTTGAAACACCATATTCATTAAAGCCATAAATGCAGCTGGAGCATTAGTCAATCCAAATGGCATTACTAAAAATTCATAATGCCCATACCTGGTTCGAAAGGCAGTCTTTGGAACATCCGTTTCTGCTACCTTTAGCTGGTAATAACCTGATTTCAGATCAATCTTGGAGAATATTTGGGCTCCTTGCAACTGGTCAAACAAATCATCTATTCTAGGCAATGGATATTTATTCTTCACGGTCATTTTGTTCAGTTGCCTATAATCGATGCACAATCTCATTATTCCATCTTTCTTTTTAACAAATAACACTGGAGCTCCCTATGGTGATACACTAGGTCTAATATACCCTTTGTCAAGTAACTCTTGCAATTGGGCCTTTAGTTCTTTCAACTCAACTGGGGCCATTCTATAGGGTGACCTTGATATTGGTGCAGTTCCTGGTACTAGTTCAATAGTAAATTCTATCTCTCTATCTGGTGGTAAACCAGGTAGATCATCTGGGAATACATCAGCAAATTCCCTTACCATTGGTATATTTCAAGCAAGCTATTAGTGGTTCTAGTATCAGTCACATATGCCAAATATGCTTCACATCCCCCTTTGATCAATCGAAATGCCTTTACAGCTGAAACTAGACATGTAGGCACAAGTTTTCTTTCACATAGAAATACTACCCTTGGCTGGTTTGGAGATTCCAAAATTACTTCCTTAGTAAAGCAATTCACTATTGCATGATGTCTAGTTAACCAGTCCATTCCCAGTATCACATCAAATTCATATATTGGCAATAAAATCAGATCAGCTATTAACTCAGCTCTGTCAATGCATATCAGACAATCACGACAGACATTATTCACAACTACCACAGTTTCCAATTGCGTACTCACATTTATGTCAATCCCCAAAGGCTCATGCATTTGATGCAATTCAGATGCCATATGCAATGATATAAATGAATGAGTGGAGCCTGGGTCAATCAATGCATATGCTAATATTTTAGAAATATAAATATTACCAGTGACTACTTCGGGAGCATCCACTGCCTCTTGTCTAGTCATAGCAAACACCCTGGCCTAAGTAGGAGGTCTAGAACTCTGACCTTCAGATCTGGTCACTCCTCTACCCAGTGTACCAGTCTTGCCCCTGCCTCTTCCTCTGCCTTGTGTCCCACTAGTAGGGTAGACCCTTGGTGCCTCAACAGTAGTCTCAGATACTCCTTTGCCTCTGCTGGTCTCTGCTAGTTTGGCTCTATTTGGACAGTCTCTATACATGTGCTCCATCGATCCACAGAAATAACATGCTCCTGTGAGCCTTCTACATTCGCCCGTATGCTGTCTGCCATAATGACTACATATGGGCCTCTGTTCAACATATTGGCTCTGCCCTCTGCCTGGGTAAGAGAAAGTCATTCCTCGACCTCCAGAACTGGAGTACCCACTTCTGTTACCAGATTGTGCAGGCATATATCTACCTCTTTTCCCCAACCTTCTGCTAGACTCACTAAAGAATTCACGTGATGACCTTTTTATTTGTTGTTCCCTAGCTTTCTTTCATCAACCGTTGAGCTCTGATTGCAGCAGCTCTGAGCCTGGCATAACTATTAAGATCAGTAGTTGTAATTCTATTTCTGATCTCATATTTGAGGCCCTCCTCAAACTTCCTGCTTTTGTCTTTTTCAGTAAAGACCATGAAGGTGGCATAATGGGAAAGTTTGTTAAATTGTACTTCATACTCCGCAATAGACATATTCCCCAGTTTCATATTCAGGAATTCCTTCCTCTTCTCATCTTTATTTGCTTCAGGCATGTAATTGTTCTGAAATTCTAGGAGAAAATCATTCCATGTCAACACCGGTGGTTGTGCATCACTGTCAGGGACTATCTCCCACCATTCATAAGCATTTCCTTGCAGTAAGGATACTGCATAATTGAATTTCTCATCCGGGGTACATCTCATCATATTCAGTACCCTCTGTGTCCTTTTCAGCCATGTCTCAGCTTCTGCTGGGTCTGTTGTGCTATTGAAATCAGTTGCACCATGTTTCCTCAGCTTGTCATAACGTCTTTCCTTGTACATTTCAGGACCATATACTTCTTGTTCTAGGTTTTCATGGGGTACTTCTGCATGAGATGACTGTGATCCATGTACTGGAGCTCTAGCTCCTATTGTTGGTTGCTATCTATGTAACATCACACCTTATGCATTTGAGTATAACCTATCCCTGTATCAAGTAATCATACATAGCATATTGGAAAGGTAGAATACCCTGTTAACAATAGTAGTAGATTTTTTTTTCATATCCTGTAATATAATTCAATGACTTTGCAAGTCTCATATCCTATAATTTCATTCAATAACATTGCAAGTCTCATATCCTGTAATATTATTCACTGACTTTGCAAAGTTAACACTGAGGTTTTCACCATAATATAATATATCACATATATCAAAACATAAACTTTACACCTAAGTATTTTCGAGTTAATTTTATTTATACATTTTTAGACTCATTCCAAAATGACTATAAATATTCAAGCACGTAAATACAAAACACATATGACATATTTTCATGCTTGTGTGGAATGCAAGGAGAGAGAGTGATGAGGCTCGGCCAGTGACCTGTGCTGCAAGTCTTTTATACGCTACTCAAAATAAGCTATCACTTTTCTTTACCTGAAAAATGATGCAAATTGATGAGTTTCGGCTCAGTGAGAATAACCATCCAATGAGCTCTAAAGTACCAAACAACTCATAGTAATAAATCACAATTCCAATATATACCATGTATTCCATTCCATTCATCAGTATCATATAAGTATCAATAAAGTTGAAACATATAATCATTACTCTTTATGTATGCAAATGCTTTGCTTATTTTATTTTGTTGTGACCAAGTTAAATAGACATTGCCCCGGGTTTCCATATGAATATTTGCCATGTGAACATTTGCATTTGCATTTGCTAGCTAGCTTGATCATTTGTTTCATTTGCACATTTGTTGGGCCATAGGCCTCTTCTTTTGCTTTACAATATCGATTAACTAGTCACAACGCCTTTTTAGCCAATATGCATATGCACTTGTATTTAAGCCTTCATCAACCATTGCATCTTTATCATATACAACATACATATATTCCATATATACCTCATATGTCAAGCATATACCTTGCATATACTATACATATACCATGTATATATATCACATTTGTCAAACATATACCTCAAATATACCACAAGTATACCATTTATATGTACCACAATGTCACAAATTATCCATCATTACATTATCAAGGACCAATCATGACAATCACATGAATCACATAGCAAGCAACATTCATTTGTACTAAAGAATTCAATCGATAATTAGACTCACCGTTCTCCTTTGATTCCGACCCCTAACTTATTGTCTATCCGCTCCTTGTGTGTCTCCAATATGTTGCGAGCCTAATATGAAAACATAATCGATTAACTCATGATGAGAGAGACTTAATGTGGCTTAAACAAATTAATATGCATTGTTCATGTCAATAGTTAAGATTTTTCCTATGAGGCAGTGTGACCCTATGGGACTGTTTAGCCTATAACTTTTTTCTATAATTGACCAATTAATCTGATTCTTATTCCTAATTAAAACTAACATATAATTATAGAACATATTCAAATATCAGACCAATTGTATCATTGTACAATATTCGGTGGAATTTCTAAGTGTGTTCAGTTTTCTGCCTTGTTTTATGCCTTTAGGCAGTTTCAGGGTACTCATTTGGGTTCATCATAACTTATACTATATAGGTCCTATTTTAATGAAAATTTACAGAAACTTATATGGGTTCATATGGAACATGTTTCATGTTTGAAATCTTTACCAATTATGTCTCTAAGGTCTTCTAATTATACCAAACATTTTACTGGTCCAGAATAGAATTGACTTCCGGACCAGTATGGCTTCAAAAGGCCATAACTTCATCTATACATAACCAATGAAGCTGATATTAGTACCCAAATTTATATAATACATATACCTATAACTTTACGGCTTTGATCATATACAGAATCTAGCTCTAATAAGCTCAAATTATCCAAACAAGTTACTATATCTGCCCAGGGCACTCAATAGGCAGTTCAAACCATGGAACAGTCATGGTTCCATTCACCATAACTCACAATTTACAAGGTCTATGAACCTGAAATTTAGTAGACAGATACAAAAAACATATATATACAACTTTTATGTTTTTAGAGACTTCAAATAAGGGCTTTAACATATTCGAAATCAAACCACACAGTAGCTAACTTGGTTAGGGTTTATACCCTGACCAGTTTCAGTACGAAGAGCATATCTCTCCCTATACATAACATCTTGCAAATATTTTTACATATCCATAACTCTAAGATATAAAGGAACAACGTTTGTGTTTTACACATTTCTAGAATCAATTTATATTAACATCAAAATCGGGGTGCAATTCAGTGCCTAATATTGAACCTAAGCAACTCAAATCAACCCTATAACAATAAGAATTACTTACCAAGAACAACCTTGAAAGGGATCAATTAGATTAAAAAACTAGGTGAAACAAGGAAGAATTGAAGTCTGAAATGGAGGAAATTGAAGAAGAAAACGAGGCTGAAGTGAGGAGGCAGAAATGGGGAAGAAAGATAAAGATAAAGCCAACTTGTTTTTTTGTCATTTTGTCATTTTCTCTTCTTCTCTTCTCTTTTCTCTTCTCATTTCTCTTTTCTCTTCTCTTCTATTTCTCTTTTGTGTCATTTTCATTTTATTTTGTCTATATTATTATTATTATTATTATTATTTACATATATTTATAATTCCATTAATTCACACAATAATACAACTTAATCATTTGATCCGATTTAACTAAATTAACAATGTAATTGTTTACTAATCTTAATCTAATCACTTTGCTTACTTTAATTTATACACCTTATTCAATTCATTTCTAATACTTTGTTATCCTCATTTAGGTTATAAGGATACATGTGTGACTCGATATAATTGCCAAATACTAGGACACGTAGCTAGTGCATGCCATGAACTTGTTCCTACAAAAATACGTATGAAATGCAATGTTCAATTGAATTGTATGCAAGATGCTTATGTTCGAAGAAATGCATGTGGGGAAGGTCAAGGATGTTACACTCTATGTAAATGAGGTGATGCCTCATGAGAATGCATTTCGGCCGGCCTCGCTCTCCTTGGTGAATCATGTCTAATGATGGCCCTAAAATAAATGAAATTATGTCACTACATAATGTTCAACACATAGGATGCATATGTTATCATGCTCTTATGCTTATGGATGTTCCCATGGAACCTATCCCTGCTATGATACCAAAAATGTAATGCCACACCTTATGCATTTGTGTATAACCTATCCCTGTATCAAGTAATCATAAATAGCATACTGGAAAGGTAAAATACCCTTTTAACAGTAGTAGTAATTTTTTTTTTCCATATCCTGTAATATAATTCAATGAATTTGCAAATCTCATATCCTGTAATATTATTCACTAACTTTGCAAAGTTAACACTGAGGTTTTCACCACAATATAATATATCACATATATCAAAACATAAACTTTATACATAAGTATTTTCGAGTTGATTTCATTTATACATTTTTAGACTCATTCCAAAATGACTATACATATTCAAGCACGAAAATACCAAACACATATGACATATTTTCATGCTTGTGTGGAATGCAAGGAGAGAGAGTGATGAGGCTCGGCCAGTGACCTGTGCTCCATGTCTTTTATACACTACTCAAAATGAGCTATCACTTTTCTTTACCTGAAAAATGATGCAAATTGATGAGTTGTGGCTCAGTAAGAATAACCATACAATGAGCTCTAAAGTACCAAACAACTCATAGTAATAAATCACAATTCCAATATATACCATGTATTCCATTCCATTCATCAGTATCATATAAGTATCAATAAAGTTGCAACATATAATCATTACTCTTTATGTATGCAAATGCTTTGCTTATTTCATTTTGTTGTGACCAAGTTAAACAGACATTGCCCCGGGTTTCCATGTGAATATTTGCCATGTGAGCATTTGCATTTGCATTTGCTAGCTAGCTTGATCATTTGTTTCATTTGCACATTTGTTGGGCCATAGGCCTTTTCTTTTGCTTTACAATATCGATTAACTAGTCACAATGCCTTTTTGGCCCATATGCATATGCACTTGTATTTAAGCATTCATCAACCATTGCATCTTTATCATATACAACATACATATATTCCATATATACCTCATATGTCAAGCATATACCTTGCATATACTATATATATACCATGTATATATATCATATTTGTCAAACATATACCTCAAATATACCGCAAGTATACCATTTATGTGTACCAAAATGTCACAAATTATCCATCATTACATTATCAATGACCAATCATGACAATCACATGAATCACATAGCAAGCAACATTCATTTGCACTAAAGAATTCAATCGATAATTAGACTCACCGTTCTCCTTTGATTCCGACCCTTAACTTATTGTCTATCTCTCCTTGTGGGTCTCCAATATGTTGCGAGCCTAATATAAAAATATAATCGATTAACTCATGATTAGAGAGACTTAATGTGGCTTAAACAAATTAATATGCATTGTTCATGTCAATAGTTAAGATTTTTCATTTGAGGCAGTGTGACCTTATGGGACTGTTTAGCCTATAACTTTTTCTATAATTGACCAATTAATCTGATTCCTATTCCTAATTCAAACTAACATATAATTATAGAACATATTCAAATTTCAGACCAATTGGAGCATTGTACAATATATGGTGGAATTTCTAAGAGTGTTATGTTTTCTGCCTTTAGGCAGTTTCAGGTTACTCATTTGGGTTCATCATAACTTATAATATATAAGTCCTATTTTAATGAAACTTTACAAAAACTTATATGGGTGCATTTGAAACATGTTTTATGTTTACAACTTTTACCAATTATGTCTCTATGGGCTTCTAATTATACCAAAACTTTTACTGGTCCAGAATAGAATTAACTTCCGAACCAGTATGGCTGACAAAGGCCATAACGTAGTCTATAGATAACCAATGAAGTTTCCATTAGTACCAAATTTTAGCTAAGCCATATACCTATATCTCTCATGTTTTGAGCATTTACATAATCTTGTTCTAACAAGCTCAAATTATCCAAACAATTTACTGTATTTTCCCAGGGCACTCAGTATGTAGTTCAAACCATGGAACAGTCATGGTTCCATTCACCATAACTCACAATTTTCAAGGTCTATGAACCTGAAATTTGGTAGACATATACAAAACACATATATGTACAACATTTATGTTTTTAGAGACTTCCAATAAGGGCTTTAACATATTCGAAATCAAACCACAAAGTAGCTAATTTGGTTATGGTTTACACCCTGACCAGTTTCAGTACGAAGAGCATATCTCTCCCTATACATAACATCTTGCAAAAATGTTTACATATCCCCAAATATATGACATAAAGGAACAACTGTTGTGTTTTACACAGTTCCAGAATCAATTTATATTAATATCAAAATTGGGGTGCAATTCAGTGCCTAATATTGAACCTAAGCAACTCAAATCAACCCTATAGCAATAAGAATTGATTACTTAACAAGAACAACCTTGAAAGGGATCAATTAGCTTCGAAAACTAGGTGAAAAAAGGAAGAATTGAAGTCTGAAATGGAGGAAATTGAAGAAGAAAATGGGGCTGAAGTGAGGAGGCAGAAATGGGGAAGAAAGATGAAGATAAAGCCAACTTGTTTTTTGTCCTTTTCTCTTTTTCTCTTTTTCTCTTTTTCTCTTCTCTTTTCTCTTTTTGTTTTTTTCTCTTCTCTTTTCTCTTCTCATTTCTCATTTCTCCTCTCTTCTATTTATCTTTTGTTTCATTTTCATTTTATTTTATATTGTTATTATTATTATTTACATAGATTTATAATTCCATTAATTCACACAATGATATAGCTTAATCATTTGACCTGATTTAACTAAATTAGCAATGTAAATGTTCACTATTCTTAATCTAATCATTTTTCTTACTTTAATTTAGTCACCTTATTCAATTCATTTCTAATACTTTGTTATCCTTATTTAGGTTATAAGGATACGCGTGACTCGATATAATTGCTAAATACTAGGACACATAGCTAGTGCGTGCCATGAACTTGTTCCTACGAAAATACGTATGAAATGCACGTGTTCAATTGAATTGTATGCAAGATGCTTATGTTCGATGAAATGCATGTGGGGAAGGTCAAGGATGTTACACTTAAAGTCCTCCTTTAGTGAGACATGGTCTAGGCTTTAATGGAGCATCATCATCATCCCCATCTAAAACTGTTAACCTTGAGGGGTATTTCTGTCATTTTGATGATAACAAATAATATAGCAATATTGTATTTAACATGTTTTTGTAAGTATATTATACAGGACATGAATTAAAATAGCAAGAATGGAGAATTGGAAGAAAAATCCTTGAGAAACAAAATCAAGTAGTAGCATGTTTACTGCCATGACTCTAGGAGTCACTGCCGTGAAGGAAGCTAACCGTTACCAAAACCAACATTTGAAGTTCACGGCCATGAAGGAAAAACAAACCGTGAAGTAAGAATTTCAGTCACCCCCGTGAAGAAAGGTGTCACCCCCGTGAAGCTTCATGCAATTTCATCCAGAGAGCTTCACGACCAGAGTCACCAGTTGGTTCACGGCTGGGAAGATTATCACCCCTGTGAATAAAGGTGTCACTCCCGTGAAGATTCATGCAATTTCATTCAGAGAGCTTCACCACCAGAGTCACCACTTGATTCACGACTGGGAAGCTTGTCACGCCCGTGACTGAGTATGTCAAAAACATTCCAGAGAGCTTCACGACCAAGGTCACCACTTCAGTCACGGCTTGGGAAGAACTGTCACCCCCATGACAAGCATAGTCACGCCCATGAACAATGAAAGAGAAAAATGTTAGGCGCGATTTTTTGGTTGGTACAATGACTAGTTTCTTATTTAATGCAGCCCAACGGCTATATTCAGCCATGGGAGTATAAATGGAAGTCATTGATGCATTAAGGAAAAAGAGGATGATAAGAAAAACAAAAGATTAGCATATACTTCAAATCACAAGCTATCTTGTACTTTCATACTTTGAGAACAAATCAATTCTCTGTAAAAATCTTTTTGCTCCTCATATTTGAGCAATAAAGATTTATAAGTGGTTCACTTTGTAATCTTTACTCAAGTGAGCTTTGGGTAGTTCTGGGTTAAGAGTAGAACACTTGTAAGGGTTAGTTGTGTAAACCTCCAAAACACAAAGTGTAGATTGTTTGTGTGAGCCTGTAAAACACAAAGTGTAGGTTATTTGTGTGAGCCTGCAAAACACAAAGTGTAGGTTGTTTGTGTGAGTCTGTAAAACACAAAGAATTGGTTATTGTGTGAGCCATTAAAACACAAGGGATTTCTGGGTTAGGTGTGAGCCATTGTGAGAAGCACCATAGTTGGGAGTGAGCTTGTAAAACTCAATTGTAACACTTAGTGTGTTAGTGAAACTCCCAATTGCGATTGGGGAGAGGAGTAGGATTTGTTAACACCCGAACCTCTATAAATCTGTGTCAAATTTTTCTCTATCCCTTCTAAAATTAACTGTCTATTTCCGCATTTTAAAGTTTAATTTTTAAAACTCCAATTCAAACCCCCTTCTTGGCTTAATATCTGGGCAACAATTGGTATCAGAGCCTTGTCTAGCATCGAAGCCTAAAAAGCGCTAGTAAAGAGTAAGATATGGCCAGTGAAGGATTCTAGAGTCTCAAACCTTACTTTGATGGAGCAAATTATGCCCATTGGAAGTTTAGGATGGAGACATACTTGGATAGTGAAGGAATTGAAGTCTGGGATAGTGTACGAAAAGAATGGACACCACCAACCAGAAGAGGAGCTGATGGTGAAGAAGAAATCTTATCAAGAGATGATTGGACAGAGCCTCAAAGAAGAGCTAATTGCAAAAATAAGAAGGCAATGACAATCCTATCAAGCTCATTATCTATTGAAGAATGTGGGAGAATACAACATTGCTCAACAACATATAGTATGTGGAAGACATTGGAGAACTATCATGAGGGAACTAAGCAAGTCAAATCCAAGAAGATTCAACTTCTAACCTCAGAATATGAGCTCTTCAAGATGAAATCCAATGAGTCAATCACTGACATGACCAACCGTCTTCTATCCATTATAAATGGAATGAGGAAACTTGGGAAGCATCTGAGTTTGGAAGATGTAAACAATAAAATCCTGAGAAGTCTTCCTCTTAAAGACTATGGTTCAAGAGTTGCTGGCATAGAAGAAGCAAATGAAGATATGAGCATCATGAATACTGATGTGCTGATTGGCAAGCTTCTCACATATGAGATGGCAGTAAAGAGAGATAGAGAGCTTGAAGCAGAGCTAGAGAAAAGAAAACCCTTAGCACTCAAAGCCTATACTTCAAAATCTCAAGAAAAAAGTGAAGATGATGAAGATATGAGTGATGATGAAAATGAGGACATCGCTATTATTTCAAGGAGATTAAAAAGAATCATTGAGAAGAAAATGAGCAATTCCAAAAAATTCAAGCAAAGAAACCTAAAACAAATTTCTAATGATACACATAGAAGTAAGGAAGAGGTAAAATGCTATGAATGTGGAAAGAAAGGACATATCAAACCAGAATGTCCAAGGCTCAAGAAGCATAAGAGCAAATACCAAAGAGACAATGGGGAGAAAGGTCATATAGCCATATGGGATGACGAAAGCTCTTCAAGTGAAAAAGATGATAATGAAAGTGAAGAGGTCAACCTATGCTTCATGGCTATTGAGGATCACGTCTCAGTATACATATTCAAACATGTAAATACAAAATACAAATGACATATTTTCATGCTTGTGTGGAATGCAAGGAGGGAGAGTGATGAGGCTTGGCTAGTGACCTGTGCTCCATGTCTTCTATACGCTACTCAAAATGAGGTATCACTTTTCTTTACCTGAAAAATGATGCAAATTGATGAGTTGTGGCTCAGTGAGAATAATCATCAAATGAGCTCTAAAGTACCAAACAACTCATAGTAATAAATCATAAATCCAATACATACCATGTATTCCATTCCATTCATCAGTATCATATAAGTATCAATAAAGTTGAAACATATAATCATTACTCTTTATGTATGCAAATGCTCTGCTTATTTTATTTTTTTGTGACCAATTTACACAGATATTGCCCCAGGTTTCCATGCGAACATTTGCCATGTGAACATTTGCATTTGCTAGCTAGCTTGATCATTTGTTTCATTTGCACATTTGTTGGGCCATAGGCTTTTTCTTTTGTTTTACAATATCGATTAACTAGTCACAACACCTTTTAAGTCTATATGCATATGCACTTGTACTTAAGCATTCATCAACCATTGTATCTTATCACACATAACATACATATACTGCATATATGCCTCATATGCCACGCATATACCTTGCATATACTATACATATACCATGTATATATATCACATATGTCAAACATATGCCTCAAATATATCACAAGTATACCACTATATATACCAAAAATGTCACAAATTATCCATAATCATATTATCAGGGGCAAATCGTGACAATCATATGAATCACATAGCAAGCAACATTCATATGCACTAAAGAATTCAAATGATAATTAGACTCACTTTTCTCCTTTGATTCTGACCCCTAACTTATTGTCTATCTACTCCTTGTGGGTCTCCAATATTTTTTGAGCCTAATATGAAAATATAATTGATTAACTCATGATTAGGGAGACTTAATGTGGCTTAAACAAATTAAAATGCATTGTTCATATCAATAGCTAAGATTTTTCCTATAAGGCACTATGACCTTATGAGACTGTTTAGCCTATATATTTCTCTATACTTGACCAATTAATTTGATTCTTGTTCATAACTAAAAGTAATATATAATTATATAACATAGTCAAATTTTAGTGAAATTGGAGCATTGTACAATTTTTGGGGGAATTTCTAAGTGTTTTCTGTTTCTTCCCTTAGGCAGTTTCAGGGTACCAACTTTGGTTCATCATAAATTATAATATATAAGTCATATTTCAATAAAACTTTACAGAAACTTATGTGGGATAAAATGGAACATTTTCCATCTTACAACTTTTATCAATTATGTCTCTAAGGTTTTCAAATTATAAGAAAAACTTCGTTGGTCTAGAGCAGAGTTGGCTTCCGAACCAGTATGACTTCCAAAGGACATAACTTAGTCTATAAATAACATATCAAGCTGAACTTAGTACCCATATTTAGATAAGACATATACCTATAATGTTCATGTTTTGATAAGTTACATAATCGGTCTATAAGGAGCTCATATTAGCCAAATAGATTTTTGGATCTGCCCCGGGCACTAAGCCGGTAGTTCAAACCATGGAACAATCATGGTTCTATTTACCATAACTCAACATTTACAGGACATATGAATCTGAAATTGGGTATAAAGATATATAACACATATATCTACAACTTGTATGTTTTGAGATACTTCGAATAATGACTTTAACATATTCAAAACCAAAGAACACAGTAGCTAACTTGGCTAGGTTCACAACCTAACCAGTTTCAGTAGAGAGAGGATATCTCTTCCTATACACAAAATGTTGCAAACAGATTTACATATACATAAAATATAAGACATAAAGGAACAATGTTTGTGTTTTAATATTTTCCATAATCAATTTCTATTGTTATCAAAATCGGGGTGCAAGTCAGTGCCTTTTAATGAACCTTAGCAACTCAAATCAACCTTATGACAATAAGAATTGATTACTTACCAAGAACAACTTGCAAGGGGTCAATTTGCTGTAAAAACTAAGTGAAAAAAGGAAGAATTGAAGGCTATAATGGGGGAAAATGAAGAAGAAAACGGGGCTGGAGTAAAAAGGTAGAAATGGGAGGAAGAAGATAAAGCCAACCTTTTTGGTTTTTGTCTTTTTATCTTTTTGTCTTTTTATCTTCTCTTTTCTCTTTTTCTTTTCTCTTGTCTTTTCTTTTATTTTCCTTTTGTTTCATTTTCATTTTATTTTATCTATATTATTATTATTATTATTATTATTATTATTATTATTATTATTATTTACATATATATATATATATATATAATTCCACTAATCCACACAATAATACAACTTAATCATTTGGCCCAATTTAACTAAATTAACATTGTAAATGTTTACTAATCTTAATCTAGTCATTTTTCTTACTTTAATTTAGTCACCTTATTCAATTTATTTCTAATACTTTGTTATCCTCATTAAGGTTATAAGTATACACGTGCAACTCGATACAATTTCCAAATACTAGGACACGTAGCTAGTGCGTGTGATAAACTTGTTTCTAAGAAAATGTATGAAATGCATGTGTTCGATTGAATTATATGGAAGATGCATATGTTCAAATGAAATGCATATGGATATGCATGTGGGGAAGGTCAAGGATGTTACATTTATACATCAATTTCGCTCCATAAATGAGATTAAACATATAAGAAATAAGAGTTTCACCAAAAAGGAGAATTCGATTTTGAACTTTAGAACAAATTTGTATCATTTGAGTAGAGGTAAGGAATTATGTTTCCTTTGTTTTAGATGGAAAATAGATTTTATAGACTTTTAATGGATGATTATGTTATGGTTTTGTTTAATTAAGGCATATAGATGGTATTTAATTGAAAAGGATTGTAACATGATTTTGATATGGCATTAGAAAAATAAAGAAAAGGTGGAGAAACCCACCAAAGGGATTAGACATGCTAGAGATGTCGAAAATTAAGGCTCCAATTCAGGTTTGTACATATACATATTTTAATTTAAAAAATGGTACGCTTATGCCTTAAATGACGAAATGGATATGTTAATTGGCATGTATTATTATACAAGAGTTGCTAGAAAATTGAGTATGTGATGTGTTACTTTGAATGCATAAGTAATAATGGTAATTGAGGATTATTAATGTTATGGTTGATGATTAAAGTATGAAATCTAGTTTTATTGGTTAAATGTTAAATATGCTTGTTGGTAGCTTGAAATATGATGTAAAATATTGAAAAGTGTTGAGAGGAATGACTAACTTTGGTTAACCTTAGAGCCTTTGCATATAGTGCACGTAATTGCCTTAAAACAGTGCTGAAATTTGACACAGAATGTTGATTCATGGGCATGAAAGAAGTCTTCATGCCCATGAATGTCCACACAAAGATTGTTCATGGCTAAGTCACTAGTAGACAACGTATGAAAGAATGCTTTACGATCATGAATGTCCATTCACTGTAATGAATAGTGAATGTCCATTCACGCCTATGAATGCCCTATGACCAGAAATTGTATTTTGAATTCTATGATGGAATTACATGATATTGATATGCACACACACCTTGCATGATGTAATGAGATGGTATACAATATGACAACTTGAATTTGAACATGAATATATAATATGTGTTATAAATTACAAGGTATCACATGGTGAATATGTTAAATTATAAGTTAAAAATGATATGGATAACTATATTATGATTAATTAATGTCCAATATCTATACAAATACTAACATAGGATAAAAGATATATAATTGAGGGGATTACAGTACCGTAATATATCTAGCACATGGATTTATTATTTAGCGGCATAGTGGCTTAAACTCAGGTGAGAGTGACCTTGATCCCATATACATGCAGTTTTATATCTTTCTCAGTCAAGGTGGCTTAAGGTCAAGTGAGAGCGCTCTTGACTTAAGAAACTTGGTTGAGCACTATACAAACATATAGAGTTAGTGAGTAGAGTGACTTAAGCTCGGGTGCATAAGAGCACTCACGTTTCACAACCCACATCCAGGTAGTCTAAATTTGGAGTATTAGGCAATAAATTGATTAAAACCAGTAAAAAGGAAAGCAAATCAAACATATGGAAAGCGGATGCAGTTAACTTATAAAAAAATAAGGAATAAACCAGTATTCTAGCATATGGAGACATGAAATGGATATTTGTGTTTTATAATCTGAAAGCTATATTATTCTGGTTAAATCAATTCATATATGTGTATTATGACATGTCTATGGTTTCATTCAGTATATTAAGTATGCATGAGATATTTGGATATATGATGGCATGGTCGAGTACACAGGTACATGCACAATACATTTATATATGCTATGATAATATGTAAATGAATGTTAGAATTTTTATGCTTATATGTACAACTAAGCTTTCAGTAGCTTAACATGTGAGTTTCCCTGCATGCAGGTTTGGAGTTATTCGACAGTTGAGTTAACGAGAAGAGGAGTCTGAGCCCGTCAGAATAGATAAAGTAAATTTGTTGGTTTTTACTTCCATTTTTTTATTGTTATTTCTCATGACATCGGGTAGAGACAGTTAGTTATTTATGTTTTCAATAAATAAAGACAAAATTTGAAGTGTTTATTTTAAATAAGGTTGGATTTTATAATAAGAGATGTTGAGAAAACCAGTCTATTTGGTTATTATGGATCCGATATTTATATAGATACAATATTTTATACAAAATATGATATATGGATTTTTGCATGTTTTATAAATATATAGGAAAAGCTTTGAAATCGAAACAGGTTTATATGGATATAGTCATATGGCATCCCCTTATAGAATGAGGTTATGTCCTATTACATGGGTTGGTGTTATATTTAGTGGTATCAGAGCTTACGTTTAGGCAATTTTAGACATAAATGGTTAATGAGATTATTATGCATGCAAAATGTGTCTCATATAACTCTGAGTTTAACTACTTGTCTATCAACTTGTAGGACTAGAGTGAGATGGTGTCTGAATCGAATGATATGGGTGAGAACCACAACTCTCCACATACCAAGGCACCAAACTAGTTTAGTGCAAACAATGTTTAAGGTCTAGTTGAAGTACCAGTCTTGAATGAACAAACTTCTGAATAGGACGATCAGGTATAGAATCTTTTGATGCAGCAGATGGAAAACTTGTTGTAGTAGATTGCTTGAGTTGTATTACAACCAATACAAGTTCACCCACCTCCACCACTAAAGCCAAAGATACTGCGAGACAAGCTTCATAATTTTGGAGCCATATACTTTACAGGAATGAAAGATGATAATCCTGCTACAAAAAAGTACTAGATAGAAAAGACTGAGAAGGTCTGTGATGAGTTTGAGGTTGGTACTGACCAGAAGGCAAAGTAAGCCATATCCTTACTTCAGGAGAACACTTAAGACTAAAGGAAGTAAGTCTTACTGAAACTAGTGGTTTCCTAGCCAATGACATTGGATTTCTTTGTTGTTGAGTTTAAGGAGCAATATATCCATGGATCTACATTGATGATAAGAAGTGAGAGTTTGTGAATATCAAACAGGGCAAGATGATTGTGATAGGGTATTAAAGGAATTTACTTAACTGAACAAATGTTCTTTAGAGTTGATCACAGATGATATTGACAAGTGCAGAAGATTTGAGAATGACCTCAATATAGAAATTGGAAACTATGTGATAGCACTTTAGCATGTCAATTTCGTAAAGTTGTTCTCATATGCCATTAGTGTGGAAAAAATGGATGAGAAAAAGGGCAAAAGAAGCCTCTACATATATAGTAGCTTAAGTGGCCCAGTTTATAGGCAAGAAGAGTCGGTACTACCTAGGACAGTCTTAGGGAAGGAGTTAAGGACAAAGCAAGAGTTATACGCAAAGTGTAGCACTCAAACCTAGGCTATCCGGGAGTGGGTTTTAGTTTGTGGCACCTACCGAAAATGTTATAGAGAAGAGTGTTGGATGAATATAGGTGCTCACTTCAGATGTGGGTCTAAGGAGCATATGAAGAGGGATTGTCCTCTAATTATTAATAGTGCACCTATTTAGACTACATAGATTGCTCCAGTTTAGACCAAACAACAGACTAGAGGAGGTCATACATGACCTACCTAATCAAGTTTAAAGATTGTTAATAGGTAAGAACTAGGTTGAGTTTTAACCAAAGCTTATGCTATTAGGGCTAGAAAGGACCAAAAAGCTACTAACATGATTTTTGGTATGTTTTCTCTTTATGACTCAAATATTTGTGCATTAGTTGATTCAAATTCCACACATTCCTATATATGCACAAGCACACCTAGACAACATAATGTGGTTTATGAGAAACTTAAATATGAGATTGGGGTTACAAAACCCTTAGGGCATAATATGATAGTGAATAAGGTATATAGAGGGTGTCTTTTAGTTTTATATAGGAGAGAATTCCTTACAAATTTGATAGAGTTTACCTTCCATGAGTTTGATGCCATTTTGGGCATGGGTTGTCTTTAACATCATGAGGCAGTTGTTGACTGCTAGGCAAAATTTGTGATACTTAAAACTGTTGAACATGGAAAGGTAAAAGTGGAAGGTGAGTTGTTCCCACAACCTCCACAAGTTATTTCTTTGATGAAAGTTGAGAAAATGATGGGAAAGGGATTTGAAGCCTATTTGGCTAATGTGGTTGACACTAGAAATGAAGGAATAAAGCTTAAGGATATCCCTACAGTTTTAGAATTCCCAAATGTTTTTCCAAATGACGTACTAGGGTTACCACCCAATAGAGAGGTTGAGTTCTCAATTGAGCTCACCCCTGGCACAACACCGATTTCTATAGCGCTATATAGAATGGCACCATTTAAATTGAAATAGCTTAAGGCTCAATTATAGGAACTATTAGACAAGGCCATTATCAGACTGAGTGTATATCTATGGGGTGTACGATGTTATTTGAAAAAAAAGAAGGATGAGTCAATGAGACTATGCATAGACTACAGACAGCTGAATAAAGTGACAATTAAGATTAGATATGCATTACCATGAATTGATGACCTGTTTGATTAGTTGAATGGTGCATGCATGTTTTCCAAAATTAACTTGAAATCAGGATAATACTAGTTGAGAGTTAGGGAAGAGGAAGTAGTTAAGACATCATTTTATATATAAGCATTATGAGTTTGTGTTATGCCTTTTGGGTTAACCAATGCTCCAACAGTCTTTATAAACTTGATGAAAAAAGTATTTAGGCCTCATCTAGACCAGTGTATTGTGGTCTTCATAAATAATATTTTGGTGTATTCTAAGACATCTAAGAAGCATGGTTAGAACCTAAAGATAGTGTTGCAGACACTCAAGGAACATAAAATGTATGTCAATCCTTTAAAATGTGAGTTTCGGCTTGATGAGATAGCTTTTCTTGAATACATTATGTCATCAAATGGTATAAAAGTTGATCATAGCAAGGTAAAGACAATTATGAGTTGGAAGACTTCTCGCAATGTAATAGAGATTGGGAGTTTCCTTGGGTTAATTGATTATTACATGAAGTTTGTTAAGGGCTTTTCTATGATTGCTTCTCCTTTGACCATACTATTAAGGAAAGATATGAATTTGAATGGACAGAGAAATGTCAGAGCAGTTTTAATAGGCTTAAGAAGATCTTAACAGAAGCTCACATTTTGACACTGTCAGTCCCTGATAAAGTATGTCATGTACAACAATGTCTCTCACAATGGACTAGGGTGTGTATTGATGAAAACAGGCAAGGTGGTAGCAAATGCATTTAGACAGCTGAGGGTACATGAGAAGAATTACCCCACATATGACTTAGAGTTGGCAGTCATTATCTTTGCATTGACGATATGACACCACTATCTTTATAGGGAGAAATGTTTCATCTGTACAGACCATAAGAGTTTGAAATACCTTCCTACATAAAGAAACCTTACTATTAGAAAGAGGTGGTGGTTAAAGCTGATAAAGGATTATAATTTTGTCATTGACTACCATCCAGGCAGGAGCAATGTTATAGCCAATGCATTGAGTAGGAAGATGGTGACAGAGTTGCACATCTGACCTGCATTTAATTAGAGGATTAGAGATTCACATTGGCAAGATAGTAACCTTGTTGAAACAATTGAGTTGGTATATAAAGGGGAAAGACCTAGTCATATAGATAGCCAGATGGTTGACTATATTATTAGGGCCATTTATGTGTGCCCAATATTGATGAGTTGAGACAAAGGATCCTTTGGGAGGCACATCAAACTAGATATGTAATGCATTAGGGAAGCACTAAGATGTGTCATAACCTGAAGAGTAAGTACTGGTGGACAGGCATGAAAAGACATATCATAGAGTACACATTCAAGTGTCTGACTTGTCTACAGGTCAAGGTAGAACATCAGGTTCTATTAGGGTTACTGCAGCCTATCACCATACTAGAATGGAAATGGGAGCAAATTATTATGAACTTTATAATTGGGTTGCTAGTGACACCTAGGAAATATGATGCCGTATGGGTTAATATGGATAATGTTACCCAGATATTGAACCAAGAAGGGGGGTTGAATTGGATATTAAAACACAAGAAATTTTATAGAGGTTTGGGTGTTAACAAACCCTACTCCTCTCCCTAATCTCAATTGGAAGTTTCACTAACACACAATGTGTTACAATGGAGTTTTACAAGCTCACTCCCAACTATGATGTTTCTATCAATGGAATACACCTAACTCAGAAATCCCTTGTGTTTTAATGGCTCACACAAAAAACCAATTCCTTGTGTTTTAATGGCTCACACAAATAACCCTTACAAGTGTTCTACTCTTAATACCCAAACTCACTTGAGTAGTAGATTACAAGGAGAAACACTCACAAATCTATAATGCTCAGAAATAATGAGAAAAAAGATTTTTACAGAGAATTAAAGTTTAGTTGAAAGTGATTAATGCACAAATGGCTACAACAAGATTTTGATTTGAAGTAATTGCTATTCTCTATTTCTGGATTGATAAATGACTTGCATTTATACTTCCATGGAGAATTATAGCCGTTTCGATGCATTTAATGCAAAAATAGTTGTTGCACCAACTCTTAGTTTCGTGCATGGCATGTTTCTCTTTCCTTCTTCACGGTTGTGAATATGTGTGTCACGGTCGTGAATGTTCTTCCAAGCCGTGATTCAAGTGGTGACTTTGGCCGTGAAGCATTCTGGAAGGATTTGAAGTGTTTGATGACGAGCGTGAATATCTTTCCAAGCCATGGTCCAAGTGGTGACTCTGGCCGTGAAGCTCTCTAGAGGAATTTGACATGTTTTCTCACTGGCGTGACATTCTTTCATGGGCGTGACTGATATGATCATTCACGGTTGCTATGATCCTTCATGGCCGTGAACTTTAAATGTTGGGTAGTTGGCGCTAAGCTACATCACGAGCGTGACATAAGCAGTCACGGGTGTGAACATGCTATTTCTTCAATTTTTGTCTTTTAAAGTTACTCTTCCATTCTTGCATCATATTTCATACCCTGTTCAATAAACTTAGAAAACAAGTATGTTAAATACATTATTACTATTTTATTTGTTAGCATCAAAATGATGGAAATACCCCTCAAGATTTAACAATCTCTCCCTTTTTGATGGTGACAAATAATATAGAAATATGTGCTTTTGAGAAGTCTCGCCCTAAAAAGTGCTTAAGATAAAAAATTCCTAAAGTGCAAGAATTTTTAAGAATGATAAAGTGTAGCATGGATGCTTGCTTCCTAATTTAGGTATATGCAAAGTATATCCAATGTATACCAAATTTTTGCTTATAACTAGTTAAGTATATGCAAAGTATATTGAAGGTATATTCAAAGTATCAACACATTTGCATTCTTGCATATTCTAACTAGTTAAGTATATGCAAAGTATATTGAAGGTATATTCACAGTATCAACACATTTGCATTCTTTCATATTTATTTAATTGAATTATATTGCTAGGTTCTCCTTTTTTTCTCATCAACAAAAACAACATAAAAGATAAATCATAAGGGAAAACTAATGCAATTATATTAATTTCAAATGGAAAAGTATAAAGGTTTGAAAAGTAACTTAAAGTCCTACATTGGCAATACTAGAAACCGATAAGCAGGAAAAAATCTAGCTAGATTTGGACATCCCATCTCTAAGCCGAGCTACTTCTGCCTTAAGGTTCTCCATGCGAGACTCTATAAAATCTTTGAGGTTCTCTAACCTCTCATCAATTGAAGCTTACAATTGGTCAAAATGCGGTGCTAATAGGTTAGCCACCTGCTGAGCCAAGGTCGGTGTGGAGGCCAAGGATTGTCCAATTTCCTGCTCAACCTCTGGGGTCGTCGTCTTGACTCGAACTCTTTTCCTTTGCTGGATTCCTTGGAGGTTAGCTTTGAAGTCTTCCGAATCATTGTCTTCCCAAATAATCTCACCAGCTGTGTTGGTGAAGTGGTAGTAGATGTTATTCTCATTAACTATGCGAACTGCCACTCCCATTTTGATAAAAGACTCGACGTCTAGCTAGTCTCTAGGATGTGCTAGTATGAGGTCGAAGTTGTGCTCTTCTAGCTTCAAATAACCAAGCTTCATAGCAAGGTGAGTAACGTACCCACCAATCAAAATAGCTTCGGAGGGCTTCATGGCAATAGATAGTAGATGGTTTGCAAACCATCGAGATAGAGCCACTATTAGGCCTCTTTGGGCCATCTCCAGGAGAAAGAGTTCAGATTTCCGAATTGAACCGTTGATGTCCCCTTTGGCAAAGATGCTATAGGTCAGAAACCAATGCAAGTACTTGTGAATTGGTGATCAAAGGTGGGTGCTCTTCTTCTTCTTGATGTCCCAGCTGCAGTCGAGTCTGAAATGAGTCCATGCTTGAGTGGCAGAGAACTCCACCTCACTTTCATTAAGGATACCGTCAGAGGGAAGGTTGAACATGTCACCAAACTCCATTGCAGTGAGGGTGTTTGGATGTTTGCAGACTTGCAGGGTGCTAAGGAACTCGAGGGTAGGTTCCCTTAGCGTTGGTTGATGTATATCAACAAAATCTTTTAGATGACAAGTCTGGAGTTGTTTCGTCATGCTTGTCTCGAGACCAAGAGTCCTGACAGTGTGCCATTCAAATAATCGAGAGGAAAGGAGTGGTCTTTTCTTGAGAATCGAGTACCATGGATGATAGTGCTCTGGAATGATATTGAGAAGGTAGTTTGTGTACCTTATTAGAGCACAAGACTTCTTTTTGTTGCCTTTGGAGGAGCTGGGTTCCATTTTTGGTTTTGAAATTGATTCTTGAAGAGAGAAAAAAACTGATGGAATGTTTGAAGAGAACCTAATGATTTTTGATTTCTGATGATTGAAATAGTTTTTGAAGGTGTTTATAGATGGAGAATGTTGCTAGGGGGCTGGAATCTATGAATTGATATTAAATGGTGATAAATGAGAGAAGTTGGAGAGTTAGAAATGAGAGAAATAACGGCAGAAAACGTTTTATAGCCGACATCTTCACAGGCGTGAAAGCTAAGTCAGGGGCATGAAATGTCGTGTTCACGGTTTGCTGAAGAGGCGCTCTACCCATGATGAAGAATATGAAATGATTCATGATCATGACATTTAATGGTCACGGGCGTGTATTATGAAATTTCACGGTGGTGACAAAAGAGTCACGGTCGTGAAGTACAATCTTCACTACTTGTGACCGTGAGACAAAGCATGAACACTTCTGTAAGTATTTGGTTGAAATGTTCACGGTCGTGAATAAGTGTCACGATGATGAACAAAGAGTTTCACGGGAGTGATAGAAAAAGGTTATGGGCGTGAAACATGGTCTTCACGACCTTTAACAGTGAAGCATGTCGTGTAAGCTACTGGAGCTTTTGGCGATTATGATCACGATCATGAATATATGTCACAGGCGTGAACTGACTAAATCCTCAATAAATAAAACTAAGTTTAAAACAAGACCAAAGGATTTTTAAGGTGCTTCTATCCCCTATAACATATATTTCTATCAAGTTAGCCACTTCATACCTTAAAAGATGAGACAATAACACAAGATTAAAAATCAAGGTTCGACAAAATTGGCAATCATAAAGTTAATCCATCAATCATACCAAGCTCTCTTCTTATGAAGTTAAATCTTTCTTCATTTAGAGGCTTTGTGAAGATATCTGCCAATTGATTGTCTGTGTTTATAAATTCCAATACAACATCTCCATATTGAACATGATCTCTAATAAAATGATGTCTTATGTCAATATGCTTATTTCTAGAGTGTTGAATGGGATTCTTAGATAGATTTATAACACTTGTATTGTTACATCTGATAGGTATATGGTCCATACTATGACCATAATCCTTAAGTTGTTGTTTCATCCAAAGGATTTGTGTACAACAACATCCTGCAGCCACATACTCCGCTTCAACGGTAGAAGAAGCAACTGAAGCTTGTTTCTTGCTAAACCAAGAAACTAAGCATTCACTAATAAAGTGACAAGTACCTGAAGTACTCTTTCTATCCAAGAGACTTCCAGCATAATCAGCATCTGAATAACCTATAATGTGAAAGGATGAATTTCTAGGATACCACAAACCTAGATGCAATGAGCCATGTAAATATTTTAAAATTCTTTTCATAGCATTCAAATGTGATTCTTTAGGACATGATTGAAAGTGACCACATAAGCATACACTATACATTATATCGGGTCTAGAGGCAGTAAGATATAAGAGTGATCCGATCATACCTCTATAGAGCTTTTCATTAATGCTCTTACCTTTTTCATCCTTGTCCAATTTTGTTGATGTGCTCATTGGAGTCTTGGCATTTTTGCATCATTCCATTCCAAATTTTTAATTGTCTTTGGAATATATGGATTGGTTGATGAATATGCCCTCATTGCCTTGTTTTATTTGTAGACCGAGGAAGAACTTGAGCTCACCCAACATGCTCATTTCGAATTCCCTAGTCATACAGTTAGCAAATTCTTGTTAGTGGACCCAAATATGATGTCATTAACAAAAATTTGAACAATTAGAATATCATGCTTATGATTTTTAATAAATAAAGTAGTATCAACATTCTCCTTTGTAAAATTATTTTCTAAAAGAAAAGAACTTAGTCTTTCATACCAAGCTCTTGGGGCTTGTTTAAAACCATATAAAGCTTTTGAAAGTTTAAATACATGGTTAGGCAAATTATGGCTTTCAAAACCTGGTGGTTCTTCTACATAAACTTCTTCTTCTATAAAACCATTTAAAAAAGCACTATTGACATCCATTTGAAAGAGTTTGAAATCATATCGCATGCATATGCTAAAAGTATTCTTATGGCTTCTAATCTAGCTACAGGAGCATAGGTCTCATCATAATTTATTCCTTCTTCCTGATTATATCCTTTTGCAACTAACCTAGCCTTATTCCTAGTTATTGAACCTTGTTCATCTAGTTTATTTCTAAATACCCATTTACTTCTAATGATTTGATGCTCCTTGGGTCTAGGAACTAAGGTCCATACCTTACTTCTCTCAAATTGGTTCAGTTCCTTTTGCATAGCAATCACTCAACTTTCATCATTAAGAGCCTTATCAATATTTGTTTGCTCAATTTGAGAGACAAAGGCAAGATTAGAATTTAAAGATTTGAGATGAGATCTAGTACTTACTCCCTTTGTAGGATCAGCAATGATTTGCTCCTTGGGGTGATCTTTTGTCAATCTCCATTCCTTTGGGAGCTTTTGCTTGTTTTCCTCTTGAACTGGAGGTAGAGAGTCATCTTGATGTGAATTTTCTTGATCATTTTTTTCTCTTTCATTTTCAAGATCAAGTCTTTCCATTGTACCTACAACATCATCAAGAACACTACCTTTCACAAGATCAAGCTTACTAGATTCATCAAAAACAACATGCATAGATTCTTCAACAACTAATGACTTTTTATTAAAGACTACATAAGCTTTGCTTGTTGTTGAGTATCCTAAAAATATACCCTCATAAGATTTAGAGGCAAATTCTCCAAGGTTGTCCTTGGTATTCAATATGAAACACTTGCATTCAAATACTCTAAAATATGATATCATGGGCTTTCTTCCTTTCCATAACTCAAATGAAGTTTTGTTTAAGAGAGGTCTTTTGAAAACACGATTTGAAATATAACATGCAGTATTTGTGGTTTCAGCCCAAAAGTAAGTTGGTAAACCATACTTATTGAGCATTGTTCGAGCCATTTAAATTAAAGTTCAATTTTTCCTTTCGACCACCCCATTTTGTTGAGGTGTCCTAGGAGAGGAAAAATTCTGTGAAATGCCATCTTCTAGACAAAAAATTTCAAAGTTTTCATTTTCAAATTCTTTGCCATGATCACTTCTTATTTTTGAAATACAATATCCTTTTTCATTTTGAACTCTCTTAGCAAAGTTTTTGAAAGTTTCAAAAGCATCACTCTTTTGAGCTAAGAAAATTACCCAAGTGAATCTAGAGTAGTCATTGACGATGACAAAGGCATAGTGTTTACCTCCTAAGCTTGCAATCCTAGTAGGTCCAAAAAGATCTAGATGTAGTAGTTGTAGAGGTTTTGAGGTACTTATAATGTTTTTGGATTTGAAGGATGACTTGTGTTATTTTCCTTTTTGGCAAGGTTCACATGTCTTGTCATTTTGAAATTTGACTTTTGGTAGTCCCTTTACCAGCTCTCCTTTACTGAGGCTTTGAATTAAATCCATGCTTGCATGACCAAGCCTTCCATGCCACAGCCAAGATTCATCACTAGTAGTCACTAGACACTTAGAGGAAAGGTTAGATACTTTGTGTAAGTCTATTATGTAAGTATTGACATCTCTACTTCCTTTAAATATCTTTTGGCCATTAAAAGAGGTTACAAGACATTCGTTGGAAGTAAAGATTACTTGGTTTCCCTTATCACATAATTGACTTACACTTAACAAGTTATGTTTCAAACCATCAACAAGTAAGACATCTTTAATGAAAGTAGTACCATTAATACCAATAGAGCCAATGCCAATTACCTTACCCTTAGCATTGTTTTCAAAGGTTACTTTACCTCAATCAATACTTTTGATTTCATTGAAAAGTTCTTTGTCTCTGGTCATATGCCTTCAACATCCACTATTTACTAGCCAAGCATTTTTGTTCATTGTGGACTTAAGGCATACCTATAGAATCACAATTCAAGTATTGTTTTTAGGTACCCAAATGACGTTGGGTCCTTGGGGGTTAGCACATGAAGGTTTCCAATGAGCCTTTCTTATCCAGCAATGTTTATTTATATGACCAAATTTCATACAATAATTACATTATTTAGCTTTAAATATGCTTTTTGGCCTTACTATACTTTTGAATGCCATTTTTCTATTAGGTAGAATTTGTGAGCAATGGCATGCACAAGCATGATGACTTGGTGTTTTTCTAGGTGCATGCTTCTTATACATAAAAGCATGATTAGCCTTTTGAGGTTTCCTCCTTAGGCTTACCAACCCTTGATCATTCCTCTTATGTATAAAAGGTTTTATGTATAAGAAACATGTAAAGCTAAACAATGTAATTATTGTATGAAATTTGGTCATATAAATAAACATTGCTTTTTGGTCTTACTATACTTTTGAATGCCATTTTTCTATTAGTAGAGTTTGTGAGCAATGGCATGCACAAGCATAATGACTTGGTGTTTTTCTAGGTGCATGCATCTTATACATAAAAGCATAATTAGCCTTTTGAGGTTTCCTCCTTAGGCTTACCAACCCTTGATCATTCCTCTTATGTATAGAAGATTTAGTGTATGTTGTGCACTTAGCCCTTGGGGCTATTATAGCTAATGTGGAGATGTGGGATTCACTTGACTTAACAAAAGTAGTCTTGTGAGATGAAGATGATATACCCTTAAATCCTAGACCATGTCTAATTAAGGGTGGTCTTTGAGACACAATGAGAGTATCTAAACTCTTCTTTCCCTTGTAAAATTTTGAAATGGAGTTTCTAAGTTCCTCAATTCATTTTTCAAAATATTATTTTCTTTAAGCAAGGATTTAGTTGAGGGTCTTGAAGAGTACTCATCTAATGATTTTTGAAGAGATTCATTAGATGATTTAAGCTTAAAGTTCTCCTTTTCTAAAACATCCATTTTGATTTTCAAACTAGAAATGTTATTTTTAAAAGTATTGAATTTACTTCTATATTTTTCTAGTTCTATATTCAATACTTCTATTAAGCTTTGCTCATCATCATCTTCATTATCACTATCATTATCACTACTATCATTATTGAACGAGTATGAGTTAAGTGATCCTACCTTATTCGAGACGTGATCCTCTATAGCCATGAAGCATAGGTTGACCTCTTCACTTTCATTGTCATCTTTTTCACTTGAAGAACTTTCGTCATCCCATATGGCTTTTCTCCCTATTGTCTCTTTGGTATTTGCTCTTTTGATTTTTGAGCCTTGGACATTCTGGTTTAATATGTCTTTTCTTCCCACATTCATAGCACTTTACCTCCTCTTTACTCCTTTGAGAGTCATTTGAGGCATGTTTGAGATTTCTTTGCTTGAATTTTCTAGAGTTGCCCATTCTCTTCTCAATTATTCTTTTCAGTCTTTATGAAAGCATAACAATATCCTCATTTGCATCATCACTCTTTTCTTCATCATCATCACTCTTTTCTTCTTTAGATTTTGAAGTAGAGGCTTTTAGTGCTAGAGGTTTTCTTTTTTCTGGCTCGGCTTCAAGCTCTCTATCTCTTTTTACTGCCATTTCATGTGTTATTAGTTTTCCAATAAGCACATCGTTATTCATGACACTCATGTCTTCATTGGCCTCTTCTATACCAGCAACTCTTGAATCGTAATCTTTGAGAGGAAGACTTCTCAGAATTTTGTTATTTACATCTTCCAAGCTCAGGCATTTTCCAAGCTTTCTCATGCCATTTATGATGGCTAGAAGACGGTTCATCATATCGGTGATTGACTCATTGGATTTCATCTTGAAGAGTTCATACTCTAAAGTAAGAAGTTGAATCTTCTTGGATTTAACTTCCTTTGTTCCTTCATGATAGTTTTCCAATGTTTTCCACATGCTATATGCAGTTGGGCAGTGTTGTATTCTGCGACATTCTTCAATGGATAATGAGCTTGAGAGAATTGTCATTGCCTTCTTGTTTTTGAAATTTGCTCTTCTTTGAGGCTCTGTCCAATCATCTCTTGATAGGATTTCTTCTTCACCATCAACTCCTCTTCTAGTTGGTGGTGTCCATTCTTTCCGAACACTATCCCAGACTTCAATTCCTTCACTATCCAGATATGTTTCCATCCAGAACTTCCAATGAGCATAATTTGCTCCATCAAAGTAAGGCTTGAGACTTTAGAATCCTTCATTGGTCATTTCTTGATCTTTGCTAGTGCTGTTTAGGCTTCGATGTTAGACTAAGCTTGGAAACCAATTGTTACCCAGATATTGAACCAAGAATGGGGTTGAATTGGATATTAAAAATTCTTAACTTTTAAGTGCGGAAAAAAAACTTAAGTAGAGTAGGGATAGGATGATATCACACAAGAAATTTTATAGAGGTTTGGGTGTTAACAAACCCTGCTCCTCTTCCCAATCTCAATTGGGAGTTTCACTAATGCACAATGTGTTACAATGGAGTTTTACAAGCTCACTCCCAACTATGGTGTTTCTATCAATGGATCACACCTAAGCCAGAAATCCCTTGTGTTTTAATGGTTCACACAAAAAACCAATTCCTTGTGTTTTAATGGCTCATACAAATAACCCTTACAAGTGTTCTACTTTTAACCCAATATACCCAAACTCACTTGAGTAGTAGATTACAAGGAGAAACACTCACAAATCTATAATGCTCAGAAATAATGAGCAAAAATTTTTTTACAGAAAATTAAAGTTTAGTTGAAAGTGAATAATGCACAAATGGCTACAATAAGATATTGATTTGAAGTAATTGCTATTCTCTTATTCTGGATTCATAAATGACTTGCATTTATACTTCCATGGAGAATTATAGCCGTTTGGATGCATTTAATGCGAAAATAGCTGTTGCACCAACTCTTAATTTGTGCTTGACATGTTTCTCTTTCCTCCTTCATGGTCGTGAATATATGTGTCACGATGATGAATGTTCTTCCAAGCCATGACTCAAGTGGTGACTCTAGTCGTGAAGCATTCTGGAATGATTTGAAGTGTTTGATCACGGGCGTGAATATCCTTCTAAGCTGTGGTCTAAGTGGTGACTCTAGCCGTGAAGCTCTCTAGAGGAATTTGACATGTTTTCTCACAGGCATGACTGATATGATCATTCACGGTTGCTATGATCCTTCATGGCTGTGAACTTTAAATGTTGGGTAGTTGGCGCTAAGCTACATCACGGGCATGACATAAACAGTCACAGGCGTGAACATGCTAGTTCTTCAATTTTTGTCTTTTAAAGTTAGTCTTCCATTCTTGCATTATATTCCATACCCTGTTCAATAAACTTAGAAAACAAGTATGTTAAATACATTATTGCTATTTTATTTGTTAGCATCAAAATGACGAAAATACCCTTCAAGGTCTAACAGATAAGTTTACGAAGTTAGCTCACTTCTTGCCTATCAGGTGAGATTATTCTTTGAGTAGACTAGTAGAGCTTTATGTTAATGAGGTAGTATGACTTTATAGAGTACTAGTCTCTATTGTTTCAGACAGGGACCCTAGGTTTACTTCTCAATTTTGGGGTTCTCTATAGAGAGCTCATGAATAAGACAATCAGGTATAAAATCTTTTGAAGCAGCAGATGGCAGGTTTATTGCAACAGATTGCTTGAGTTGTATTACAACCCGTACGAGTTTCTCCACCACCACCAAAGCCAAAGGTACAACTAGACAAGCTTCATAATTTTGAAGCCATATACTTTGTCGAAATGAAAGATGATGATCCTGCTACAACAAAGTACTAGATAGAAAAGACTGAGAGGGTTTGTAATGAGTTTGAGGTTGGTACTGACCAGAAGGCAAAGTATGCCATATCCATACTTTAAGAGAACACTTAAGACTATAGGAAGTAAGTCTTACTGAAACTAGAGGTTTCCTAGCCAGTGACATTGGATTTCTTTATTGTTGAGTTTAAGGAGTAATATACCCACAGATCTACATAAATGAGAAGAAGCGAGAGTTTGTGAATATCAAACAGGGCAAGATGATTGTGATAGAGTATTAAAGGAATTTACTTAACTGAACAAATATGCTCCAGAGTTGATCATAGATGGATAGACAAGTGCATAAGATTTGAGAATGACCTCAATATAAAGATTGGAGACTATGTGATAGTACTTCAGCATGTCAGTTTCACAAAGTTGGTCTTATATGCCATTAGTGTGGAAAAAAGGAAAAGAGGGCAAAAGAAGCCTCTAGATATATAGTAGCTTAAGTGGCCCAGTCTATAGGCAAGAAGGGCCAGTACTACCTAGGGTAGTCTTAGGGAAGGAGTTAAGGATAAAACAAGAGTTATATGCAAGGTGGATCATATAGGAGGGGGCAACCCTCTAGAGCTACATCTACAACTGGAAACACTCAAACCTAGGCTATCCAGGAGAGTGTTCTAGTTTGTGGCACCTACCATAAAAGTTATAGAGGACAGTGCTGGATGAATACATGTGCTTGCTTTAGATGTGGCTCTAAGGAACATATGAAGAGGGATTGTCCTCTAATTAGTAATAGTGCACCTATTCAAACTATATAATTACCTGCAGTTTAGACCAAACAATAGACCAGAGGAGGTCATACATGACCTACCTAAGCAATTTTAGAGACTGTTAATAGGCTAGAACTAGGTTGAGCTCTAGCCAAAGCTTATGCTATTAGGGCTAGAAAGGACCAAGAAGCTACTAACGTGATTGTTGGTATGTTTTCTCTTTATGACTCAAATATTGGTGCATTAGTTGATTCAGATTCCACACATTCCTATATATGCACAAGCACACCTAGACAACATAACGTGATTTGTGAGAAACTTAAATATGAGATTGAAGTTACAAAACCCTTAAGGCACAATATGATAGTGAATCAGGTATACAAAGGGTGTATTTTGGTTGTACATGGGAGAGAATTCATTACAGATTTGATAGAGTTTACCTTCCATGAGTTTGATGCCATTTTGGGCACATATCTTTTATACATGACATGTAATAAAATGTAGAGGTCATCCATGACTAGATAGACATAACTGCTGCTGCAATTATACTCATTCGGTGGGATCCACTAAATCCGCAACTCTTTCTGCTTATGTGCCACTAACCGACCTTTGTTATCGCCTGGACAAGAGAAAACAAACTCCTACACTGAGCTTACACTTAGTGGTGTAAGCTTTATAGAAATATACTATAATTTTTTTTATTGAAATTGCACAAGCAACCTTGCATGCCTTTTAACACTTTAGCCTAATATAATTACAAAGGAAATCATGCATTTTTATAATAAATAATAAGGGATAGATTTTGTCGAATAGAATCATATTGCTAATCAAATACATTGTTTGGTATGCTATAACATATACTATACTATTTTTAGATCGTCACATCAAAGAATGCATCAATACTGAAATTTATAATTACAAAATTTACCTATTTTTCCCATAAATTAAATTGCTTAAACCAGACCTTATGAAAACATAAAGATGTATCCCAACCTGTAGATCATTCTACAAAAGGCGCCTATATAACCCAGTTGAAGAGCTAAATATCTTGGTCCTAGCCGAAGCCAAATATCCAGACTAAATTGCATCTTTTTGCCGAAACCATACATATATCCTGACCAAAGCCATTTACTCTGGCTGAAGCCATATATATATATATCGACTGAAGCTGTCTACTCTGGCTGAAGTTATATGACCCTATTGGCATGTCAATAAGTTACCCTATACTAGTCCAAGCTTATCCATAGGCTCAAATCTTAGGTGTCTTTACAAGTTATTCATATATCAATTTGAATGTCATAATTCCATTACATGTTATCGTTGCTGATACCATTTTACTTGTCATACATATAACATAAAACCTCTATTATCATTATTTATTGTCCATATTTTGAACACTATTAACCATCATTCACACATTTTTTTACATGCCACTTGGCATTTTAACTATAACATAACATGCAACATATTTGATGTAACATACATACACATATACCACACCTATATAAAATATACTCCAAATATAAGCAAGTTATATACCATTCATATGTTAGTTTTATACTAGAACAATATGATTTCATGTTCACATCTTTATAACAACATTACTATACTCTCTGATCAATTTCTTATACACATTCATCTATTATTGCTATTTTATTTTATTGATGCAGAATCCCAAAGACAAGGTAAACAAACCTTAAGCTATGGTGATCATAGATTGAATTCGACCCAAAGCTAACCAATGTAGAAAAGAACCAAAATTATAAGTATTATTAAGAATAGTCATGCCACAAACAATATCACTTGATAAGTAACTAATTCCTAAAGGTAATAAAGAGATGCAAATTTGCCTCACTTTAAAGAAAACTCTCAAATTCATTTTTATTCATTGATTCATTCATTGTACAAGAAGCCTAGATGAGTATTTACAACCCTAAGTCTTTGAATCCTTTATAGTAAAGGATAACTAAATCCTATTCTAACTCAACTCCTAAAAGTACAGTCATATTCTAACTCATATTCTAAAAAGGTAGAGTCCTACTTGAATTAGGACACTCATTAAATCCTTCTAAAATAAGATAAGTGGTGGGTTGGGCTTTATTTCTTTGGCCCATATGTGTATCACAAATTAAAAGTTTATGATAATTAAAATAGACAGCCCGCATACATAATTAAGCCCAATTACAAGTTAAGCCCAAATCCCATAAGTAGGCACATGCATGACACATGATCTTGAGCACATGGTTGGCACATGATGTCTTCCACATGGATGGCACATGTCTTGCACATGTTTGGCATAGGAATCCTAGCACATGATTTGCACATGTCTTCCACATGAGTTGCACATGACATGTAATCTTCAAGGTTTATGGACTTTGCCTTGTTTAGCTCATTTGAATTTAATCTTCATGAAAGACTCCTTTTATCTTCACCTTAGGCTTGCCTTTATGTAGTGCTAGCCCATAAGATTGATTGTGGATTTTAGGCCTAATATTGCTTTTAAAGCTCCAATGCTGCCTCCAATGACTTGGAATACGCCCTACATTGATTTGGATCATTTGAATAGGCTTTTGAACTCCTTTTTGGTCTATTTCAATGAGATAAGGTTGCTCCACTCCATTGAGAAAAGACTATCGTTCATATCTTTTATTTATGGTTCCCATGCATACATCATTCCCCTTTTCCTCAAGAAGATTCGTCCTTGAATCTTTGCCTACATCAAAAGAAAAATGCACAACACGAAGCAAAGGATAATTAAAATTGTTAGTAAAAAGTTTGCTCTTCACCTCTTTTTCTTTTTCACACACATTCACTATTTTATCTCTTTGCTCATTACTACAACTTTTATCCCTCAAAACCTCACCTTTCTCAATTCTCTCATTAGCTTCTCCATAGTCAGCCCCTTCTTTCATCCTAATCTCACTCACCTTTACTTCCTCAAGCTCATCCAATTTGTGTTCATCACTCACCTCTATGGATACGCTATCATTAGCTACAAATTCATCTTGAATGATGTTTTTACTTTCAATTGCAATGCTCTCAAAAACACTAACACCATTAACTTTTTCTAGTGAAATAGAATCAATACTATTACCTATAATTTCAACTTCACTAGTATGAGCATCATTAATATCCTCATGAATTTGATTCATTCCAAACAACATAAATTTTCTCATATCAACACATCTAGCCATATTTGACACATAACCATCGGGGAATCTCAAATTTCTTAGCCTTTCACACAAGATTGATTTTGATTGATTATCTAGCATGTAATAAGCTTTAGGATATTTTTCCCTTAAAGAATCTCGCTCCAAATCTGGCCATCGACAATACGTATTGAACTCATTTCAAGATTTGTGTGTCTTTTGTTTTCCCGTCAACATTCATTACAGTGTTAAAAATATTGTCAAATACATTTTTCTCAATATGCATTACATCTAAGTTATGACGAATGAGAAGGGTACTCCAGTAAGGCAAATCCCAAAAGATACTTCTCTTCCTCCAACCACATTGCTTGCAAATAGGGCCATTAGTTCTCTCGCCACTTTGTTCTGTTACCTTCTTCAAACCCAACTGCTCAATCTCAAATAATATTTCACTTCCAGATCTAATATGGGGTGCTTCTTTAGTCACTATGTTATTCTTTATGAATGATGTTTTATTTTGTCGGAATGGATGGTCTTGAGGTAAGAATTTACTTTGGTTGTCAAACCATGACAGTTTTCTACTTTTTGAAAGAGTAAAAGCATATGTCTAATTCATACAATAAGGACAAGCTAACCTTCCAGCAGTACTCCTACCAGAGAAAATCTTATATGCAGGAAAGTCACCAATTGTCCACATAAGAGCAGCACGCATTTGAAAATTTTGTTTCATTGAAATATCATAAGTCTGCACACCATCAAGCCATACATTATTAAGTTCTGACATCAATGGTTGTAAGTAAACATCCAACTTATCCTTAGGGTTAGTTGGCCTAGGAATCAATACAGTTAAGAACATGCAAGCGTCCTTCATACACAACCAAGATGGCGAATTGTGTGGAGTCACAATAATCGGCCAAGAAGAATATTGTTGTCTGAATTCCCCAAATGCTTGAAAACCATCAGTGGAGAGACCCAATCGAACATTGCGAGTCTCTGATACAATTTCTGGATGATTATCATTAAAATATTGCCATGCAGGGGAATTAGAAGGGTGACACATAATCCTATCTTCAATTTCATGCTCAGCATGCCACCTCATTTATGCTGTTGTTGCATTTGATGCAAACAATCTTTGAAATCTTGGAGTGAGCGAAAAATAGTACATCTTTTTTTTAGGAGTCACTGTTTTGCTACCTCGATGTTGCCTCTTGTATCGAGGATGACCGCAAAACTTACAACTAGTCAACATATTGTCTTCAACCTAGTATATCATGCACCCATTTTTACAATAATGAATTTTTTCCACCGGTAGACCCATTTCTTGTACTAACTACTTTATTCTATAGAAGTTTTCAGGCACTAGACTTCCTTCAAGAGTATCTCTTTCATTAATCGAACCATGTCATTAAAATTATGCTTAGACATATGGTGTTCGGACTTCATGTGCATCAATTGAGCAACAAATGATAACTGTCAATGACTTGTACATCCAAGGTACAAGTTCTCATCTACAGTCCTAAGCATATCATAAAACTTCTAGGCACCTCAATTCGGTGTTTCATCCATGTAAGCTCGATTGAATGCATGACCAACAGCATCCATAACCATGGAATGGTAGCGACTGGATGATTCTGCATAATCAAATGCAGTAGAACCTTCATCCATATAATTGACATTGTCATTCAAGTTCAGTCCAATTGGTAGTTCCCCATGCAAATTCCAATTATAATAATACCATTTCCATACAAATGCAACTTAACCATATCCATTTCATGAAACATGTGATCATTGTCCAATATTTTCGGATGACTGAATGGAAATTCTATGAATTGTCTCATACCTGCCATGAACTCTGGGTTCAAAAGTCCATCTTTCAACCGTTTATTCATCCACTGACGATCCGGTCTCATTGTTTATATATAATTCTAAGTGAAACAATGAACATATATATATTAGTGTTTAAAACCAAAATTTCCTAAATATGATATCATTTTTACATATCTCACAACTAAAAAGAATTAAAACAGAAAACAATCCACAACCATAAAAATATTTTAGAACTTGTCTATGTTATAATCTTAATAATTGAGCGACTAAAGTCCATTTGGTGGGAATATGGAGTACTGAATCAATGTGCATTCACCCAAAAGATGTAACAATCTGATGGTCCTAATTGATTAATTACTTACTATGATACAAGCATAAAAAGAAGTGGAAATTTGCTAATCAGTAAATCCCAAATTAAAAGATTAAATTGACTTCAATATTGATAAAAATGTGAAAGAAATGAGGCTAAATGAACACAAGTTGGACATTCATAAATAAACAAGTAAAGCCAATTTCATATATATATATATATATATATATATATATATATATATATATATATATATATATATATATATATATATTAGGAACCATGTGATTCAGGTTCTTTTTTTATTACCTTTACAAGTTTAATTAACTTTCTTTTTGCTTTTAGTTAATCATATTCATGTTTTAATTAACTTGGGTTTTTCTTTTGTTTTTTTTATTTTGTTTTTCTAAATTGATTAAACAGTAGTTTGAAGTTCTTGATTCATTCCTTGGAAAACATTGGAGGAATGTGGGTTTAGCATTTAATTGCACTTTTCTTCTATTTGGATATGTCATTCAACTAATAGCTTGTGTAAGGTACTATATTTATTAACTCTTTTCTTTTGACTCAAGTGTTATCTTTATTGTTATTACATGAAAGGGCTATCTAATTGATGTGCTAGGATGACCAACGAAATGAAAGACAAAAATTGACCTTGCTGAATATTCAATGTGAATGCAATAAGATCTAAAAAAGAAGCACATCACATGTTAGGAAACCTTTTACAGATCTAACTTTGAAGCACTTCAGCAATTTCCTTAAGAGCATATATGGGGATTCAATAAAATAAACCAATTAATGGGATTGTACATCCTTTTCTAAACTGAATCATTTGGTAGTGATTGTCATAAATAAATAAATAAACTCATTTAATTAAAGACAAAATATTAACTATGCATTGGTTGATTATATTCCAAGGGATGTGTGTGTGTGTGTGTAATCATAGGTTCCAGAATAAAGCTAATCTTAGCCATAGACTCCAATGCACCAACACCACTAATCACTAAAACTTTCAACTTATAAGATCAATTATTCAATGGCAATATTAAAAGTGCCTCATTAAAACAGGTCTATGGATTACCATTAAAATAAACTCTTTTGGGAATTGATCTTCAAGTTGATAAACTTCAAGAAATTCACTCATGTTTTTGATGACTAATTGGTAGAATGCAGTAATCAAGAAAAAAATAGCCAAATTAGTAAAAATTGTGTAGGCATAAAGATCAATCTTTTTCTTTCCTCCACCAATCACAGAGTGTATCGAGTAAAGGAATCCTATTTTTTCAATAACACCAGCATGTTGAGATTTTAGAATTTCATATGCTACATCAACCACTGGAGTAAATGATTTCGCTAATTTTGATTGGGTACATTCTTCCAAAAAAGCACCACATAACGCTTCTAAAATAGCGAGAGCAACATTATTGTTTTCTGGATTTCTTTTGATACTTCAGATATGAACCCTGAGTGGAAATGTTTGGGCTCATGTCATGACATCTTTTTTTCATGCACAATTTTGAGTAGTTTGTTTATTCCCGATTGGATTCTTTATAACTGAATTGCATCCCCAGGCCATATGTCAACTCTCATAGACAGTAAGACAAGTGAGGTGGAGTTTCTTCTCCCTCTGCCAGAGATTTTCAGTATTTGTAAAGGAAGGAATTCACCTATCCTTCTAGAATTTAATCTTCCTCCTATCACCTAAAGCCCAATAAACACTTCCTCTAAACTCCTCCCATACTGTTCAAATATTCCTCTAAATTGTGGAACAAGTACATGACGCTTCTAATTTATTTGAAACTCTATCAGCAACAGTAATCTGGGTTACCTGCCAATGCTAATTTAGCTTTAACTTTATCCATTACATAGCTATAAGTTTTATTGATAGCGCTTTCATACAAGAACAATACTCCTAGATATTGTGTAGGTCAATTCATATTTTCACATACCAAAAAAGTACTAAGCATATTAACTATTAAAATTAGTCTTAGCATAACCTCAAGGATGACAATCTCATAACATCACAAGGATTAGAAAATAATCTCAAATACAGCATGAACTACTTATCAAACCAAAACAAAAATGCTTGAGAATCCTAACAAGAAAAAGAATAATAAAATAAAAAGGATGTGTAAACATAGTCACCAACCTTTAGAAGATATGAAAAGCAGTCCACTCTTGAAAACCTATCAAATTAAAATATTAAAATATCAGTGAAAATGCCATCACTGCTGTATCCCTTCCCCCCAAAACTGCCCCCTTTCTGCATTTTTCTTTTTGGGTAAAAACATCATATTACACATTTATCTTTTTCTCTCTTTGGAAATAGAGAACCACACAACTTAACTGATAACAAAAAATGATCACAGTAATACAACATGTCCATCAATATCATGCACTTTATTTACAGATTTTCAAGTTACATAAAGCACTTTCTCTAGAGTAATTTTTACTTAAACCAACCAATTGATTGGTAGGCAAACTAGTTGTATTTAGGTAATCAATCCAAGTCACCAAAAGTAAAAGCATGTTTGTAAGGTTAGTAACAACATTAAATTTCTATATACTCACACCTTTTGTTTTTCTTGTAGCCTGTTGATACTATTTGTTTTTTTTCTTTTTCTTTTTTCCCCTTAATTAGAAAGTTGAGAACTCGTATGGATTAGATCCTACACTCTAAAATTCATTTTCCAGGGAAAAGTTTTAGCCTTTTAGCCCTGCCGATCCTGTACTGCTTTTAGCCTTTCTTTGATCACTTTAACTTTCTCCTTAGTCTGTTGAAATATCTCAAGCCCAATCAAATTTTTCTCATTCAACTCATTCCAACAAACTGGTGTCTTGCATTTTCTTCCATACAATGCCTCATATGGAGCCATACCTATGCTCGTCTAATGACTATTGTTGTAGGCAAACTCTATAAGAGGTAGATGTTAATCCCAACTTCCCTCAAATTCAAGCACACTGCTTCTCATCATAATCTTTAGCAACTGAATAACTCGCTCTGAATCCATGCTTGCTTGAAGCATGTCAAAGCGAGGAGAGATAAGTGCTATAAACTGCTTAGCCATGTCCAGTTGAGATGAAGATGCTTCACCAACTACTAGGGAAATCAATATTTCTATCATAGCTTCAAAAAGCTCGAATCTAGCTCTCTTTCTCAGCTGTGGCCTTTGAAGGCCAACTTTAGGAGCTTTCAGAATCCTTTGATTCCTATGCAACTTTAGGAGCTTTTAGAATCTTCTGCTGTTTGAAGCATGTTAAGTTCATGGCCGTGACTATTTTCATTTGAAGCATGTTAAGTTCATGGTTGTGACTATTTCCATTTGAAGCATGTTAAGTTCTCGACCGTGACATAAAATAGTCACATACATGAAAAAGGATATTTATGGGATCAAATTGTGACCCAAGGCATGAGCCAAAATGTGAACGCTTATGTCGTTTTTTACTACCATTTTCATGACCGTGAAGACCTAAAATATGGAAAAAAAAATAAACCATGATTTAAATAAGAGGATTTGATACACAATTCCTTCATAAGCAAATTAAACATGCTTTTCGATGATAAATAAATATTTACATACAATTTAAACATGCAAAAAATCAAATTTATGAAATATTACTCAAGGTTCACAATTTGAACATCAAAGATACATAAGTGAGCAAAGTGAATGCAATTCTTCGTAAAAATAATTTTAAGACAATGTGCTCCCATCTATCATGCCAAGCTCCCTTTTTATAAAAAAAACCTTTCATCATTGAGAGGCTTGTTGAAAATGTTAGCCAATTGATTGTTTGTCTCAATAAATTCTAGCACAACATCACCATTTTGGACATGATCTCCTATAAAATGATGCTTAATGTTTATGTGTTCACTCCTAGAATGCTGAATGGGATTTTTCAAAATATTTATAGAACTTATATTGTCACATTTGATGGGAATGTGATCAATCTCTTGACCATAATTCTTGAGTTGTTGTCTCATCCAAAGAACTTGAGTGCAACAATAACCCGCTGCTACATATTCTGCTTCAGCAGTGGATAAGGCAACTGAAACTTATTTCTTGCTAAACCAAGAAACTAAACATTCACTAATGAAATGACAAGTTCTAGATGTGTTTTTCCTATCTAGAAGACTTCTGAATAAATTAGCATCCGAAAAGCAATGATATGAAATAAAGAGTTTCTAGGATACCATAAGCCTAAGTGTATTGTGCCTTGTATATATTTTAAAATTCTTTTCACATCATGCAAATGAGATTCTTTAGGACATGATTGAAATTTAGCACATAAGCATACACTATACATTATATCAGGTCTAGAAGTGGTAAGGTATAGAAGAGATCCGATCATACCTTTATAAAGCTTTTTATCTATAACCTTACTCTTCTCATCTTTGTCCAATTGGGTTGATGTGCTTATTGAAGTTTTGGCACTTTTACATCCCTCCATTCCAAATTTCTTTAATAGCTCTTTGGTATACTTGGATTGGTTGATGAAGATGCCATCCTTGCTTTGCTTGATTTGAAGAACAAGAAAGTATTTGAGCTCTCCTATCATACTCATTTCAAATTTTCTAGTCATACATTTAGCAAATTCTTGACAAAACAATTCATTAGTAGATCCAAAGATGATATCATCAACATAAATTTAAACAAGTAATATGCCATGCTTGGTCTTTTTAATGAAAATAGTAGTGTCAACATGTCCTTTTGAAAAATTATTTTCTAAAAGAAATGCATTAAGTTTGTCATACCAAGCTGTTGGAGTTTGTTTCATACCATATAAGGCCTTAGAGAGTTTAAATACATGATTTGGTAGTATATGGCTTTCAAAAACAGTAGGTTGTTCAACATAAACTTCTTCCTCTATAAAACCATTTAAAAAGTCACTTTTGACATCCATTTGAAAAAGTTTAAAGTTCATGTGGCATGCAAAAGCTAAAAGAATTCTAATTGCTTCTAATCTAGCCATAGGAGCATAGGTCTCATCATAATCTATGTCTTCCTCTTAGTTGTACCTTTTAGCAACCAATATTGCTTTATTTCTAGTTATATGACCTTCCTCATCTAATTGTTTTCATAACAACCCATTTACTACCAATGATTGGACAGTCTTAAGGTCTTGGAACTAAGGTCCAAACCTTATTTCTCTCAAATTGGTTGAGTTCCTCTTGAATAGCAATCATCCAACTCTCATCACTGAGAGCCTTATCAATATTTCTAGTTATATGACCTTCCTCATCTAATTTTTTTCATAACGACCCATTTACTACCAATGATTGGATAGTCTTTAGGTCTTGGAATGAAAGTCCAAACCTTATTTCTCTCAAATTGGTTGAGTTCCTCTTGTATAGCAATCATCCAACTCTCATCACTAAGAGACTTATCAATATTCCTTGGCATAATTTGGGAGATGAAAGCTAGATTATAATCTAAAAACTTTTGATTACATCTAGTACTTACACCCATGGTGGGATCAGTAATTATTTCCTCCATTGGATTGTTTCTTATGAATTTTCATTCCTTTTGAAGCTTTTAGGTGCCTTACACTTGAGCTTGAGGTAGTAGATTATCTTGATGCTCCTCTTAGTGTTGCTCTTCTTAATCATCATTATCATCTCTTTTTGAGGTCTCACCATCCTCTTTATGATCAAGACCAAGCTTATCCATTGTACCTATAATATCATCAAGAGCACTACCTTTAACAAGATCAATTTTACTAGATTCATAAAAAACAACATGCATAAACTCTTCTACAACTAATGATATTTTATGAAAGACTTTATAGGCTTTGCTATTTGTGGAGTCTCTAAAGAAGATATCTTTATTGAATTTAGAAGCAAATTTTCTAAGGTTATCCTCAATATTTAATTAAAATACGTTCATCCAAATACTCTAAAATATGAGATAAAGGGTTTTCTTCCATTCCATAGCTTAAAGGAAGTTTTATTTAAAATTGGCCTTTTGAAAACTCGGTTAAAAATATAACATACGGTATTAATGGCTTTGACCCAAAAGTAGGTTGGTAAACCATACTCATTGAGCATTGTTCTATCCATCTTAATTAGAGTTCTATTTTTCCTTTCAACAATCCCATTTTGTTGAGGTGTTCTAGGAGTTGAAAAATTATGAGAAATACCATATTCTAAAGAAAATTTTTTAAAATTCTCATTTTCAAATTATTTGTCATTATCACTTCTTATTTTAGAAACAAAGTATCCTTTTTCATTTTGAATTCTTTTGGCAAAGTTTTTAAAGGATTCAAATGCATCACTCTTTTAAGGTAAGAAAATTACCTAAGTGAACTTAGAGTAATCATCAACAATGACAAAAGCATAGTGTTTACCTCCTAAACTATCAACTCTAGTAGGTCCAAAAAGATCTAGATGCAAAAGTTGTAAAGGTCTAAAGGTACTTGCTACATTTTTATACTTGAATGATGTTTTGTGTTGTTTTCCTCTTTGACATGGTTCATATATCTTATCCTTTACAAATTTGACTTTTGGTAGTCCATCCATTAGCTCTCCTTTGCTAAGGCTTTGAATTAAGTCAATGCTTGCATGACCAAGCCTTCTATGTCGTAGCCAAGATTTATTATGTGATTCTATTATGTAATTATTACCATCTCTGTGTCCTATGAACATCTATTGACCTTTTGTTCTGGTAGAAGACATTCATTAGAGGTAAAGGTGATTTGGTTTCCCTTATCATATAATTTACTTACACTTAATAATTGATGCTTTAAACTATTAACAAGTAAAACATTTTCAATTAAAGAAGTATTATTTAAACCAATTGAGCCAATGCCAATTACCTTACCCTTGGCATTGTTCCCAAATCTTACCTTACCACTATCAATGCTTTTACCACTATCAATTCTATTTTCGGTCATGTGCCTTGAGCATCCACTATCCACTAGCCAAGCATTTTCCTTTGATGTGGACTTGAGGCATAACTACAAAATAACAATTAAGATTTGCTTTTTAGGTTCCCAAATAAACATTGGTCTTTGGGGGTTAGCATTATAAGGGTCCCAATAGGCCTTCCTTATGAAACAATGTTTATTTATATGCCTATGCTTCATGCAATAGTGGCATTGTTTGGATTTAATTATGCTTTTCCACTTTGCAATGGGTTTAGGCTTTATTACTCTCCTAGGAGGAGTACATGCACAGTGATATAAATATTCATGTGTTGTGGGTGCTTTTCTAGGTGCATACTTCTTGTATAAGAAAACATGACTAGCCTTTTGAGGTTTCCCTTTTAAGCCATGTGACCCTTGACTACTCTTCTTTTGAGTTGAGGGTTTTGTGTGTGCTTTGCCATTTGTCCTTGGTTCTATTACTTCAATAGTAAAAGTTTGTAGTTTGCTTGATTTAACAAAGACAATTTTAGAAGATGATGATGCTCCATTGAAGCCTAGCCCATATCTCACTAAGGGAGGTCTTTAAGATATGATTAGAGTGTCTAAACTCTCATTCCCATTGTGAAATCTAGAAATAGAATTTCAAAGCTTCTCAATATTTTTTTCAATGCATTATTTTCTTTTAAGAGAGAACTTGTTGAGCATTTTGAGGAAATCTGATCCAATGACATTCTTTAAGGAGTCATTTGAGGTTTTAAGCTTTTTAATTACCTTTTAAAGGTTATTAAAATCATTTTTGAGTTTAGAGCCATTTTTCCTATAAAGATCAAGCTTCATTTTGTATCTTTCTATTTTTAAATTTAGTACTTCAATTATATCATCGTCATCATCATCATCATCAATTAAATCACATAAATCATTATAAGGTTGGCAAGTAGAGCATACCTCATCATTAGAGTAATCCTCAATAGCTATGAAGCACAAGTTAGCCACATCATCATCCTTTGTTTCAATGAGTGATGAGGTTTCATCATGCCAAATGGCTTTGTGACCCTTTTTTTCATATTCTTTGTTGGGTCTCTTTTTGTACTTCTTAACCATGGGGTACACCAATCTAATGTGTCCCTTTTACCCACATTCATACCACTTGATTTCCTGCTTACCTTTATTTGATGAAGAGTTTCTAGGAGGGAATCTTAAGGCTCTTTGCTTGTATTTCTTAATTGAGCCAAACTTGTGAGTGATTAACCTCTTGATTCTCCTTGAAAGCAAGGCTATTTGTTCATCTTCTTCATCAACCAACTCTTCATCACTAATGAGATCTTTATCTATAAGCATTGAGGTTGAAACTTGAAGTGCTAGAGGCTTTCTCTTCTCCTTTTCTCCATCAAGCACGTTTTCTCTTACTAGAGCCATTTCATGAGTGAGGAGTTTTCCAATAAGTACATCAGTAGGAATTACGCTTGAGTCTTCATTGGCTTTCTCAATACTCGCAACCCTTGAGCCATAATCTTTCATGAGAAGACTCTTTAGAATCTTGTTATTTACATCTTCTAAATTATAATGCTTTCCAAGTTTCCTTATGCTGTTGACAATAGCAAGAAAGTAATTGGTCATTTTGGTTGTGGTCTTATTTGGCTTCATCTTGAAAACTTCATATTCAGTGACATGAAGTTGAACCTTTCTGGACTTTACTTGTTTTGTGCCTTCATGGTAGATTTCCAACATTTTCCAAATAGGGTAAGTGGTTGGACAATATTGGATTCTACCACACTCTTCAAGTGATAAATAGCTTATTAAAATGATCATGGCTTTCTTGTTGTTGCCATTAGCTCTCTTTTGGGGCTCAGTCTAATCATCTTTTAGAACATTCCTTCTTGTTGGAGGTGTCCATTCCTTTTGAATGGTGTCCCAAACATCCACTTCCTCACTATCAAGATAACTTTCCATCTTGAATTGCCAATTCACATAATTTGCTCCATCAAAGAAAGGCTTAAGATTATGAAACCTTTCATTGATCATAATTCAATATATGCTAGTGCTTGTTAGGCTTGAATGCTAGACTTAGCTCTAATACTAATTGTTGTCCAAAATATAAACCAAGAAGGGGGGTTAAATTGGTTGGGATTAAAAATATTGCATGAGGCAATTTTACCAAAGAATAATTTGCGAGAGAGAAAGAGAAATTTGGCACACAAGATTTATGTAGGTTCAAGTATTAACAAACTCTACTCCTCTCCCCAATCTCAATTAGGTATTTCACTAACACAAGTGTTACAAATGGAGTTTTGCCTAGTTCACTGCCAACTATCGTGTTTCTCTCTTGGCTAACACCTAACCTAGAAAAACCCTTGTGTTTTAATGGTTAACACAACAACCAAATCCTTATGTTTTGATGGCTCATATAAAATCCTTATAAATGTTTCACTCACAACCCAACTCACTCAAACTCACATTTGAGTAATTGATTATAAGAATGAAAAACTCATCAACCAAAATAGCCCAACAATTTTGAGCAATTATGGTTCTTAAAAGATAAAATATAAGAATGGTGAAAAGAATTAAATGCACATAGTTATACAAGATTAGAAAATTGAATGAATATTTTCACTTATTTTTTCTCATATTTGGAAGTCATAAAGATGTTGTATTTATACTTCCCCTAACAAAATAAATTTTGGGATGCATTTAATGCAAAAATGCCTGTGCAACAACTTTCCATTCATGCCTGACAACTTTCTCTTTCCAGGTTCACGGGCATAACTATTTTTAGTAGCCGTGACTGAAGTGGTGAAGCTAAACATGAACGGTTCTGTGTAGAAATGAGAAGTTTTTCACGAGCATGACTTAGTCAAGCTTTATGGGTGGTCCAATGCTTCACTACTGTGAATGTTTGAAAGCACAATATTGGTACTAACTCATTCACGGGCATTACCCATGAGTCACAAACATGAAGTTCACTTATCACGATTGTGGCGATTTTTCACCACGAGCATGAGAATGTTCACTTGCATGAATATCTGCTTCATGGGCGTTAACATTTGTTGAGTTTCATTCTTTTGTTCTTCAAACAACTTCAATCAACTTGTTTCATGGTCTTAGGAATGTGTAACATGTCTAACACACTTAGAATATAGAATATGGTTAAATTCCTTAATGCCTAATTATTTGTAATAATCAAAGCGACAGAAATACCCCTAATGTTCAATAAATAGTTTTAGTTATAGGTGTTCGAGCCATAAATTTAAGTAGACAAGATAGAACATTGCGTGATAAGAATATATTTATTATAGTTAACTATTAATTAAATAAAAATGGGTAGAATATAGTAATATTAATTAAAATAACAATAATTATGTTTAAAATAATAGCCACAACAATTATGAAGCAAATATGATGATATTAGCAATTAGCACAATTATTAAATGTAAAAGGAATTTATGTGCTAAGAAATTCCAAAAGAATGCATTTTTCTTTCAATTTATTTTTGTTAAATATGTGATCTTTCTTTTTTTTTTTTGTATGAAATGTATGAATGTGTCAAAATTTATGAAATGCATGTTAAGTTTTTATCAAAAAAAGCACCATTGATCTATAGCTTAACGTATGTGATTTTTTCCATACATATGTATTGAAGCAGTCAGTAGATAAAGATAGTAGCTGCTAGAAAGAGAAAAACGCTGGAAATTGGATACTAGCATCTGAAGATATTTTTGTTTTGGGTATATAAACTATATATATATATATATATATATATATAAGTTTTATCATCATACTATGTGATACTTATACTTAGGGGCTGTAAATAAAATATTATTCAGTAAATCTTTATATATAATCTATTAGGTGATGCAATATTTTATACTTAATGAATTTATTTAAAATGGTACATAACATTATTATTCTGCTGAATTTAAAAAAAATAGAAGACTGTACTAGTAAGGTTATGTTAAATGATTGCAATAATTAATTTTAAAATTAAAAATAAAGAATTTGGTGACGTTCACTTACCTTGCTAATATTAGTAGGATAAGGAGATGTTACAAAAAGGGGCAAACAATCGTTCCAAAAATGGGTAAGCAATCATTACAAAAATGTTAAATTTCAAAATATTGGATTTTTGTATAAGATAGAACTATTATAAGAATCAAAATTGCATTTTCAATTTATCTACAAACTAAACTAAATAAATCTAGGGACAAAAATATATAATATAAATAGTGATGCGTAAAGCTAAACCTCAATCTTATTAAAAACAAGAATGGGGAAAAAAACTGGAGAAATTTGTTTTTTTTTTTAAAAACAATAGTAACTTGTGTTGCAAAGTCTTTAGTTTAAGGTAAGGCATTTAACATAATTGAAAAGGCAACCTTAGCGCACAAGCACATAGATGAAGTCATATTTTGATAAATTTGATTAAATCCAGTTATATTTTGATAATTTTTATGCCAAAATCAACATGTGTTCCACTAAATCACACTAGTATTTAAACTAAAATCAAATCAATTCAACCCATTATCAAATCTAAAAAAAAAGAAGAAACAAAATGAAAAAATGGATAAGAGAACTTGTAACACCCCCTTATATAGTTGGAATAATCTAACCATATATGAAGCTATCTTTACCTTTGTATTCTAGCAAACCCATCATTATTAAAGGAAGCTACTTTGATACTTGAATAATTGTTTGGAGTTTAGCCTGAAGATGTGAGGACACAACTAGTCTTGTGTTAAATTCGTCATCAATTTTCAGGGGAGTAATTTTGTCCATTTTATTTCTTTCATTGTTCCAACATGTTTAGCATAGTATTTGCTATTGACATGACCATTGCGATATCAATGCTAGGCTAATTTTCATTAGGTGTTTAGTAAGCTAATTCAGTTTGTATAAACTTCCCTTTATTATTTATGAAGTATGATTTTTTTTCTAATTTCAATTGTGCTTATTGAATTTAAGGTTGAAAGATTTATTGGCCATCTTTTTTTTAATTTAGAATGAACACGTTAAAGTTTCATTGTTAGAAATACCATTTTAAATTTAACCTAATTGGATTGGACATTAATTACACCATTGGTTTAGGTAATTGGTGAGTTAAGGTGAAAGCCAATGAAAGCACACTTCATGGGGCTTAATTGAGTAAGGGAAGGGATTGCAAATTGGGAAAATGAACTAAATACCTACTCAGTCTCATTAGACCTTAATTCATTAGATTTACATGCTATTTTATCTATTTAGTTTTACATTTATTAATTCAATTAATTCATCAACTTGGTTAGAGTGTTTATGAATGAATTTTGATTGCTTATTGGTAATCTAAACTTAATTAAGGGGTTAAGCCGAACAATTCCTTAAGAGATCAACCTCAGGAGTAAACTTACCATATTCACTAGTTCGTGCACTTGCAAGTACTCTTTTAGTTGCATCAAGGTTTTGGCATCATTGGTTGGGAATTGTTGATTGAAATCTTAAATAATTTAGGTTGCCAATGTGTTTTGGATTATTTTAGATCATTTGATTTGTTTAAATTCATTTTAACTTAGTTTTTCATTTTAGAAATAATGAGTTGGTATGGTAATAATGATTTGGTTTCGTAAATAGCTAAGGTTACAAATTAAGTGAGGATTTATGCCACTAATAGAAATGCGCAGATAACTGAGGTAAGAGGTATTTGTGGTGTCTATGGATATGGAAATAATGCTTGTTTTTTAATTGATCCTTTTTAGAAACCAAGATGGAGCAAACCTATGGTATGGACTCTTTACAGTCTACATACCAGAACAACTGTGAATTCATGCCTCATGATTCAAGTTGGAGGAACAACCTAAAAATGGTATATACCCTCCTCAAATCAAATGGAATCATAACCATTATCCATACCAATAAATAAAGCCTCAGTTTTAAAAAGCTCCACTTTCATACCCTAACCATTACTCATAAAGATTCTTAATACGAATAAAAAACATTCTTAAGAAGAAACCATTCAGAGTTTTATGATAGCTACAAAGAGAAAACATAAAGGACTAATAGAAGGGCGAAATCTATTAAAACAAGTTTAAGAAGGTTAGAAATCCATATTGAGAAGATAAATGAAATAGTAAATGTAAATAAGAAGGAACAACTTCTGAAGCAATCTGACCAAGTTTAAGCAATCTTAGTACTACGAATCGGTAACATATATGATAATAAGATTACTTTGAGAACTAAAAGGGGTAATTCTTTTATTTCAAGTGAAACTTTAGAAGTAGATATACAAGAGGAGATTTTAGAAGAGAGGAAACAAATAGAAAGTCAGAAAGTAGAAGAGAATGGCATAAAAGGGAATGAAAATAAACCTTTTGCAAAACTTGACTAGTAGACTGAAGGAGAGCAAAAAGGATAAGGAATTTTTGGAAAATTTTAATATGTTTTCTAAAGTGGAAATTAAACTCCCTTTATTGGATGTTATTATAAATATTCCTTTTTATGCTAAATTCTTTAAGGAACTGACTTCTACAAAAAGAAGGTATAGAACTAATGAAAAATAATGGTATTTGAGATAGTAAGTGTAGTTCTTCAGCAATAACTTCCTAACAAAATGAAAGACCTAGGGAGTTTCATTGTAGATATCACTATAGGGAATAAGAAGGTAGCCAAGGCAATGTTAGATTTAGAAGCCAACATCAACTTAATGCCATATTTAGTATACGCACAACTAGGCTTAGGTAAGCTTAAGCCTACCTCAATGCACCTTTAACTTGCTGATAAGTCAGTTAAATATCCCAAAGGTGTAGTAGAGGATCTCCTAGTACAAGTTAGTAAGTTAATTATACTTATTGATTTTGTTGTCTTAGACATGGAAACTTCTCCTTTAAGAGAAAAAGAGTAGACCATTCTTCTTGGTAGGCTATTCATAGAAACTACTAAAACAATTATAGTCACAATGACTGTTTTATGGGAGACTATGGACTTTAAATTTTTTGATTCTATGACTTACCCCTCTAATTTTTTGCATGTTGAATGCTCATTTATCGATTGTTTGGACTCATTTGTTTATGACATACTTCTATAGGAGCAAGAGGATAAGTTCAAAGTAGCTTTAGCCCTAGATGGATTGGATAGCAATTTGGAGGAAGTGTAAAGAAACCATACTAGCCTTAACCTAGCTAAACCAATAGACGATAAGGCAAAATTTAATCCCCTTACACCTAAGTAGAGAAAAATGACCTTGAACCACCTTTAGTAGAACTAAAAGAACTCCTCTCTACTTAAAATATGCTTTTCTAGGGAAAGGGAACACATACCCAGTAATAATTATAGCTGATCTTTCACCAAGTGAAGAAGATGTTATTATTAAGGAGTTGATAAGGCTTAGGAAGGCAATAGGTTGGGGAATATCAGACATTAAGGGAATTAGTGCTACTATGTGTATTCATAAAATCATTTTAGATGACAACACCGAAGTTGTTAGAGATACTAAAGAAGATGAAATCCTAATATGAAAAAAGTTGTTTTAAAAGAGGTACAAAAGTTATTGGATGAATGAATTATTTACCCTATTTTAGATTATTGCCCAGATATTGAGCCAAGAAGGGGGTTAAATTGGAGTTTAAAAATTTAACTTTTAAGTGCGGAAATAAAAATTATGTTTAGTAGGGATAGAAGAATATGACACAAGAATTTTTATAGAGATTTAGGTGTTAACAAACCCTACACCTCTCTGAAATCTCAATTGGGAGTTTCACTAACACACTAAGTGTTACAATGGAGTTTTACAAGCTCACTCCCAATTATGGTGTTTCTAACAATGACTCACACCTAACCCAGAAATCCCTTGTGTTTTGATGGCTCACACGATAACCAATTCCTTGTGTTTTACAGGCTCACACAAATAACCTTTACCTTGTGTTTTACAGGCTCACACAAATAACCTTTCTTTGTGTTTTAGAGGCTCACACAACTAACCCTTACAAGTGTTCTACTCTTAACCCAGAAATACCCAAAACTCACTTGACTAAATGATTATAGAGAGAAACACTTACAAATCTATATTGCTCAATAAATGATGAGCAAACAGATTTTCACAGAGAATAAATGTTTTTTAAAATATGAAATGCACAAAATGGCTTACAACAAGATTTGATTTAAGATATTTACTATTCTCTTATTCTCCTTTATTCCCTTTCTTTTTTTTTGTTCTGGAGGCATAAATGACTTGCATTTATACTTCTAAAGTAAATTATAGCCGTTAGAATGCATTTAATATGAAACTAGCCATTGCACCAACTCTAATAATCACGCCTGACATGTTTCTCTTTCATGTTTCATGGTCATCATAATGTGTATCACGGTTGTGACTGTTCTTCCAAGTCGTGACTTAAGTGGTGACCTTGGTTGTGAAGCATTCTGGAAGGTTTTGAAGTGTTTGTTCATGGGCTGACATTTTATCTTCACGGACGTGACAACCTTCTAAGCCGTGGTCCAAGTAGTGACTTTGGTCGTGAAGCTCTCTGGAAGAATTTGTCATGTCTTTTCACGGGCGTGACTGAAATGTTCACTCACAGTTGCTATCTTTCTTCATGGCCGTGAACTTTGAATGTTGGTTTGTTGGCGCTAGGCTTCATCATAGGCGTGACATATGAGGTCGCGGGCGTGAACATGCTATTTCTTCAATTTAATATTTTTAAGATTAATCTTTCATTCTCCATTCTTGCTATCATGTTTCATACCCTATTCAATAGACTTAGAAAATAAGTATGTTAAATACATTATTGCTATTTTATTTGTTAGCATCAAAATGATGGAAATACCCCTCAAAGTTCAACACAGATAGTCAATAGGTGAGCCCAATTCATGTAGTCCTTAAAAAGTTAGGAATTACATTGGTAAAAAATGAAAAAGGAGAGTTACTGACTACTAGGACCAGAACAGGATGCGGAATGTGTATAGACTATAGAAAGTTAACTGCTGCTAGTAAGAAAGATAAATTTCCTCTTCCATTTGTGGTTCAAATTTTAGCAAATTTTTTTGTATATTATTTTTACTGTTTTCTCTGTTAGAGGAGTGCTCTAAAGGCAATCACCTTTAGCACTTATTGTACAAATTTATTTAATTAATAAAAGACTTTTTCATTAATTTGTTGTTCATTTGATATATGAATTGATAAGTGATCTTAAATCAATTAACGAAGTCCGTGATACATAACATAGCATAAAGGAAATCATGATGAGATTATGATATTGAGATTCTTATCATGTGTAATTATGTTAGTATCAAAATTATCCATAGTCATAGGATTAATGAGATGGAACATTATTAATCCAGACAGACTAACACATGTTACACTCCTTGATTGGATCAAGTAGTAGATCTCATAATCTATAAACATGAGATGTTTAGAGTTAACATATGGATGCTTGCTAAGTGTAGCTAAGTACATTGGATGACCAACTATGAGACAATCATATGGATAATCTATTCAAATGTCAATGATAGTCTCATCATAGCAATGGTGCAAGTATCCTTAGAATTGAGGTACTCAATGATATCTTGAATATTGATTCTATACTTTGACACTATTCCTTAGTACCTCAGAGAGGTAGCTCATAGGGCGGTGATTGGATACAGCTTGAGGTATTCGAAGGTAATTGGGTAACCAACAAAGGATTCAACACTCTTGATAGAAGGAGTGTATACCCATGGCCTCTTGTCGTGGTCATTACTTAGGAATCTCTGGCTGGAGTGGAAATGTCATAAAGATAGTCTTCAATGACATATCTAATAGAGTAATGAGCCTCAAGGACAAGAACTAACATTACTTGGACTAGACGTGACATAGTCAGTGTAGTGGAAGTTGACACATGTCCATACTCTGAACCTAGTAGGGTATATAATGGTGAATGAAATAATTGCACAAAAATTGTCTATGGAAAGGTTTGTAGTCAAACCACTGAATTTCCGGCCTATTGGGGGTCATGATGTGTTGCTAGATACCGCTCATGACCTGCTTAAATTAATTGTTAATTTAAGTGGCCAACATAATCGGGAACCTAATGGGTCACACGCATTGAAGATATGGAGAATGAGTAAAATGGTCTTGGATAGGATCCAAAATATGAGAGAATTATTTTAGGATGGATCGCAATGAGATCGCACGAAAACATCGTTTGGGAGTGTCATGGGCCCATACAGGCTAGGCAAACTGCTAGCCAGCCTTGTGGGCCAGCTGGGCTGCCCAGCAGTAGCTCGCAGCAGGCCCAGCGTGCCTAGAGCTTCCCATCTATTGGCCAACGACTGTTTTTTGCCTTAATTAGGCTAACTATGGCCAATTATTATTCATTTGTTTCCATTTTCTCCATTTTTGACTTTTCATATTATTTTTGAATTTGATTCAAATAGAAAAGATATCAAATGGTAGAAAATAGATGTGAAAATACTTTTTGTAAAAAAAATATTTTTAAGACAACAAAAATTCTCTTAAGAACACTTTCAAAGCTAGCACTTTGAATTTGTTCAAACCATTTCACTTGATAGTTTCTTCTTCATTCTTCATGTGGATTATCATTAAAGATATCCTAGTGTGGATTATTGTGGTGTGCTACAATCCAACAAAGTGAAGATTTGAAGAACAAATAAAAATTACAAGGTATAATATTTAACATTTACATTTATATAAATTAATTTTAATGGTACAAATATGATCTTTTGTTTTGGATTTTGAAAAATTTTATTTTTCGTTGCATTTATGAATATGATTCTTTTTTCAAAATCCAACATTGGTATCAGAGCATCCTTTTATCCATTAAAATTAATTTTAATTGAAAGTGCGATGAGATTGTATGTTTTTGATGATTTTGGATCAATAGGTTTTGAAAAATTCAAATTAATTTGTAAAATGTAATTTACATAGTTTTCTTTTTTTAATATGATCATGGGATGATTAAAAATGATTATTGTGATTTCAAAATGATTTGAATATGATTCAAATAATTAATTTCGGATTTATTTCAAAAATGCCTAAAATTTTCTTTTTATGAACATGTGTTTTTGTTTGGCTTAATTGATAGGGCTGGTTACATTTTTCTTATATTTTAATTATGAAAAACTTATTTAGAAATATTGAGAATATTGGCATGCCTCTATAAGTTTCCAATAATTAATTAAAAATTATTTTAATTAATTTTTCAAACAAACACAAAAACGAGACTATTTTAGCCTACACGGTGGGACTGTTTTGTTTGATTTTTTTGTATGTGTTTATTTTATTTCCAGCACCTTGAAATAATTTTTATGTGATGAAAAATATGCTATTTTGATTTTAGATTCATGGAAAAATTATTTTGCAAGCATTTGAAATTTTAAAAATTCTAGATATCGAATTAGTCATTTTGAGCATCTAAGTGTGTTGGTGCGTTTGTCTTAGTAATTTTGGCTTGTGCCAAAAATATTTTGATGAACTTGAGCTGACCTAAAGCTAATTAGAATGACGATTTGATGTTCGGAAAATTTTTAGAATTTTTGGAAATTAATTTTGAATTAATTTAAGTTGTGCAATTATAATTCTAGTATGACTAGAAATTGATATTATATAAAAATTAAATTGTTTAATTTTAACATAATAGTATTCTGATTTTAAGAAGAATTAATTTTGAATTATTTCTGGAAATATGGAATTTAATTTAATTTGATTAAATATTAAATTCCACTTTAAAATGTCATACAAAATTAAATTAACCGAAAGAACACATATAGGCAATTTCGATTCAAGTGTTGAATCGATTTACAAATTGAGATCCAAAATTGTCATTGTTATTTTGTGCATTAGAGAATGCATGTTAGGGGTGTATGAAAAGGGATGATGGATGATTATGGACTTAGGCCCAATGTGATTGAGCATGCATGGAATTATTTTGTTTTATGGTAAATAGGGCCTGCGTGTCCTTACCACTTTTTCTTTCTTATGTATTTCTCTTCTCATCTTACTCCCCTCAAATGTAAATTGAGGTTTTCTATAATTTGAAATATGTAATTAGATTACATAGGATTAGGATAGAATGAGGATACAAAGGAGCAAGAAGCAAAGGAGATGGTACCATAAACAAGAAGACTTAGAAATAGGAATTTGATTTCTATTTTGGGTTGTAAATTCATGCATATACCTAGGTAAGACCTAGTCAATTTCTCTTTGGCTCAAGAGATTGACTTTAGTATGTCCATAATCATGCCATATAGTTAATGTAACTATCTTTATATATTAATGTGATCAATGTATGATATATAAAAGCATGAAATAATAACTTGATGAGACTTAACAAAGAAATCCCTCACTAAATAAACAATTAAGTCTTACACCTTTCATTAATATGGGGAGAACTAGAGTTCTTCTAGAGTTAGGGTTATTGAGTTGCCTCAAGCTCACTCTATAAGAATATGTTCAATCCATTGAAATTAGATTTCGTGATTAATGGGTTAGACTTAACCGATATTATTAACTTGTTGGATTTGCGCCAAGGTTAATGTGTATTGGAGGTGAAGTTGGGTTTGTATACATGAGATGTACACATATCAAGAGTCGATAGCCCAATCTATGTGCACATATCAATAAGTTGATAGCACAAGATTCGATAGTTGCATGAATAATGCAATTGGTATGGATTAGATACCTACCAACCAAACTAAGGATAGCTTGTTGAGTTACCTCAAGGTTATTCTTAGCTAGTTGGATATAGAACCACTAGGAGAACTTCCATATAAGTTCTCTCGGATTCATAGTGAGGGCTATGGATTCACAATAAAATAGTGGGAGCCATAATGCGATTTATTAAAGACCTAATAAACATGCATTTTACGTACATTCTAACATGTTCTATTTTACATCTAGGTTGCTAGAATCATCATCATGACAAGTGTGAATTTGCGATCGCACATGGAATCAAATAAGTTGACTGGGCCCAATTTTTTGGATTGGCTAAGGAATCTGAGAATAGTTCTCAAATCCGAAAAGATTGGCTATGTCCTAGATGAGGCACTCCCTAATCCCCCTGTTGCTAATGCTTCTAAAGATTTTCAGAAGGCATATCAAAAGCATCTCGATGATAGTGAGATGGCAAGCTACATTATGCTTGCTACTATGTCAGTTGAGTTGCAAAAGTAGCATGAGGCTATGGATGCTAATTCCATAGTATACCATCTAAGAGAGCTTTTTGATGAGCAAACATGTTTCGAAAGGTTCAAAACTTCAAGGTTGCTCTTCCGCACTAAGATGGTTGAGGGGACATCTCCAGTGCAATATGCATTGAAGATGAATGGCTATATTGAGAGGTTAGCCACCTTGGGATTTGTGATGGACCATGAATTAAGTATTGACTTAATTTTAACCGGTTTGTCTGATAGTTATTCACATTTTGTGCTTAACTATAGGATGAACCAAATCTATTCCACTATTCCTGAGTTGATTAACTTGCTTAAAATAGCTAAGCCATCTGTCAAGAAGGACAGTAAGGCTGTGGTGCTGGTGGACTCTTCAAGTTCTAAAATGAAGAACCTTAAGAAGAAGAAGAAGTCCATGAAGCCTAAGGGAGGCGTGACCAAGGAGATTGCTCCAAAAGGGACATGCTTCCATTGTGGCAAGGATGACCATTGGAAGAGAAACTGCAAGGCTTACTTAGAGTCCTTGAAGAAGAAGGCATCTGATGCCCCATCTACTTCAGATATTTTTGTCATTGAAATTAATACTGTTTCCAATAATAATATATGGGTATTAGATACCGGTTGTGGCTCACATATATGCACTGATATGCAGGGCCTAAGGAACAGTAGACAGCTCAATAAGGGAGAGTCAGACCTATGCATTGGAAATGGATCAAAGGTTACTGCATTAGCTATAGGAACATATGTATTGACCCTCCCTAGTGGGCTTATATTAAATTTGGATTATTGCTATTATGTAACTACTTTGACTAAAAACATTATTTCTATTTCAAGTCTAAATAAAGATGGTTTCCTTTTAGCTTTTAGTAACAATTGTTGTTCTATTATGTTGAATGGAATTCTTTATGCTAATGGTACATTATGCAATGGAATATACATATTAGATATGTCAAATCCAATTTTAAACATCAATGATAATAAAAGGTAAAAACAAGATATGTTGAAATCATCTTATTTATGGCATTGTCGTCTTGGTCATATAAATGAGAAATGCATGGCTAAGCTACACAAAAGTGGTAGTTTGGGGTCATTTGATTATGAATCATATGAAACATGTGAATCTTGTTTAATAGGCAAGATGGCTAAATTACCCTTTAAGGGAAAAGGTGAAAGTGCTAATGGACTTTTAGACTTAATACATTCAGATGTATGTGGTCCAATGTCTACACACGCTAGAGGTGGTTTCATCTACTTCATTACTTTTATCGATGACTACTCACGATATGGATACGTGTATCTTATGAGATACAAATCTAAAGCTTTCGAAAAGTTCAAAGAATTCAGAAATGAAGTAGAGAAACAACTTAGCAAAAGTACTAAAACACTTCGATCAGATCGAGGAGGTGAATACTTGAGCCAAGAGTTTCTAGATTATCTTAGGGATAATGGGATTTTATCTCAATGGACTCCAACTTACATGCCACAACACAATGGTGTGGCTAAAAGAAGAAACCGAACCTTGTTAGACACGATAAGGTCTATGATGAGTTTTGTGGAATTCCCTAAATCCTTTTGGGGTTATGCATTAGAGACCGCCGTTTATATATTAAATGGAGTTCCTTCAAAGTCAGTTGATGTTACTCCATATGAGATATGGTATAACAAGAGGCCCACATTTTCTTACATGAGAATTTGGGGTTGTCCTGCTTATGTGAAGCGGACAATATCAGATAAGCTAGAAGCCAAGTCTGATCGATGTCTGTTTGTGGGATATCTAAAAGTATCATATGGATATCAATTTTAGCACCCCTTGGAACAAAAGGTTTTTGTTTCAAGACATGCTATCTTTTTAGAGAGAGAATTCCTTCTAAAAGGAGATAGTTAGAGAAAAATTGAACTTGAGGAAGTTCAAGATGCTCAAACATATGCTAATCAATTGCCTGAACCTGAGCTTGTTACTCAAACAGATGATATAACAGCTCAACCTTCTGAAGCACAAAAGCTTCGTAGGTCAAGTAGGATACGTACTGTTCAAGAGAGATATGGATTTCTCATTAGTGAACAGAACGACGTATTGCTCATAGAAAATGATGAGCCTACAACCTATGAAGAGTTTCTGAATAGTTCATAATCTGAAAATGGCTTGAAGACATGAAGTCAGAAATGGATTCCATGTATGAAAACCAAGTATGGACTTTGGTTGACCCACCTGAAGGAATAAAGCCTATAGGGTGCAAGTGGATTTTCAAAAAGAAAACTGACATGGATGGTAATGTGATTACCTATAAAGCTAGACTTGTTGCTAAAGGTTATCGGCAAAGACATGGAATTGACTACGATGAAACTTTTAGCCCAGTAGCTATGCTTATTTCCTTAAGGATACTCCTAGCCATTGCTACTCATTATGATAATGAGATATGGCAAATGGATGTGAAAATTGTTTTCCTTAATGGAAATTTGACTGAGGAGGTGTACATGACACAACTATAAGGTTACATATCCGAAGATAGCAAAAAGGTATGTAAGCTTCAAAGATCCATTTATGGATTAAAGCAAGCATCCAGGAGTTGAATTATTCGGTTTGATGAGACAATCAAACAGTTTGGTTTCTTACAAAATCCGGATGAACCTTGTGTTTACAAGAAGGTTAGTGGGAGTGCAATCGTATTTCTTGTGTTATATGTAGATGACATATTGTTAATGGGAAATGATGTCTCAGCCTTACAATCATTCAAAATTTGGTTATCCAAGAATTTCTTTATGAAAGACCTTGGAGAAGCAGTCTATATTTTAGGGATAAAGATCTGTAGAGATAGATCTAAAAGATTGCTTGGTCTTTCATAGTCTACATACATAGATAAGATGCTAAAGAGGTTTAGCATAGAGCAGTCCAAGTCTTTGTGTCCAAAGACACAAGATGAGATGACACACATGAGTTTGATTCCATATGCTTCAACTATAGGATCAATCCTGTATGCTATGATATGTACAAGACCCGATGTATCATATGCTCTGAGTGTCATGAGTAGATACCAATTGGACCCTGGTGAGGGTTATTGGTTGGCTGTCAAGAATATCCTTAAGTACTTAAGAAGAACTAAGGATGTATTCTTGGTATATGGAGATTGAGATCTTACTGTGAGCGGGTATACCGATGCCAGCTTCCAATCTGACAAGGATGACTCAAAATCTCAGTCAGGTTATATATTCACACTAAATGGTGGAGCAGTTAGTTGGAAGAGTTCCAAACAGGAAATGACTGTTGATTCCACAACCGAAGCAGAGTACATTACTGCTTCTAAAGCAGTAAAGGAAGCAGTTTGGATAAAGAAATTCATTGCAGAACTTGGAGTGATTCCCAGCATTATTGATCCAATACAATTGTATTGTGATAATAATGGAGCCCTTGTGCAAGCAAAAGAGCCACGGTCTCATCAGAGATCCAAATATGTACTCAGAAGATGCCATTTGATTAGAGAAATAATTGGTAGGAATGATGTAAAGATAGAAAGAATGCCCACTGATCATAATATTGCTCATCCTTTAACTAAGCCACTTCCCCAAAGGAAATATGATTCTCATGTACTCGCCTAGGGAATTAAATACAAAGGCGATTGGCTTTAGTGTAAGTGGGAGCTTGTTAGTGGAGTGCTCTAAAGGCAATCACCAATGAGGAAGTGATTGGTGAACCCATTGAGGAATCAATGAGGAAGAATGAAATTAATGGGTTCATTAAGCCTAATGTCCAGAAATGGTCAAAATGGTGGGTCCCACATGAAGACTTATGGGTACCCTATTTAATGCCTTCTTTTCTTCTTCTTCTTCTTCTCTCTCTTAAAATACCATTCACGCCAGCCATTTCTTTTCCTCCATAGCCCATCTTGATTTCTAGAGAGAGAAAGGAAGGGAAGAGAAGGGAAAGAGCAAGACAAGGTGATCTTCATGGTCCATAACTCCTAAGGAAGCTAGAAAGAGCAAGAAAGAGGAAGAACAATCAAGTGTGGTAGAGAGAGAAAATCTCCAAAGTGGTGATTTAGTGAAAAAAAGAGTAAGGTAAGAAGTGATTTTTCTTTTTCTTCATCTTTTCTTAAAGGAGTTTGAATTTTAAGCTCATCCAAGACTCATATGTAAAGAGAGAGAGATTAGGGTTTTGAGAGAGAAAAAAAGAGTTTAGGATCTTGAGAAAATCAAATGATAATAATGATGTATGATGTTGTAGGAGTTCAAAGTGACAAGGAACAAGCTCTAAGGAGCAAAGGAAAAGAGAAAGCTACCTAGAAGAGTGAAGGAGAAAGATTAAGGTTTGTGCCTAACTTAAGGCAATAGCCTATTTTTGTTTGAAATAATGCATGCTGAACATGATTTTAGATAAATGCATTTCAAGAATGATGATGATTATGGCATGAAACCATAGGTTTAGACATGTATGAATGAGATCCTTGTGTGACATTGACTTAATGATGCATGTTAGAAAATCTTGTATGATCAAGACATTTACATGTATTAGAAAGTAATAAGTTGAGTAAAGAACCCTAGAAATGCATGAAATAGAATTTGGTATGATTTGGATGATGTTAGAATGAATGAAAAGTGAATATGCAGATTTCCTACGGGCGTGACTATTGAGTCACGGGCATGAACTTGAGGGTTCACAGTTGTGAATGATTGTATCACGGTTGTGACTTCTGTGTGGAAATGGTATTATTCATTCCAGAAGCGTTCACGGGTTGGAATCACGGACATGAACTGATTCACAGGCGTGAATGAGTAATCACGACTGTGAATACTTTTGGGCGATTCATTCCAGTAGCGTTCATGGGTTAGGATTACGGGCGTAAACTAATTCACGGGCGTGAAATTAGTAATCACGGCCATGAATGCTCTGTATTTGTAATTATGAATGTGGTTATAAAATGAGGAATTCAGGTAAGTAAATGAAAGTCATTGTATATCCAGTGAAATAAGAATGATATGGATATATATATATATATATATATATGTATATATATATTGATGTGAGAACGTGTTATGTTGTGATATAGAAAAATGAATTGTCACAGATGAAATATGTGAATTGTCATGGATGATATATGAAATCTGATGCGGATGATAAGCATGAGAATATTGATGTACCTAGTTAAATAAATGAAAAGATGTTATCCAGTATGTATGAGTGTGACTATATGTTTGCAAAACAAGAAAATTGAGATGTTGATAAACATGAGAATTATGATTGATGTGAAAATATAAAGAAGCCTATTACTTTACCTGCGGACTAGAATAAAGATAGATAACATGTCATTGAGGGGGCGAACGGTACTGTACTATTCCTCAACCAATGTGGCTTAAGTTCTGGGAGCGCCATTGGTCTGAGATGCTCAGTCAATGTGGTTTAAGCTCTGGGAGCGCTATTGACTTGAGAAGCTCTGTTGAGCACCTGTAAATGAGGACAAGGTGGCTTAAGCTTGGGGAGCGCCCTTGGTCTGGTTATTCATCTATGATGAAATTATACTCAATCAATATGGCTTAAGCTCGGGGAGCGCCATTGATTGAGAAGCTCTTTTGAGCCAGATAGTGGACAGGGTGGCTTAAGCTCTGGGAGCACTCCTGATCCATAACCTGTGTCCAGTCAGTCCAAATTTAGAGTGATGTGGGCAAGATAATGAGGATATGTCGAAAAATAAGAAAAGAAAAGAATAAGAAAATGATGATGATATGAGATTGAGATATAATGATAAAGAGATTAACAGAGTAATTTACCATCAAAGATAATTGAAAATAACATTGTCTATGTGAGCATGACATTTATACTAGTATGAAATAGGAATATGTTGATAGTCATGGCATGCAAACATTTTAATGCATAAAATGATTGTATGATATAGTATATTGCCTTATTTATATGCACCACTAATCTTAGAGCTTAGCGTGGGAGTTTCCTTCCTCGCAGATTTAGAAAGGTAGCTAAAAGTGATAGATAAAGCAAGCGGTGATCCTATTGAAGTAAAGCAGCCGAACCTTGAGAAAGTGGGTTACAAGCTTTGAAATTTTTGTATTTGGCTTTTTATTTTAAAGAGTTTTAGAGTTTGTAAAACTTACTTTAAAAGTTTATTTAAGAATTAATTTGATGTTTAAAATTACTATCTTATGTAAATAAATTGTACCATGGTTTTATGTATATATCTATATATATATATGAATGTTGAGAAAATAAAGGTAAAATAATAATAATAGCGATTTGAAGAAGTAAAGAAGATAGACATTAGCGCTCCCTTATCCGGGCACATTTTGATTTGGTGAGGAAGCGCTACAGAAATTGTCTATGAAAAGGTTCGTAGTGACACCACTGAATTTTCGGTCAATTAGGGGTCATGATGTGTTGCTAGATACTGCTCATGACCTGCTTAAATTAATTGTTAATTTAAGTGGCCAAAATAACTGGGAACTTAATGGGTCACACGCATTGAAGATATGGAGAATGAGTAAAATGGTCTTGGATAGGATCCAAAATATGAGAGAATTATTTTAGGATGGATCGCGATGAGATCGCACGAAAAGATCCTTCGGGAGTGTCATAGGCCTGCGTAGGCCCGTACAGGCTAGGCAGGCTGCTGGCCCACCTTGCGGGCCAGCTGCACTGCCCAGCAGCAGCCCGCAGCAGGCCCAGCGCGCCTGTAGCTTCCCATCCGTTAGCCAACGGCTGTTTTTAACCTTAATTAGGCCAATTATGGCCAATTACTATTCATTTGTTTCCATTTTCTCCATTTTTGACTTTTCATCTTATTTTTGAATTTGATTCAAATAGAAAAGACATCGAATGATAGAAAATAGACATGAAAATATTTTTTGTAAAAAAAAATTTTTAAGACACAACAAAAATTCTCTCAAGAACACTTTCAAAGCAAGCACTTTGAATTTGTTCAAACGATTTCTCTTAATAGTTTCTTCTTCATTCTTCACGTGGATTATCATTAGAGACATCTTAGTGTGGATTGTTGTGGTTTGCTACAACCCATTAAAGTGAAAATTTGAAGAACAAATAAAAATTACAAGGTACAATTTTTAACATTTACATTTATATAAATTAATTTTATTGGTACAAGTATGATCTTTTGTATTGGGTTTTGAAAAATTTTATTTTTCGCTGCATTTATGAATATGATTCATTCTTCAAAACCCAACATTCTCGATAGTCTTTCAAGTTATTATCATGTTCCTATTACAACAAATGATTACAAAAAAAACCACATTCATTTGTCCATTTGGCACATTTGCTTTTAGAAGGATGTCATTCGGTTTGTGTAATGACCCTACCACATTCCAATAATGTATGTTTTTTATATTCTTTGAAATGAGTGAAGATTGTATAGAGGTATCATGGATGATTTCTCAGTTTTCGGAACTTCTTTTAATACATGCTTGAAAATTTTGGCACGAGTGCTTGAGAAATGCATTGAGAGCAACCTAACTCTTAGTTGGGAGAAAAGTCATTTTATGGTTAAGTCGGGATTTGTTTTGGGGCATGTAGTTTCTCATAATGGAATTGAACTAGACAAGGAAAAGATGGACTTAATTGCAAAATTACCATCGCCTACTTCAATAAGAGGTATTAGAAGTTTTCTAGGGGCATGTTGGGTTGTATAAGCGTTTCATCAAACATTTCTCTAAAATTGTGCACCATTTTAATAAACTTGCTTGCTAAAGATGTAAATTTTGATTTTGATAGTGAATGCCTTAAGGCTTTTTAGACTTTGAAAGAAAAACTGACCACTGAACTGGTAATTGTAGCCCCTAATTAGTCTTTTCCTTTTAAATCATGTGTGATGCTAGTGACTCTGCATCTGGGGTTGTACTTGGGCAAAAGGTTAATAGGGTCTTACATGTTATGTATTATGCTAGTAGAACCCTAGATGATGCTCAGATAAATTATTCCACCACTGAAAAGGAACTTTTAGCTATAGTATTTTCTTTAGACAAATTTATATCCTATTTACTAGGATCTAATGTGATTACTCATACAGACCATGCAGCTTTGAGATACCTTTTAACTAAGACAAATGCAAAGCCTAGACTTATTAGGTGGGTACTCTCATTGCAAGAATTTGACCTAAAATTAAAGGATAAAAAGGGTAGTGAAAATTTGGTTGCTGACCATTTATCTAGGTTAATTTCTGACTTTGATGCTTTAGCCTTTAAAAAAGTAATTGTTGAAACATTTCCTGATAAACAATTTTTGTTGTAAGTCATACGCCATGGTATGGCGATATTGTTAATTATTTGGCATGTGGCAACTTGAGGCCTAAAATGACTTTCTAAGAAAGGAAAATGTTCTTTTCACTTTGTAGGCATTATTATTAGGAAGATCCATATCTTTTCAAGCATTGTGCTAATCAAGTTATTACGAGATGCATTCCAGAGGTGGAGTGGCAATGTATACTTACTTTATGTCATGAATTTCAAGTTGGAGGTCACTGTAGTGGTAAGAAAATAGCTCACAAGGTTCTTCAATCAAGTTGTGGAGTGGCAAAGTATACTTACTTTATGTCATGAATTTCAAGTTGGAGGTCACTTTAGTGGTAAGAAAATAGCTCACAAGGTTCTTCAATCAAGTTTCTTTAAGCCCACCTTATTTAAGGATGTTAGAAATGTGCCCTAAAACTAATCACCTTATTTATGTACTCATTCATTACTAATAAAAGACATTTTCAATATATTGGTGTTCATACATATATGAATTGATATAGATCTTAGACCATTTAATATGTTAGAGAAGTGCTCTAAAGGCAATCACCTTTAGCACTTACTCTACAAAATTATTTGATTAATAAATTTCATTTTCATGTGATATATGAATTGACAGTGATATTAAATCAATTAATGAAGTCCTTGATACATAACATAGCTTGAAAGAAATCATGATGAGATCATGATATTGAGATTTTTATCATATGTAATTATGTTAGTATCTAAATTATTCCTAGTCATAGGATTAATGAGATGGGACATTGTTAATCTGGAAAGACTACCACATGTTATACTCCCTGATTGGATCAAGCAGTAGATTTTATAATCTGTAAATATAAGATGTTTAGAGTTAACATGTGGTTGCTTATTAAGTGTAGCTACATACATTGTCTGACCTGTTATGAGACAATCATATAGATAATCTATTCAAATGTGAATGATAGTCTCATCATAGTAATGGTGCAAATATCCTTAGACTTGAGGTACTTAAGGATATCTTGGATATTGATTATACAATTTGACACTATTCTTTATTGCCTTAGGGAGGTTACTCATAGGGTGGTGATTGGGTACAACTTTAGGTATTTGAAGATAATTGGGTAACCAATAAAGGATTTACCATTACTGATAGAATGAGTGTATACCCATGTCCTCTTATAAGGGTCATTACTCAGAAATCTCTGGTTCGAGTGGAAATATCATGAAGATAGTTTTCAATGACATATCTAACAAATTAATGAGCCTCAGAGAGAAGAACTAAACTAGATCTGACGTATTTAGTCTAGTGGGAGTTGACATATGTTTATACTCTAAACTAAGTGGGTATAAATTGGCTAAAGGCTTAATTGCATATAAATTATATATGGAAAGGTTTGTAGTGAAACCACTGACTTTCTATTCAATTAGGAGTCATGAAGTGTTGCGAGATACCATTCAGCTTGCTCAAATTAATTTTTAATTTAAGAGACCAACATAATCAAGAACCTAATGGGTCACATGCATTGGAGATGTAAATAATGAGTAAAATGATCTTGGATAGGATCCAAAAATATGAAAAAATTATTTTGGATTGGTCATGATGAGATTGTATGAAAAATCACACGCGGGGGGGGGGGGGGGGGGAGGGGGGGTTCACGGGCCAACATGAGTTCGCACGAGCTATTAGCTTACTAAGCCAATTAAGGCCAGTTAAGGTAAAACCCCCTAAATCCCTCCATTTGTCTTGTACACTTTGTACCTAGGATAATTTTGGGGTAAAACCACTTTTGATCATTTTTTAAGAGATCAAAAGTCTAAAAATTCTTTTTGAAAGTTAAGAAATTCAAAACGAAAAATAACAATTATTTTTCATATTATCTCAAATTAAGCATACATTATCGCTAGCACTTTGAGGCATGTTAAACCATTTTTCTTGTAGTTTCTTCTCACATTTTTACGTGGATTAATTTGAAAACACCTAAAAGTGCTAGCAATGACATATGCTCAATTTGAGAGAATATGAACATAACTATTGTTTTTCTTTTTTTTTTTTTTAATTTCTTAATTTTTGAATACAATTTTCAAACTTTTAAAATTTGAAAATAGTTTTTTCCACAAAAATAGTTTAGGTAAAAAGTGCACAAGACAAAGGGAGGGATTTTGGGATTTTTGGCTTAATTGGCCAATTAAAGCTAATTAGGCTAGTAGCCTGCACAAGCCCGTGATCCCCCTGAACAATTTTTCTGTGTGATCTTATTGCGATCCGTCCCAAAATAATTTTCTCTTATTTTTGGTCCCTATCCAATACCATTTTACTCATTCTTCACATCTCTAATGCATGTGACCTATTAGGTGTTAGAGGAGTACTCTAAAGGCAATCACCTTTAGCACATATTGTACAAAATTATTTGATTAATAAAAGGCTTTTTCATGAATTTGATGTTCATTTGATATATGAATTGATAATGATCTTAAATCAATTAATGAAGTCTTTGATACATAACATAGCATGAAGGAAATCATGATGAGATCATGATATTGAGATTCTTATCATGTGTAATTATGTTAGTATCAAAATTAACCCTAGTCATAGGATTAATGAGACGGGACATAGTTAATCCTGACAGACTAGCACATATTACATCCTTGATTGGATTGAGTAGTAGATCTCATAATCTGTAAACATGAGATGTTTAGAGTTACCATGTGAATGCTTGCTAAGTGTACCAAAGCACATTGGATGGTCAGCTGTGAGACAATCATATGGATAATCTATTCAAATGTCAATGATAATATCATCATAGCAATGGTGCAAGTATCCTTAGACTTGAGGTATGCAAGGATATCTTGGATACGGATTATGTATTTTGACATTATACCTTAATACGTTAGGGAGCTTGCTCATAAGGTGGTGATTAGATACAACCTGAGGTATTCAAAGGTAATTGGGTAACCAATAAAGTATTCACCACTCCTGATAGAAAAAGTGTAACGGTTGAGCCCCCCCTGGAATCTGGGTCTGGCCCATTGCCACAGGTGTGCTAGCCCACCTGCAGTCTCACTGAGACTAACGGGCTTGCCGGGGTCCGTGGCCCAATACCTCCAACCCATCTCTGCCAGCCTAGTCCATGCCAGTCTGCACAGTAGGTTGTTGGAGGCAAGGATCGAACCCTCAACCTTCCTTTAGCCTCAGTAAAAGACTACCAATTGTATGATACAATTGGCAGTCTCTTTATGAGGATAAAGGGAGGTTGAGGTTTGGATCCCTGCCTCTAACAACCTACTGCGCAGACTGGCATGGACTGGGCAGGCAGAGATGGGTTGGAGGTATTGGGCCATGGACCCCGGCAAGCCCGTTAGTCTCAGTGAGATGGCGGGTGGGCTAGCAGGCCTGTGGCAATAGGCCAGACCCGGATTCCAGGCGGGGCTTAGCCGTTACATAAAAGGTACCTTTTATGTAATGGCTGGATCTACTGGAATCCGGGTCCTGGCCCTGGCCCATTGCCACAGTAGTCCACCCGCCGTCTCACTGAGACCAACGGGCTGCCTGGGTCCATGGCCTAATAGCTCCAACCCATCAATGGAATCGCACTCAAGGTGTTTGCCACAGTAGGTTGCTGGAATCGCACCATGGTACAATTGGTAGTCTCTTACTGAGGCTAAAGGGAGGTCAAGGGTTCGACTCTTGCCTCCAACAACCTACAGTTGCAAAAACCTTGTGTACGATTCCAGTGATGGGTTGGAGGTATTGGGCTATGGACCCCGGCAGCCTGTTAGTCTCAGTGAGACGGTGGGTGGGCTTACTGTTGCAAATGGCTGAGTCCGCGATTCCAGTAAGACCCATCCGTTACAAAGAGTGTATACCCATGGCCTTTGTCGTGGTCTTTACATGGAAATCTCTGGCCGAAATGGAAATGTCATAAAGATAATTTTCAATGACATATCTAATAGAGTAATGAGCCTTAGGGACAAGCACTAACATTACTTAGACTAAACGTGATTTAGTTAGTCTAGTGGGAGTTGACATACATCCATACTCTGAACCAAATGGTGAAAGGAATAATTGCATAGAAATTGTCTATGGAAAGCTTCGTAGTCAAACTTCTGACTCTTCAATCAATTGGAGATCATGATGTGTTCCTAGATACTGCTCATAACTTGCTTAAATTAATTGTTAATTTAAGTGGCCAACATAACCGGGAACCTAATGGGTCACACGCATTGAATGTATGGAGAATGAGTAAAATGGTCTTGGATGGGATCCAAAATATGAGAGATTTATTTTGGGATGGATCGTGATGAGATCACACGGGAAAAATTGTTCAGGAGGGTCATGGGATTGTATGGGCCGACGCGGGCTAGACAAACTGCTAGACTGCCTAGCGGCAACCCGCAGCAGGCCTAGCGTTCACGCTGCTGCCTCCCATTGGCCAACGAATAAATTTGTCCTTAATTAGGCCAATTATGACCATTAAGCAAATTTACTATTCATTCAAGTTTCCTTTTCTTCATGTTTGACCTTTGATATTTTCTTTGAATTTGATTCAAATAGAAAACACATCAAATGACAAAAAATAGACATGAAGATATTTTTTTGTGAAAAAAATGTTTTTAAGACAATAAATTTTCTCATGAACACTTTTAAAGCTAGCATTTTGAATTTGTTACACCATTTCTTTTGATAGTTTCTTCTTCATTCTTCGCATGGATTATCATTAGAGATATTCTAGTGTGGATTATTGTAGTTTACTATAACTCAATAAGGTTAAGATTTGAATAACAATTAAGAAATTACAAGACATAATTTCTAACCCCTATGTTTATATAAATTAGTTTTATTGGCACAAGTATGATCCTTTGTTCTAGGTTGTGAAAATTTTATTTTTCCACTGTGTTTATGAATGTGATTCATTCTTCAAAACCCAACAATGGTATTAGTGCCCCCTTGTGTCCGTTAAAATTAATTTATTTGAAAGTGCAATGGGATTGTATGGTTTGGATGATTTTGGATCAATAGGTTTTAAAATTGAAATTAATTTGTAAAATATGTTTTACACATTTTTGTTTCTCTAATCTAATCATGGGATGATTAAGGATGATTATTTTGATTGAAAAATGATTTGAATGTGATTCAAACAATTAATTTCGGATTTATTTCAAAATGCCTAAAATTGCCTTGTTTATGAACATGTGTTGTTGTTTGGCTTCATTGATAGGTCTAGTTATATTTTTATTATAATTTGATAATGAAAAAATTGTTTAGCCATATTGAGAATATGGTTATACCTTTGGGAGTATCTAATAATTATTTAAAAATTATTTTAATTCATTATTTCAAACAAACACAAAAACGATACTATTTTATGATCACCGGTAGGGCTGTTTTGTTTGATTTTTTTTGGTATGTATTTATTTTTTTCAGCAGTTTGAAATATTTTTTATGTGATTAAAAATATGTTATTTTGATATTATATGCATGCCAAAAATATTTTGCACACATTTGAAATTTAAAAAAAAAATTCTAGATGTCGAATGAGTCATTTTGAGAGTCTAAGTGTGTTGGTTCATTTGTCTTAATACTTTTGGCTTGTGCCAAAATTATTCTGATGAACTTGAGCTGACCTTAATATAATTAGTCTATAAATTTTTAGAATTTTTGGAAATTAATTTTGAATTAACTTAAGTTGAGCAATTGTAATTCTAGTATGACTAGAAGTTGGTATGTATATTAAAATTAAATTGTCTAATTTTAACATCATAATATTCTGATTTTAAGGAGAATTAATTTTAAATTAATTCAAAAAATATGGAATTTAATTTAATTTGATTAAATATTAAATTCCACTATAAAATGATATACAAAATTAAATTAACCAAAAGAACACAAGTAGGCAATTTCAGTTTAAAAGTTGAATCGATTTAGAAATTGAAATCCAAAATTGTCATTTTTCTTTTATACATTAGAGAATGCATGTTAGGGGTGTATGAAAAGGCATAATGGATGATTATGGACTTAGGCCTAATGTGATTGAGCATGCATGGAACTGTTTTGTTTTATGGTAAATAGGGTCTGTGTGTCCCTACCTCTTATTATTTCTTATGTATTTCTCATCTCATCTTATTCCCCTCAAATGTAAATTGAGGTTTTCTCTACTTTTAAATATGAATTATTTTACATAGGATTAGGATAGAATGAAGATACAAAGGAGCAAAAAGAAAAGAAGGTGGTACCATAAACAAGAAGACTTAGAAATAGGAATTTGATTTCTATTTTGGGTTGTAAATTCATGCATATACCTAGGTAGGACCTAGTCAACTTCTATTTGTCTCAAGAGATTGACTTTAGTATGTCCATAATCATGCCATATAGTTAATGTAACTATATTTATATAACCATGTGAAAAATGTATGATATATTTGATTAGAGAAATCATTGGTAGGACTAATGTAAAGATAGAAAGAGTGCCCACTGATCAGAATATTGTTGATCCTTTAACTAAGCCACGTCCCTAAAAGAAATATGATTCTTATGTAGTCACCTATGGAATTTGTTGCCCAGACAATGAACCAAGAAAGGGGTTTAGTTGGTTAGCAACTAAAAAAATTACTTAACTTGATAGTGCGGAATAACTCAAATTGGAGTAAGGTAGGAGAGATGTCACACACAATATTTATAGAGGTTGGGTATTAACAAACACTACTCCTCTCCCCAATCTCAAGTGGGTGTTTCACTAACACACCTTATAATGGAGTTTCTCAAGCTCACTTCCAACTATAGTGTTTCTCTCAATGGCTAACACCTAACCTAGAAATTCTCTTGTGTTTTTCAATGGCTCATACAAAAACCAATTTCTTATGTTTTATGGCTCACACAATAAACCCTTACAAGTGTTTCACTCTTAACCCGAAATACCCAAACTCACTTTTGAGTAACTGGTTACAATGAAAACACTCAATAACCTACAGTGCTCTGCAAATAATGAGCAATTTGGTTTTCACAATGAATAGAAGTTTGTTTTGAAAAATAATTAATGCACAAGGCTACAACAAGATTAATGATTAAAAGTAATTGTTGTTATTCTTCTTGGGATTCATAAATGACTTGCATATATACTCCCTATGTGAATTATAGCCATTTTGGTGCATTTAATGAGAAAATAGTCGTTGAACCAACTCTTAACTTCGCATCTGACATGTTTCTCTATCCTAATTCATGGGCGTGAATATATGAGTCATGGTCGTTAATGTTCTTCCAAGTCGTAGTCTAAGTGGTGACTCTGGCCGTGAAGCTCTCTATAAGAATATGACATGTTTTGGTCATGAGCGTGACTATTTTTCAGAATCATGACTGCTTGATCATTCATGGTTGGTTTTGATCCTTGATGGCCATGAACTTTGAATGTTGGAGAGTTGGCACTAAGCCATATTCACGGGAGTGACATTGCTATTTATTTGATTTTAATCTTCAAAAGTTGTCTTTCATTTTTGCTTCATGTTCTAGTTAAAGTATCTCCCATTTCACACACTTAGAACACAAACATTAAATACATTATTGCAATTTTATTTATTATCCTCAAAATGACAGAAATACCCCTCAAGGTTCAACAATCTCCCCCTTTTTGATGGTGACAAATAATCTAGCAATATGTGCTATTGAGAAGTCTCCCCCTCAAAAGGTGCTTAAGATAAAATAAAAGAGTGCAAGATTTGAAAGAGATATAGCAAAGGTATTTGCAAATTAATAAGATATATGCAAGGTATATCTTGAATATATCTCATCAATTAACACATGTATTACTAAGTGTATTCAAAGTATATGTGAGATATATGTCAAGTGTATCTTATACAATTAAAAAGTGATCAAAATAAGTTCAAGTTTGCAAAGTATGTGTGAGGTTGATATGATGTATATCTTATGCAATTTATCAATTAAAATAAAGTTTACATATTTCATATCACACATTGCATATTTATGTATAAATCATTATGTGTGAGGTTGATGTGATGTATATCTTATGCAATTTATCAATTAAAATAAAGTTTACATATTTAATACCACACATTGCATATTTATGTATAAATCACATTCACACATAAAATCACATTTGCATATATGCTAAGTTCTCCCCCTTTTGTCATCAGTAAAAAGTTGAAGTCTTAATAAGATGATTGAATTAAAATTAGAGGAGAAGGATTACATTAAAATTCAAAAGCATAAAATAAAGCCCTATAACAACAAAAGTAAATTTACAACATGAAAGCTAGGACTCTGGATAGTATTCAAGCCTGAAAAATCATCCCTAAGTCGTGCTACTTCTGCCTTAAGGCTGTCCATTCGAGACTCTATGAAGTCTTTGAGGTTTTCCAACCTCTCATCAATGGAAGCTTGCATCATGTCTATGTGAGGTGCTATAAGATCAACAACTTGCTATGTCAAAGTGGTTGTGATAGAGGCCAAAGATTGACCAACATCCTCAGCTACTGCCGGTGTTGATGTCTCATCACGGGTTCGTTTCCTTTGCTGGATAGACTGGAGACCAGCTTTGAAGGCATCAGAGTCATGATCTTCCCAATCAATTTCACCAGCTGGAGTGGTGAAACGGTAGTAGACATTATCTTCATAAATGATATGAAAGTTGCTCCCATCTTGATAAGGGATTCAACATCGATTCGATCTTATGGATGAGTTGGAATGAGACTGTAATTGTGGTCATCGAGGCTCAAATATCCTAGCTTGATGGCAAGGTGAGTTACATACCTGCCAATCAAAATATCTCTCGATGGCTTCGTTGCAATAGAAAGGAGGTGATTTGTGAACCATCGTTACAGTGCTACGAATAATCCTCTTTGTGCCATCTCCAACAGAATGAGCTTTGATTTTCTGATTGCCCCATTGCTATCTCCCTGAGCAAATATACTATAGGTGAGAAACCTATGTATATACTTATGCATAGGAGACCGGAGGTGGGTGCACTTTGTCTTCTTCACATCCCAGCTACACTCCAAGCCGAAATGTGTCTAAGCTGGAGGAGCATAAAATTTGACTTCACTCTCATTTAGGATGCCATCTGAAGGGAGCTTAAAAATAGTGCCAAATTCTGCTACAGTGAGAGTGTTAGGATGCTTAAAGAGCTGGAATTTTACAGTTCTGGTGGGTGAGACTAGCAATGTGCTAAGGAATTTGAGAGTTGGTTCCTATAGCATTGGACGATATATGTCCACGAACTCTCTGAGGTGACAAGCTTGCAATTGCTCAATCATGCTTATCTCAAGACCAAGAGTCTTGATAGAATTCCACTTGAAAGTGATGAAAGTAGAGGTCATTTCTTGAGAACAACATATTACGGATGGCAATGATCTGAAATGAGATTGAGAAAATAATTAGTGTGGCATCTTTGAGCATGTGATTTCTTTCTTGTGCCTTTGGAAGAACCAGATTCCATTTTGATAAACTTTGAACAATGGATTAGAGAAGAAATTTTCGGAGAAAATTGAAAGAAACCCTTGAGAGAAGATGTGATTCTTCAATGTTAAAGAGGTTTGAAAGGGTTTTATAGATGGAAATGTGAGTGAGGAGGCCATAATTTGTGAGAGATATTGAATGAGGGTGATAAATGAGAGAATTTGTAGAGATGGAAATTAGAAAACGACAGAAATTTTGTTTTATAGTCAATAGATTCACGGCCGTGAGTCATCAGTCACGGGCGTGAATAATCATGGTCACGGGTGAATGGGTGTTGTGCCAAAGTGAAAACGAAGATGAATCGCATCACAGTCCTGACATTAAATAGTCACGAGCATGAATAAGGCTTTTTCATAGGAGTGACAAAAGTGGTCACGAGCATGGGCTTCATTACTTCTACCTGTGAGGTAAGGCGTGAAACAAAGCGTGAACAGTTTTGAAGTTTTTTGCTATCAATGTTCACAGTTGTGATGATATGTCACGGGTGTGAATTAGGCTTTTCACGGGAGTGACAAGTATTGTTTGGGCATAAAACTTAGTTTTCACTACTTCTACCCGTGAAACATGTCGTGAATCAAAGCGTGAAAGCTATTGGAACTATTTGCTATTTAGTTCACAGCTGGAAATATATGTCACGGGCATGAATCACCTCAAATTTGCAAAAAATAAAATTAAGTCTAAAACAAGACTAGAAGATTAAAAAAAAAAGTTTCTATGCTCTTAAACATATATTTCCATCATGCCAACCAATTTATATCATAAAATTAATCAAGTAAAGAAACATCATATTAAGGAATTAACATTCAAGGTTCACACAACATACAATTGGAAAGAAAATAATTAAGACAAAATTGATCCATCAAGCATACCAAATTCTCTTCTTATGAAGCAAAAACTTTCTTCAATAAGAAGTTTGGTAAAAATGTCTGCCCATTGATTGTTTGTATCAATAAATTCTAACACAACATCTCCATAATGTACATGATCCCTAAGAAAATGATGTCTAATGTCAATATGCATACTTCTAGAGTGTTGAATAGGATTCTTAGATAGGTTGATGGCAATTGTGTTATCACTTAGATAGGTACCCAAATGAACTTGGGTCCTTAGGGGTTAGCACTTGAAGGTTCCCAATGAGCCTTTCATATCTAACAATGTTTATTAATATGACCGAATCTCATAAAATAATTACATTGCTCAGCTCTAAACATATTTTTTGGTTTTGACATGCATTTTGGTCTCAACATAATTTTAGAGGGTGTTTTTGTGCAGTGATTTCCTAGGTGTTGACATGCATGATGAGTAGATGCTTTCCTTGGTGCATGCCTCTTATACATGAAGGCATGATTGGCCTTCTGAGGTTTCCCTCGTAAGCTATGCAACCTTTAACCATTCTTCTTATGCATTGGGGATTTTATGTGTTATGCTTTAAGCTCTTGGGGCTATTACCTCAATTGTAGAGATTTGTGGTACACTAGACTTAACAAATGTAGTCTTGTGAGATGAATATGATGTTCCATTAAATCCTGGACCATGTCTTACTAAAGGTGGTCATTAGGAGACTATAAGAGTATATAAACTCTCTTTGCCTTTATGAAACCTTGAAATAGAGTTTCTAAGATCCTCAACTACATTTTTCAAAATATTTTTTTTCTTTAAGCAAAGATTTAGTTTTCTAATGATTTTTGAAGAGTTTCATTAGAAGTTTTAAAATTAAAATTCTCTTTTTGTAAAATTTCCATTTTATTTTTCAAATAAAAAATGTTATTTTTATAAATGCTAAATCTACTTCTATATTTTTCTAACTCTAGGCTCAATATTTCTATTAAACTCTACTCATCATCATCTTCACTATTTATTATCACTACTATTATCATTAAAAAAGTATGAGTAAGAAGGACCTACCTCATTTGTGAAGTGATCCTCTAAAGCCATAAAGCATAGGTTGACATCTTCACCTTCATTATAATCTTTTTCACTTGAAGAGCTTTCGTCATCCCATGTGGCTTTGATACCAAGTGTTGCCTAGACAATGAACTAAAAAGGGGGTTGAATTGGTTAGCAACTCAACTTGAAAGTGCAAAATAACTTAAAATAGAGTAAGGAAGGAGAGATATCACACATAAGATTTATAGAGGTTCGGGTATTAACAAACCCTACTCCTCTCCCCAATCTCAATTGGGTGTTTCACTAACACACTAAGTGTTACAATCGACTTTCTCAAGCTCACTCAGAACTATGGTGTTTCTCCCAATGGCTAACACCTAACCCAGAAATTCCCATACGTTTTTCAATGGCTCACACAAAAATCAATTCCTTGTGCTTTATGGCTCACACAATAAACTCTTACAAGTGTTTCACTCTTAACCTGAAATACCAAAACTCACTTTTGAATAATTGGTTACAATGCAAATACTCAACAACCTACAATGCCTTGCAAATAACAAGCAATTAGGTTTTCACAATGAATAGAAGTTTGTTTTGAAAAATAATTAATGCACAAGGCTACAACAAGATTAATGATTCAAAGTAATTGTTGTTCTTCTTCTTGAGATTCATAAATGACTTGCATTTATACTCCCTCTATCAATTATAGCCGTTTAGGTGCATTTAATGCAAAAATAGTCGTTGAACCAACTCTTAATTTCGCGCCTCACATGTTTCTCTATCTTAATTCACGGGCATGAATATATGTGTCACAGTCGTGAATGTTCTTCCAAGCTGTGGTGTAAGTGGTGACTCTGGCCGTGACACTCTATGGAAGAATTTGAAATATTTGATCACGGGTGTGACTATATGTGTCACGGGCATGAATATTATTCCGAGCCATGATCTAAGTGGTGACTCTAGCCGTGAAGCTCTCTAGAAAAATTTGTCATCTTTTGGTCACAGGCATGACTATCTTTCACTCGCGTGACTGCTTGATCATTCACAGTTGGTTTTGATCCTTCATAGCCGTGAACTTTGAATGTTGGAGAGTTGGCGCTAAGCTATATTCACGGGCATGACATAAGTAGTCACGGGTGTGACTTTGCTATTTCTTTAATTTTAATCTTCAAAAGTTATTTTTCAATCTTGCTTCATGTTCTAGTTAAAGTATCTCCTATTTCACACACTTAGAACACAAACATTAAATACATTATTGCTATTTTACTTGTTATCATCAAAATGGCAGAAATACCCCTCAAGGTTCAATAGAATTAAATACAAAGGTGATTAGCTTTAGTGCAAGTGGAAACTTGTTAGAGGAGTGCTGTAAAGGAAATATATTTTAGCACTTATTGTACAAATTTATTTGATTAATTGTTAGAGGACTGCTCTAAAGGCAATCACCTTTAGCACTTATTGTATAAATTTATTTGATTAATAAAAGACTTTTTCATAAATTTGATGTTCATTTGATATATGAATTGATAATTGATCTTAAATCAATTAATGAAGTCCTTGATACATAATATAGCATGAAGGAAATCATGATGAGATCATGATATTGAGATTCTTATCATGTATAATTATGTTATTATACGGTTAATAAGATGGGACATTGCTAATCCGGACAGACTAGAACATGTTACACTCTTTGATTGGATCGAGTAGTAGAACTCATAATTTGTAAACATGAGATGTTTAAAGTAATATGTGGATGCTTGCTAAGTGTAGCTAAGTACATTAGATGACCATCTATGAGACAATCATATGGATAATCTATTCAAATGTCAATGATAATATCATCATAGTAATGGTGCAAGTATCTTCAGACTTGAGGTACTCAAGGATATCTTGGATACCGATTATGTATTTTGACACTATTCCTTGTTGCCTCAAGGAGGTTGCTCATAGGGTAGTGGTTGGTTACAACTTGAGGTATTCGAAAATAATTGGGTAACCAACAAAGGATTCACCACTCCTGATAGATGGAGTGTATACCTATGGCCTCTTGTCAGGGTCATTACTCGGGAATCTCTGGTCGGAGTGGGAAAGTCATTAAGATAGTCTTCAATGACATATCTAAAAGAGTAATGAGCCTCAGGAATAAGAACTAGCATTACTTGGATTAGACGTGGTGCAGTCAGTCTAGTGGGAGTTGACACATGTCCATACTCTGAACCAAGTGGGGTGTATAATAGTGAAAGGAATAATTGCACGAAAATTGTCTATGGAAAGGTTCATAGTCAAACCACTGACTTTCTAGTCAACTCGGGGTCATAATTTGTTGCTAGATACTACTCATGACTTACATAAATTAATTGTTAATTTAAGTGGCCAACATAATTGGGATCCTAATGGGTCACACAAATGGAAGATATGGAGAATGAGTAAAATGATCTTGGATGTGATCCAAAATATGAGAGAATTAAATCAAGATGAATCGTGATGAGATCACATGGGAAAAATCGTTCAGGAGGGTCACAGGCCCGCACAACCTAGGTAGGCTGCTGGCCAGCCTAGCGGCAGCACGTAGCAGGCCCAGCGCACGCTGGTGCTTCCCATTGGCCAATGGGTGAATTTGCCCTTAATTTGGCCAATTGTGGCCATTAAACACATTCACTATTCATTCAATTCTCTTTTCTCCATTTTTGACTTTTGATCTTTTCTTTAAATTTGATTCAAATAGAAAAGATATAAAATGGCAGAAAATAGACATGAAAATATTTTTAAGACAATAAAATTCTCTCAAGAACACTTTCAAAGCTAGCACTTTTAATTTGTTCAAACCATTTCTTTCGATATTTTCTTCTTCATTATTCGTGTGGATTATCATTAGAGACATCTTAATATGGATTGTTGTTGTTTGGTACAATCCAACAAAGTGAAGATTTGAAAAACAAATAAGAAATTACAAGGTATAAGTTCTAACCTCTCTATATATATAAATAAGTTTGAAAGGCATAAGTATGATATTTTTCTCGGATTTTGAATATTTTATTTTTCCGCTATGTTTATGAAAGTAATTCATTCTTCAAAAACCAACAGTGGTATCAGAGCTCCCTTGTGTCCATTAAAATTAATTTTAATTCAAAGTGTAAAGGGATTGCATGTTTTTGATGATTTTGGAGGAATAGGTTTTGAAAAATTGTAATTAATTTGTAAGATATGCTTTACACATTTTTATTTCTCTAATTTGATCTTGGGATGATTAATGATGATCATTTTGATTGAAAAATTATTTGAATGTGATTCAAATAATTAAGTTCGGATTTATTTCAAAAATACCTAAAATTGTCGTGTTTAGGAACATGTATTGTTGTTTTGCTTAATTGATGAGGCTGGTTATATTTGTTTCATAATTTCATAATCAAAAACTTATTTAGACATATTGAGAATGTTTTTATGCCTTTGTAAGAATCCAATAATTAATTAAAATTATTTTAATTAATGTTTCAAACAAGCACAAAAACATGACTGTTTTAGAATACCCGATGGGGATGTCTTGTTTAATTTTTTTATATGTGTTTATTTGTTTCCAGAATCTTGAAATATTTTTTATGTGATTAAAAATATGTTATTTGGATGTTAGATGCATTCCAAAATTATTTTTTCAAGCATTTGAAATTTTTAAAAAATTCTAGATGTCGAATGAGTCGTTTTGAGCATCTAAGTGTGTTGGTTCGTTTGTCTTAGTAATTTTGGCGTGTGCCAAAAATATTTTGATGAACTTGAGCTGACCTAAAGATAATTAGAATGATGATTTGATGTTCTAGAAATTTTTAAAATTTTTGGAAGTTAATTTTAAATTAATTTAAGTTGAGCAGTTATAATTCTAGTATGACTAGAAATTGGTATGTATCATAATATTCTGATTTTAAAGAGAATTAATTTTGAATTAATTCTGGAAATATGGAATTTAATTTAATTTGATTAAATATTAAATTCCACTTTAAAATGACATACAAAATTAAATTAATCGTAAGAACACAAGTAGGCAATTTCGATTTAAGCATTGAATCGATTTACAAATTGAAATCCAAAATTGTCATTTTTTATTTTATGCATTAGAGAATGCATGTTAGGGGTGTATGAAAAGGCATGATGGATGATTATGGACTTAGGCCCAATGTGATTAAGCATGCATAGAATTGTTTTATTTACGGTAAATAGGGTCTGCATGTCCCTGTCTCTCTTTCTTTCTTTTGTATTTCTCTTCTCATCTTACCCCCCTCCACTGTAAATTGAGGTTTTCCATACTTTAAAATATGTAATTAGATTACATAGGATTAGGATAGAATGAAGATACAAAGGAGCAAGAAGCAAAAAAGGTGGTACCATAAGCAAGAAGACTTAGAAATAGGAATTTGATTTCTATTTTGGGTTATACATTCATGCATATACCTAGGTAAGACCTAGTCATTTTCTCTTTGGCTGAAAATATTGACTTTAGTATGTCCATAATCATGCCATATAGTTAATGTAACTATATTTATATATCTATGTGATGAATGTATGATATATAAAAGCATGAAATAATAAATCGATGAGACTTCACAAAGAAATCCCTCGCTAAATAAACAATTAAGACTTACGCCTTCATTAATCTGGGGAGAACCAGAGTTCTTCAAGAGTTAGGGTTGTTGAGTTGCCTCAAGCTCACTCTATAAGAATATGTTCAAACCTTTGAAATTAGATTTCATGATTAATGGGTTAGACTTAACCGATATTATTAACTTGTTGTATTTCCGCCAATGTTATGAGTATTAGAGGTGAAATTGGTATTGTATACATGAGATGTACACATATCAAGAGTTGATAGCCCAATGTATATACAAACATCAATAAGTTCATAGCACAAGATTCGATAGGTGCATGAATAATGCAACTGGTATGGATTAGATACCTGCCAACCAAACTAAGGATAGCTTGTTGAGTTGCCTTAAGGATATTATTAGCTAGTTGGATATCGACCCACTAGGAGAACTTCCATATAATTTCTCATGGGTTCATAGTGAGGGCTATGGATTTGCAATAAAATAGGAGTCATAATGCGATTTATTAGAAACCTAATAAACATGCATTTTATGTACATTCTAACATGTTCTATTTTACATCTAGGTTGCTAGAAACATCATCATGACAAGTGTTAATTTGCGATCACTAATGGAATCAAATAAGTTGACTGGGGCTAATTTTTTGGATTGGCTAAGGAATTTGAGAATAGTTCTCAAATTCGAAAAGATTGGCTTTGTCCTAGATGAGGCACTCCCTAATCCCCCTGCTGCTATGGCTGCTGAAGATGTTTAGAAGGCATATCAAAAGCATCTCGATGATAGTGAGATGGCAAGCTGTATTATGCTTGCTACTATGTCAACTGAGTTGCAAAAGCAGCATGAAGCTATGGATGCTAATTCCATTGTATACCATATAAGAGAGCTTTTTGATGAGCAAGCACACTCCAAAAGGTTCAAAACTTTGAGGTTGCTCTTCAGCACTAAGATGGTTGAGGGGACATCTACAGTGCAATATGCATTAAAGATGAATGGCTATATTGAGAGTTTGACAACTTTGGGATTTGTGATGGACCATGAATTAAGAATTGACTTAATTCTAACCAGTTTTTCTAGTAGTTGTTCACATTTTGTGCTTAACTATAGGATAAACCAAATCTCTGCCACTATTTCTGAGCTGATTAACTTGCTCAAAATAGCTGAGTCATCTGTCAATAAGGCAGTAAGACTATGATGCTAGTGGACTCTTCAAGTTCTAATAAGAAGAACCTTAAGAAGAAGAAGAAGTTCGTGAAGCATAAGGGTGGCATGGACAAGAAGAAGGCCAAGGAGATTGCTCCAAAGGGAACATACTTCCATTGTGGCTAGGATGGCCATTGGAGGAGAAACTACAAGGCTTACTTAGAGTCCTTGAAGAAGAAGGCATCTAATGGCCCATTTACTTTAGGTATTTTTTTCATTGAAATTAATATTGTTTTGGATAATAATAGAAGGGTATTACATACTAGTTGTGTCTTACACATATGCACTGATATGCAGGGCCTAAGGAACAGTAGGCAGCTCAATAAGGGAGAGTCAGACCTACGCATTGGAAATGAAGCAAGGGTTACTGCATTAGCTGTAGGAACTTATTTATTGACCCTCCCTAGTGGGCTTATGTGAAATTTGGATCATTGCTATTATGCATCTGCTTTGACTAAAAACATTATTTATGTTTCAAGTCTAAATAAATATGGTTTCCATTTAGTTTTTAGTAACAATTGTTGTTCTATTATGTTGAATGGAATTCTTTATGCTAGTGGTACATTATGCAACGGAATATACAAATTAGATATGTCAAATCCAATTTTAAACATCAATGATAATAAAAGGAAAAAGCCAGATATGTTGAAATCATCTTACTTATCGCATTTTCGCCTTGGTCATATAAGTGAGAAACGCATGGCTAAGCTACGCAAGAATGATTGTTTGGGGTCATTTGATTATGAATCATATGACACATGTGAATCTTGCTTATTAGACAAGATGACTAAATTGCCCTTTAAGGGAAAGGGTGAACATGCTAATGGACTTTTAGACTCAATACATTATGATGTATGGGGTGCAATGTCTGCACATGCCAGAGGTGGTTTCATCTACTTCATTGCTTTTATCGATGACTACTCACGATATGGGTACGTGTATCTTATGAGATACAAATCTGAATCTTTTGTAAAGTTCAAAGAATTCAGAAATGAAGTAGAGAACAACTTGGCAAAAGTATTAAAACACTTCAATCAGATCGAGGAGGTGAATACTTAAGCCAAGAGTTTCTAGATTATCTTAGGGATAATGGGATTTTATCTCAATGGACTCTACCTTAAATGCCACAACACAATGGTGTGGCTGAAAGGAGAAACCGAACCTTGTTAGACATGGTAAGGTCTATGATGAGTTTTGCGGAACTCCCTAAATCCTTTTGGGGTTATGCACTAGATACTGCCATTTATATATTAAATGGAGTTCCTTCAAAGTCAGTTGATGTTGGTCCATATGTAATGCCTGATAATTTAGGTCATGGTCGCAGTTGACCGAAATCTAACGCTCTAAACTGATCAGAGTTTAAATTCAGACATGAATGAAAAAAATTTAAAATGATAATAAAATATGAGAAATATATTTTTGATATTATTAATTGAGAATTTTTAAGTTCAGAATTAAAATTTGGAGAAAACAAATTATTTTTTGTTAAACGAAATTGAAAACTGCAATGTTTTTGACACATATATTTTAAGAAGGCATAAAAATGGGATATTCTTTATCTAAGGAAAGGAATATTCTTTTGATTAAAATAAAGTAAGAGTGATTTAAATTAATGGATCAATGAGGGATAAGATTATCTAATTAATCCTAACCACCCGCCTAATCTAACTATAAAAAGTCAAACTCTACTCTTTTGGTCATTTTTCTTCTTTCTAATCTAACCAAAGAAAACTCTCAGCCTTTCTTCTCCTTATAGCTATAGGGTGCAAGTGGGTTTTCAAAAAGAAAACTGACATGGATGGTAATGTGATTACTTATAAAGCTAGACTTCTTGCTAAAGGTTATCATCAAAGACAAGGAATTGACTATGATGAAACTTTAAATCCATAAGGATACTCCTAGCCATTACTACTCATTATGATTATGAGATATGACAAATGGATGTGAAGATAGCTTTCGTTAATGGAAATATGACTGAGGATGTGTACATGACACAACCAGAAGGTTTCATATCCAAAGATGGCAAAAAGGTATGTAAGCTTCAAAGATCCATTTATGGTTTAAAGCAAGCATCTAGCATTTGGAATATTCTGTTTGATGAGACAATCAAACAATTTGGTTTCTCACAAAATCCGAATGAACCTTGTGTTTACAAAAAGGTTAGTGGGAATGCAATCGTATTTCTTGTGTTGTATGTAGATGGCATATTTTTAATGGGAAATGCTGTCTCAACCTTACAATCAGTCAAAATTTGGTTATCCAAGAATTTCTCTATGAAAGACCTTGGAGAAACAATCTATATTTTGGGGATAAAGATCCATAAAGATATATCTAAAAGATTGCTTGGTCTTTCACAGTCTACATAAATAGACAAAAATTTAAAGACGTTTAGGATGGAGCACTCCAAGAGGGGATATATTCCCATGACCCATGGCATTACTCTGTCAAAGTCTTTGTGTCCAAAGACACAAGATAGGAGGACACACATGAGTTTGATTCCATATGTTTCAGCTATAGGATCAATCATGTACGCTATGATATGTACAAGACCTAATGTATCATATGCTTTGAGTGTCATGAGCTAATACCAATCGGACGCTAGTGAGGGTCATTGGGTGGCTGTCAAGAATATCCTTAGGTACTTAAGAAGGACTATGGATGTATTCTTGGTATATGGATATGGAGATCTTATTATGAGCGGGCAACTTCCAATCTAACAAGGATGACTCAAAATCTTAGTTAGATTATATATTCACACTAAATGGTGGAGCAGTTAGTAGGAAGAGTCCTAAATAGGAATCGACTGCTGATTCCACTACCGAAGCAAAGTACATTGCAGCTTCTTAAGCAACAAATGAAGTAGTTTGGATAAAGAAATTCATCAGAGAACTTGGAGTGCTTCCCAACATTATTGATCCAATACAATTGTATTGTGATAATAATGGAGCCATTGTGCAAGCAAAGGAGCCACGACCTCATCAAAGATCCAAACATGTACTTAGAGAATACCATTTGATTAGAGAAATCATTTATAGGAGTGATGTAAAGATAGAAAGAGTGCCCACTTATCAGAATATTGCTAATCCTTCAACCAAGCCACTTCCCACAAAGAAATATGATTCTCATGTACTCACCTATAGAATTAAATACAAAGGCGATTGGCTTTAGTGCAAGTGGGAGCTTGTTAGAAGAGTGCTCTAAAGGAAATCACTTTTAGCAATTATTGTACACATTTATTTGATTAATAAAAGGCTTTTTCATTAATTTGATGTTCATTTGATATATGAATTGATAGTGATTTTAAATAAATTAATGAAGTCCTTGATACATAACATAACATGAAAGAAATCATGATGAGATCGTGATATTGAGATTCTCATCATGTGCAATTATGTTAGTATCAAAATTATCCCTAGTCATAGGATTAATGAGATGGGACATTCTTAATCCGGACAGACTAGCACATGTTACACTCCTTGATTGGATCCAGTAGTAGATCTCATAATCTGTAAACATGAGATGTTTAAAGTTAACATGTGGATGCTTGCTAAGTGTAGCTAAGTACATTAGATGACTAGCTATGAGACAATCATATGGATAATCTATTCAAATTTTAATCATAATCTCATCATAGCAATGGTACAAGTATCCTTAGACTTGAAGTACTCAAGGGTATCTTGTATACTGATTCTATGTTTTGACACTATTCCTTGTTGCCTTAGGGAGGTTACTCATAGGGTGGTGATTGGATACAGCTTGAGGTATTTGAAGGTAATTAGGTAACCAATAAAGGATTCACCACTCCTGATAGAATGAGTGTTTACCCATGGCCTATTGTCATGGTCATTATTCGAGAATCTCTGGCCGGAGTGGAAATGCCATAAAGTTAGTCTTCAAGGACATATCTAATAAAGTAATGAGCCTTAAGGACAAGAACTAACATTACTTGGACTAGACATCACATAGTCAGTCTATTGGGAGTTGACACATGGCCATACTTTGAACCAAGTGGGGTATAAAATAGTGAAAGGAATAATTGCACGAAAATTGTCTAGGGAAAGGTTTGTAGGCAAACCACTGACTTTCTAGTCAATTGGGGGTCAAGATGTGGTTCTACATACCGCTCATGACTTGCTTAAATTAATTGTTAATTTAAGTGGCCAACAAAATTGGGAATCTAATGGGTCACACGCATAGAAGATATGGAGAATGAGTAAAATTGTCTTTGATAGGATCCAAAACATGAGAGAATTGTTTTGGGATGGATTGCGATGAGATCGCATGAGAAAAATTGTTCGAGAGGGTCACAGGCCTGTGTAGGCTTAGTAAGCTTCCTAGCGGGCTAGCTGGCCTACCCAGCAGCAGCCCGCAGCATGCCCTGCGTGCGCTGCTGCCTCCCGTTGGCCAACAAATGAATTTGGCCTCAATTGGACCAATTATGGCCTTCAAGCACATTCACTATTCATTCAATTCCTTTTTGTCCATTTTTGACTTTTGATCTTTTCTTTCAATTTGATTCAAATAGAAAGACATCAAATGGCATAAAATAGACATGAAACTATTTTTTTGTAAAAAAAATATTTTGAAGACACAATAAAATTTTCTCAAGAACACTTTCAAAGCAAGCACTTTGAATTTGTTCAAACTATTTCTTTTGATAATTCCTTAGAGACATCCTGGTGTGGATTGTTGTGGGTTGCTACAACCCAACAAAGTGAAGATTGTAATAACAAATAAGAAATTACAAGTTATAATTTCTAACCACCATATTTATATAAATTAGTTTTAATGGCACAAGTATGATCTTTTGTTTTAGGTTTTGAAAATTTTATTTTTCTGCTGCATTTATGAATGTGATTCATTCTTCAAAACCCAACATTACTAAAATTCTTATTCATTAATTTTATGTTCATTTGATATGTGAATTGATAGTGATCTTAAATCAATTAATGAAGTCCTTGATACATAACATAGCATCAAGGAAATCATGATGAGATCATGATATTGAGATTCTTATCATGTATAATTACGTTAGTATCAAAGTTATCCTTAGTATAGAATTGATGAGATGAGACATTGTTAATCCGGAAAAACTAGAACATGTTACACTCCTTGATTAGATCGAGTAGTAGATCTCATAATCTATAAACATGAGATCTTTAGAGTTAAAATCTGGATGCTTGCTAAGTGTAGCTAAATACATTGGATGACCAACTATGATACAATCATATGAATAATTTATTCAAAAGTAAATGATAGTCTCATCATAGCAATGGTGCAAGTATTCTTAGGATATCTTCGAGACTAATTCTGTATCTTGACACTATTCCTTGTTGCATCAAGGAGGTTGCTCATAGGGTAGTGATTGGATAAAAATTGAGTTATTCGAAGGTAATTGGATAACTAACAAAGGATTCACCACTCCTTATAGAAGGAGTGTACACCCATGGCCTCTTGTCGTGGTCATTACTCGAAAATCTTTGGCTGGAGTGGAAATGTCATAAAGATAATCTTCAATGACATATCCTAATAGAGTAATGAGCCTCAAAGACAAGAACTAACATTACTTGGATTAGACGTGATGTAGTTAGTCTAGTGGGAGTTGACACATGTCCATACTCTGAGCCAAGTGGGGTATAGAATAGTGAAAGGAATAATTGCAGGGAAATTGTCTAGTTCCTAGTCAAACCACTGATTTTCTGATCAATTGGGGGTCGTGATGTGTTGCTCGATATTGCTCATCATTTGCTTAAATTAATTGTTAATTTAAGCAGGCAACATAACTGGGAACCTAATGAGTCACGCGCATTGAAGATATTGAGAATGAGTAAAATTGTATTGGATGGGATCCAAAAGATGAGAGAAATATTCCAAGATGGATCGCGATGGGATCACAAGTGAAAAATCATTCAGGAGGGTCATGGGCCTGTATGGGCCCGCGCGGGCTAGACAAGTTGTAAGGCTACCCAGCGGCAGCCTGTAGTAGGCCCAGTGCGCGCTGCTGCCTCCCGTTGGCCAATAGGAAAATTTGGCCTTGATTCGGCCTATTATGGCTGTAGCACTGCCTTACCCTACTAGTCATTAATAGGATATGGAAGTGCTACTAAACTCATCTGTCTTAAAACTAATGTTCAAATTATTGAATTTTTTTTCAAGTTTATTATTAGTGAAATATTTATTCCTATATTTTTTTTCTTCCCTTTTAAATATATAACTACTGATGGAAATATTGTGATTTGAAAGAACACATTCAATTAAACCATAATATATAGAAATATATTTACAAATAATACTAGATATATAAAATTACAAAATGCATTCCTTATAAATCCTATATGCTACAAATTTATAACAAAAGAAGTTCTTAAAATTTAATTTTTACAACATCATTTCCAAAACGTACCAAAAGAACTAAACTGCTGCAATATGATCTTGGGGTTACCTCTTCTTCGGTCGTCCTATCGGAACAACTATTTATATGTGCATGAAACACACGCGCTAAGCTACTAGCTTAGTGGTACGTTTGACAACTATCCAATAATTTTATAAATAATTCTAAAATAAAATTTTAGAAGCTACAATTAATTTATCAAGCATGCCAAATATTCAATTAAAACTAAAATCATTTTCTTCATGCAAAAATATTTAATTCATTAATTATGACAATCTATTTGTTAAGCATGCTTGAAATTGCTTAACAATTCAAGATATAAAATTTACAATATCAATTTCATAATTCATATATAATTTTTTTCCTATTATTTATTTAATAGCACACGACATCTTAGACCGGAGCTAAATAATAGATACAGAATTTCTGCTCTCTGGCAGTATACTCGGCGCCTACATAATTTGTTTATAACGCGGCGTTTAATGCATACATTTCCAATAACAACTCATTACATTTTTTGTGTCTACGTAATTTCGAACTCAGCACTATTTATTAGTGCCTACTTAAATTAAATCTCAGTGCTCTTATTTTCAGTGTCTATATTTCTATCCTTTTATTGGCATGCCAACTTATCCTAATTTTTAGTTTTTGACTAGATGTTATAGGGTTTAACTATATTTGTTACCTTTATTATTATTTACATAAATTATATAGGTAACATTAATATAAATTTCATATAAATACAATAATTTCCATTAAACATTTTACAATCTCATACTTGCTCATTTAATCATTATAACTACAAGAAAATCAAATAATATATATTTTTATCACAAAATCCCACAATCAACACAAATGTTCAAACTGCCCTATTTTGGACAGCTTTTCTTCCTTATGTTTACCTGTATCTTTCGTCCATTTTTAGATGAAATTTGGACAAGTGATCGCTAACAAAATATAGGCACATGTCGTATCTTTAATTTCCAACTAGAATCACATTAAAACGAATTTGTTTACCAAAAGTTATGAATTTTCTTCTAAGCTACGTTCACTGCAATCTGTCCAGTATTTTACTGGATGGATTTTACCTTATATTTCTCTGTCTTTTTCATCATTTTTAGATTGAATTTAGACAAGTGATCAACTAAAAAAATGTAGATACATGACTTATATTTAATTTTCAACTGAAATCACATTAAAACTAATTATTTAGCAAAGGTTATGAATTTTCTTCTAACTTATGTTCACTGCAATCTACCCAGTATTTGTTTTTTTCGACAGATTTCTAGTTCAAATTTTGAGTCCATTTTTCACCTAATTCCAAGTCTATTCAGATCTAATGGTCTGAATGAAAGTTGAAGCCCTATGTCTTAACTTTCCAACTCAATAATAATCATTCAAAAAACATTTTCATAACTTGAGTTATGACTAGGAAACTAGATACTGTTCATAAGACGAATTTCTAGTACATCAATTAATTCATACAATTTCCATTTTCATGCATCAACCTCATATTCTAGTGTTTATTTTCACATTCATAGCATCATTTAATCACTAATTCATTACTCAATCAAATATCTATAATTTTATAAACATCACAAAATCAAAATCAATATTTTTCTAAATTGAATTTTTGTCAAATGTACATACCTCAAAAATTTTACTTCTCTCTTCCTCCTAGCTTGCTTTCTCCTTGCCCTTACCTCCTCTTTGATTTTGGTTGAAGGATTGTTCACCTCCTTGGCCTAACAACAATTGTTTTACACTAATCAAGCACTAATCACACTAACCACCCTTAATCACCATTAACATATTAATGACCCTAAATTACTAACTTTAATGGCAACTAACCCCAAAATCAAAGAAAAGAGAAGAAAAAAAGTGAGAAGATGGAAAATATAAACTCACCTTTGATGATCTTCAAAATGATGAAAGACTTATTTCTCTTTTTCTCTTATTTTCTTCCTTCCTTTTCCTTAGTTTAGCTTACTTTTCTTCACTTCTTTGATGATCTTGCCTTAATCCCATTTTTTTTTCATCTAATCTTAGCTTGATTTGAAGAAATAAAAAGAAGAATAATTTCAGCAAAAAATTATTTTTTTCCAAATTTTAATTTCAAACTTCAAAATTCTCAATTAATAATATCCAAAATATTTTTCTCACATTTTATTATTATTTTAATTTTTTTTTTCATGTCCAAATTTAAACTACGATTGGTTCAGCGCGCTAAATTTCGGTCAACAGCAACCGTGGACTAAATTATCGGGCATTACAATTTCCCCTCCTAAAAAAAATTTCCTCCTCAAAATTTACCTTTTTAACTAGAGTGGAATAATTGTGGATACTGAGCCTTCATCACCTCTTCATTTTCCCAAGTTGCCTCTTCTGAATTATGATTTTTCCACATAACCTTTACTAATGGTACCTTTTTGTTCCGTATCTCTTTCATTTCTCAAGCTAGAATTTCCACTGGCTCCTCTTCATAAGTCAGATTTGGTTGTATCTCTATAGGTTCTGCTGATATGATATGAGATGGATCCGATCGATATCTTCTCAATATGGAGATATGGAATACGTTGTGAATCTTGTCTAACTCTGGTGGTAGAGTTAATTTATACGCCACAGGACCTATGCGTTCAAGTACCTCATAAGGTCCACTGAACCTAGGACTCAACTTTCCCTTCTTTCCAAATCGGAAAATCCTTTTCCAAAGTGATACTTTTAAGAATACTTTGTCACCAACTGTATACTCAAATCCCTCCTTTTCAAATCCTGCATATAATTTATGTCTATCAGTAGTAGCTTTCAGCCTATCTCTTATTACTCTCACTTTTTCCTCTGTCTACTGTACTAGATCTGAACCCACTACTTTATTTTCACTAAGCTCGGTCCAACATAGAGGCGTTCTACATTTCCTCCCATACAAGGCTTCATATGATGCCATACCAACACTGGCTTGGTGTTTATTATTGTAGGCAAATTCTATCAATGGAAGATGTTTATCCCAACTGCCTTTAAATTCCATCACACAACTCCTCAACATATCTTCCAATATCTGTATGACCCTCTCTGATTGACCATCCATTTGTGGGTGGAAAGCTATGTTGAAATTGAGTTGAGTACTCATGTCTTGATGTAAACTTTTCTAGAATTTTGAAGTGAACCTTGGGTCTCAATCTGAAATGATTGAAACTGGCACACCATCTAAACGGATTTCATTAACATAGATCTCTGCCAAACGGTTAAGTGGATAATCCATCTTGATCGGTAGAAAATGAGCTGATTTTGTGAGCCAATCCACCACTACCCATACTAAATCATGCCTCTTATGTGTCAAAGGCAAACCAGAAACAAAATCCATTGTAACTCTTTCCCATTTCCACTCCGGAATTGAAATTGACTGCAACAATCCATTTGGTACTTAATGTTCAGCCTTCACTTGCTAACAAGTTAAACATCTGGTAGTATACTCTGTTATATCTCTTTTCATCCCTGGCCACTTGTAATATGCCTTCAATTTATAATACATTTTGTTGCTTCCCGGATGCATTGCATAAATAACATTGTGAGCTTCCTTCAAAATATCTTGTTTCAATTCTGGTATGTCTAGCATACATAACCTGCCCTTTTGCCTTAAACTCCCATTTGATTCAACAGTAAATTCTGGTTTTTCACTCTTTTTCACCATTTCAAAGATTTCTTTTAATTTCGTGTCCTACTTCTGATTGTCCTTTACTTGTTGGATCAATGTGGGTTGAATCCTTAATTATGCCCAAATAATATATCAAGAAATTATTATTTCATTTTTTTTATCACTTAATAAATTTAAGTTTTAACGTTTACTTACCAAAGTGTTTCAACTCAGAGCATCTGCTACCACATTGGGCTTACCCGGCTGATAATCAATGATACAATTGTAGTCTTTGATTAATTCTAGCCATAGCCTCTGTCTCAAATTGAGTTGCTTTTGTGAAGGTAAATATTTCAAACTTTTATGGTCTATATAGATATAACATTGCTCGCCATACAGGTAGTGTCGCCATATTTTCAATGCAAACAAAATGGCTGCTAGTTCCAGATCATGTGTCGAATAATTTCTCTTATGAGGCTTCAGTTGTCTAGAACCATAAGCGATAACTTAGCCCTCTTGTATTAGTACACAACCCAAACCATTAAGGGAAGCATCATTGTACACCATATAATCTTTTCCTGTAATAGGCTGTGTTAACACTGGTGCTTCTATCAATATTTTCTTCAACTTATCAAAACTAGTCTGGCACCGGTATGTCCATTCAAATCTGGTCTCCTTTCTAAGCAATTTTGTCAGTGGTGAAGCTATTCTTGAAAATCCTTTCACAAATCTCCGATAATAACCAGCCAAACCAAGAAAACTTCTCACCTCTGTCACATTCTGAGGCGATTTCCAGTTAAGGATTGCCTCTACCTTGCTAGAGTAAACTCTGATCCCATCGGCTGAGACTGTATGCCCTAGAAAGGCCATTTCATCTAACTAGAATGCACATTTCGACAACTTCGCATATAATTGATTCTCTCTCAAGGTATGGAAGACAATGCGAAGATGTTGATTATGCTCTTCTCTTCTTCTGGAGTACACCAGGATATATCTATGAACACCACCATGAACTGGTCTAAGTAAGGCCTAAAGATTCTATTCATTAGATCCATAAATGGTGCTGGGACATTTGTCAGGCCAAAAGGCATTACTAAGAACTCGTAATGACCATACCAAGTCCTAAATGTTGTTTTTGAATGTCTGATTCTTTAATTCTTAATTGGTGATAACCTAATATGATGTCAATTTTTTAAAATACCCCTGCTCCTTTCAACTAATCAAACAAGTTATCTATTCTCGGCAAGGGATATCTGTTCTTAATTATCATCTTGTTCAACTGACGATAATCAATGCACAAACAAAAGGTGCCATCCTTCTTTTTCACAAATAGAACCGGAGCACCCCAAGGTGAGACACTAGGCCTAATAAAATCTTTCTCTAACAACTCTTGCAATTGCACTTTTAATTCTTTTAGTTCAACACGTGCCATTCTGCAGGGAGTGATTGATATCGGGGCTATGCCTGGCAAAACATCTATGGCAAACTCTATCTCCCTGACATATGGTAACCCTGGCAAGTCCTTAGGGAAGATATCTAGATATTCACATACTGTAGGAATCTCCTTGAGATCTAGACTCTCTTTCTTGGTATCTACAATATGTGCCAAAAATGCTTCACATCCCTTTTTGATAAGCTTACTTGCATTCGTCACAGAAATGACATTAGTCAAGTATGGTCAGTTCTCGCCCAGGACAATCACGTCATCCTGCCCTGAATTCTTGAAAGTCACTCTCCTATATTAACAATCCACCACTGCCTTATGCTGAGTTAACCAATCCATCCTCAATATTGCATCAAACTCATAGAATGACAACTCTATTAGGTCAGCTGAGAATTCTATATTATGAGCTTTGATTGGAGTGTTTTTATAGAATTGACTAACTTTCACTCCATGACCTAAAGGATTTATCACTAATATATCACAATCTAATTCCTCTGCTACCATATTCCCCTGACTAGGTGGTGACATGCATAAATATGAATGTGTAGAACCTGGATCTCATGGTATATGCTCGGGCTGGGCCTCGATTACCTTCTACTCTATTCACTGATTCTGATATACTCTACCCAATCCTGCCGCTTCTAGACTGTCCATGTCTCCTACCTCTGCCTTGAGTGACATTCTGAACCTGCACTGATACTACACCACTTGTACCTCTTCCTCTGGGGCAATCTTTCTGTTTGTGCTCAGTAGATCCACATCGTAAGCATGCTCCAGTAATCCACTAGTAATCACCTGCATGTGATCTTCCACAATGTTGACATGTGACAGATATGAATCTCTTGTTACCCGAAGCTGGTGCACTAGCTGTAGACCCCTCCGGCCTCGACTGTTGGCTTTGCCTAGCTGAAAAGGTTGGTCCAGAACCTTGTGACTAGAAACACCTAGGCATTGTCCACCTCATTTTACCTGATGTCTGGGCCATGCTAATTGTCGATCTCTGTGGTGGATCTTCTATCCTCTTTCTCTTTGACCCCTTTTCCACACTGATGGTTGAGGATACTAGTGTAGAAAAATCCTCAAGCTAAAGGGCGGTAACCATATTCCCAATATCATCATTAAGCCCATCCTCAAATCTACGACATCTGTCTACCTCATCAGCAATGATTCCAGCTGCATATTTACTCAGTCTAGAGAATTTCATCTCATATTCAGCCACTGACATTGTTCCTTGCTTCAAGTCTTGAAATTCCCTTTTCTTTTCATTCACATAAACTCTAGGCACATATTTCTTGCTAAATTCTACCTTGAAGAAGTTCCATGAAGGTGGTTTCGACATCTGGGGCTTCGGTAAGATTAATTTCCACCAGTCATATTCATGATCTTTTAGAAGGGACACTGCATATCTGAACTTCTATTCCTCTAGACACTCAAATTCCTCAAACACCCTTTTTGTGGACTCCATCCAAAACTCTGAACCTGCTGGGTAATCCTCCCTCCTTCCCATAAATTCAATGGCCCCATATTTTCTCAGCTTATCAATCCGGTGTTTTGGTTGAGGTGGAGGAGGAGGTGGAGCTGGTTGTGGAACTGCTTGTACTATCCATTGCAACAAGTTTGCTAACTGTTCCATAAGAGTTTCCTGTCCTAAATTAGCCTGTCCCTCTGCTCTCGGTGGAGCTACTACACTCGGCCACGAATCTCTCACTGATGGAGGTTGTCTGAGATTGGCTGAGTCTAAAAGACTATTGCTCAGTTCATATTCCAATAAATATTGTTCCGATCCCGAATCCATATCTACCTATAAACTAGAAGAAGGGACCCAAGTCAGATAATTACAGCATTTTATGCATATGCATGAGACACATATTCTATTTTACACCCACTGATTAAGAATCAATTAGCCTAAGCTCTAATACCACTAAATTTAGTGCTCCCTTACCCTACTAGTCGTTAATAGGATATGGAAGTGCTACTAAATTCATTTGTCTTAAAACCAATGTTCAAATTATTGAATTTTTTTTTAGTTTATTATTAGCGAAATAATTATTGTTATATTTTTTTTCTTCCCATTTAAATATATAACTAGTGATGGAAATATTTTGATTTGAAAGAACTCATTGAATTAAACCATAATATATAGAAATATATTTACAAATAATACAAGATATATAAAATTACAAACGACATTCCTTATAAATCCTACATGCTACAAATTTACATCAAAAGAAGTTCTTAAAATTTAATTTTTACAACATAATTTCCAAAACATGCAAAAAGAACTAGATTGCTGCAATCTGATCTTGGAGTTACCTCATCTTCGATCACCCTATCAGAACAACTATTTATCTGTGCGTGAAACACACGCGCTAAGCTACTAGCTTAGTGGTACGTTTGACAACTATCAAATAATTTCATAAATAATTCTAAAATAAAATTTTAGAAACTACAATTAATTTATTAAGCATGCCAAATATTCAATTAATAATAAAATCATTTTCTTCATGCAAAAATATTTAATTCATCAATTATGACATTCTATTTATTAAGCATGATTGAAATTGCTTAACAATTCAAGGTATAAAATTTACAATATCAATTTCATAATTAATATATTTTTTTCCTATTATTTATTTAATAGCCCATGACATCTTAGACTAGAACTAAACACTAGATATAGAGTCTCTACTCTCCGGCAGTATATTCGGTGCCTACATAATTATCTTATAATTCGGCGTTTAATGCCAACATTTCCAATAACAACTCAGCACCTTTTTGGTGCCTACGTAATTTCGAACTCAGCATTATTTATTAGTGCGTACGTAATTTTAACTCAACACTATTTCTTAGTGCCTACTTAAATTAAATCTCGGCATTATGATTTTTAGTGGCATGCCAACTTATCCTAATTGCTAGTTTTCAACTAGATGTTATAGGGTTTAATTATATTTGTTACCTTTATTATTATTAACATAAATTATATAGGTAACATTAATATAAATTCCATATAAATACAATAATTCCCATTAAACATTTTATAATCTCATCTTGCTCATTTAATCATTATAACTACAAGAAAATCAAATAATATATTTTTCTACCACAAAATTCCACAATCAATACATATGTTCAAACTGCCCTATTCTGGACAGCTTTTCTTCCTTATGTTTCCCTATATTTTTCGTCCATTTTTAGATGTCATTTGGATAAGTGATCAACTAAAAAAATGTAGATACATATCTTATCTTTACTTTTCAACTAGAATCACATTCAAACTAATTTTCTATCAAAACATGTGAATTTGTTTCTAAACTACGTTTAGTGCAATCCGCCCAGTATTTTACTGGACAGATTTTTGTCTTATATTTATCTATGTTTTTCATCCAGTTTTAGATGAACTTTGGACAAGGGATCAACTAACAAAATTTCGGTACATGTATTATCTTTAATTGTCAACAAGAATCACATTAAAACTAATTTTGTAGAAAATGTTATGACTTTTCTTCTAACCTATGTTCACTGCAATCTGTCCAGTATTTTTTTTTCTGGATAGATTTCTAGTTCAAATTTTGAGTCCATTTTTCACCTAATTCAAGGCCTATTCGGGTCTAATGATCTGAATGAAAGTTGAAGCCCTACGTCTTAACTTTCCAACCCAATAAGAATCACTCACAAATCATTTCTAGAACTCATGTCATGACTAGCAAACTAGATAATGTTTATAAGACGAATTTTCTAGCACATCAATTAATTCATACAATTTCCATTTTCATGCATCAACCTCATATTTTAGTTTTTATTTTCACATTCATAGCATCATTTAATCACTACTTCATTACTAAATTAAATATTCAGAATTTCATACACATCACAAAATCAAAATCAACATTTTTCTATATTGAAATTTTGCCAAATGTACATACCTCAAAAATTTCACTTCTCTTCACTTCTCTCTTCCTTCTAGCTTGCTTTCTCCTTGCCTTTACCTCCTCTTTGATTTTGATTCAAGGATTGTTCACCTCATTGGCCTAAGAACAATTTTTTTTACACTAATCATATTAATCCACCCTTAATCACCATTAACATATTAATAACCCTAAATTACTAACTTTAACGACAACTAACCCCAAAATCAAAGAAAAGAGAAGAAGAAAAGTGAGAAGATGGAAAATCTAAACTCACCTTTGATGATCTTCAAAATGATCAAAAAATTCTTTCTCTTTTTCTCTTCTTTTCTTCCTTTTTCTTCCTTAGTTTAGCTTACTTTTCTTCACTTCTTTGATGATCTTGCCTTAATCCCATTTTTTTTTTCATCTAATCTTAGCTTGATTTGAAGAAAGAAAAAGAAGAAAAAGTGGGGAAGGAGGAGCTCACGGAAAAAAAGAGAAAAAGGGAGAGAGAAATGGGTTTGATTATGGTGAGAAAGAAGAAGAATGGTCAAAAAAATGGAAATTTGACTTTTTATAGTTGGATTAGATGGGTGGTTAGGATTAATTATTAATCTTGTTTCCCATTGGTCCATTAATTTAAATAACTCTTACTTTATTTTAATTAAAATAATATTCCTTTCCTTATATAAAGAATATTCCATTTTTATGTCTTCTTAAAATATCTATGCCATAAACAGTGCAATTTCCAATTTCGTTCAATGAAAATTTATTTTTTTTCCAAATTTTAATTCCAAAATTCAAAATTTTCAATTAATAATATCCAAAATATTTTTCTCACATCTTATTATTATTTTAATTTATTTGTTTCATGTCCGAATTTAGACTCCGATTGCTTCAGCGTGCCGGATATCGGTCAACCGTCACGGTGACCTAAATTATCGGGCATTACAATGGCCATTAAGCAAATTTAATATTCATTCAAGTTTCCTTTTCTTAATTTTTGGCTTTTGATATTTTCTTTGAATTTGATTCAAATAGAAAATACATTAAATGACAAAAAATAGCCATGAAAATATTTTTTTGTGAAAAAAATATTTTTAAGACACAATAAAATTATCTCAATAACACTTTCAAAGCTAGCATTTTGAATTTGGTCAAACTATTTTTTTGATAGTTTCTTCTTCATCCTTCAGGTGGATTATCATTAGACACATCCTAATGTGGATTGTTGTGGTTTGCTACAACCCAAGAAGGTGAAGATTTGAATAACAAATAAGAAATTACAAAGTATAATTTCCAACCTCTATGTTTATATAAATTAGTTTTAATGGCATAAGTATGATCTTTTGTTTCGGGTTTTGAAAATTTTATTTTTCCGCTGCTTTTATGAATGTGATTCATTCTTCGAAACCCAAAATTAGTTTCCCAATTTTATTAGCCACTTACATTAACAATTAATTTAAGCAAGTCTGAGCGGTATCTAGCAACATATCATAACCCCCAATTGACCAAAAAGTAAGTGGTTTGACTACAAATCTTTCCATAGACAATTTATGTGCAATTATTCCTTTTACCATTCTATACCCCACTTGATTAGAGTATGAATATGTGTCAACTCCCACTAGACTTACTACATCCCGTCTAATCAAAATAATGTCAGTTCTTGTCCCTGAGGCTCAGTACTCTGTTAGACATGTCATTAAAGACTATCTCTATGACATTTCCACTCAGGCTAGAGATTTCCAAGTAATGACCCGTAAAAGAGGCCATGGGTATACACTCCTTCTATCAAGAATGGTGAATCCTTTGGTGGTTACTCAATTAGCTTCAAATACCTCAAGTTGTATCAAATCACCACCCTATCAGCAACCTATCCTGAGTCAACAAGGAATACTATCAAAATACAGAATCAGTATCAAAGACATTCTTGAGTATCTCAAGTCTAAAGATACTTGCACCATTGCTATGTTGAGAATATCATTGACATTTGAATAAATTATCCATATGATTGTCTCATAGAAAGTTATATAATGTACTTAGATACACTTAGCAAGCATCCACATATTAACTCTAAACATCTCATGTTTATAAATTATGAGATCTACTACTTGTTCCAATGAAGGAGTGTAACATGTGTTAGTCTATCCGGATTAACAATGTCCCATCTCATTAATCCTATGACTAGGGATAATTTAGATACTAACATAATTACATATGATAAAAATCTCAATATCATGATCTCCTTCACGTTATGTTTTGTATCAAGGACTTCATCAAATGATTTATGATCACTATAAATACATATATCAAATGAACATCAAATTAATGAAAAAGACTTTTATTAATCAAATAACTTTGTAAAATAAGTGCTAAAGGTGATTGCCTTTAGAGCACTATCTAACAAGCTCCCACATGCACTAAAGCCAATCTCTTTTGCATTTAATTCCATATGTGAGTACATGAGAATCATATTTCTTTTGGGGAAGTGGCTTAGTTAAAGGATCAACAATATTCTGATTAGTAGGCAATCTTTCTATATTTACATCATTCGTAATATCTCATAATCATAATGAGCAACAATGTCTAGGAGTATCCTTATGGATTTGAGCATAGCTACTTGTCTAAAAGATTCATCATACTTAGTTCCTTTCCTTTAACAATAACCTTTAGCAACAAGTCTAGCTTTATAGGTAACCACATTACCATCCATGTCAGTTTTCTTTTTAAAAACCCATTTGCACCCTTTAGGCTTTATCCCTTTAGGTGGGTCAACCAAAATTCATACTTGGTTTTCATAAATGGAATCCATTTTTTACTTCATGGCTTGAAAACATTTGTCAGATCATAAGCTCATCATTTTCTATGAGAAATACGTCATTTTATTCACTAATGAGAAATCCATCTCTTTGGAATAGTATGTATCCTACTTGACTACAAAGCTCATGTGCTTCAGAAGGTTAAGCTACTATATCATGTATATGAATAATAGGCTCTGGTTCAGGTAGTTGATCAGCATCTGCCAGCATCTTGAACTTCTTCAAGTACAATTTTGCTCTCACTATCTCCTTTTAGAAGAAATTATCTCTATATAAATATAGTATATCTTGAAATAAACATCTTTTGTTCCAAGAGGTGCTAAAATTTATATCCATATGATGTTTTTGGATATCCCACAAATAGACATCAGTCAGATTTGGCTTCCAGCTTATCTAACATTGTCCACATCACATAAGTAGGACAACCCCAACCTCTCATGTGACAAAGTGTGGATTTCTTGTTATTCCATATCTCATATAGAGTAACATCAACTAACTTCGAAGGGGCTCCATTTAATATATAAATGGCATTCTGTAGTGTATAACTCCAAAAGGATTTAGAGAGTTCCGCAAAGCTCATCATAGACCTTACCATATCTAACAGGGTTCAGTTTTTTCTTTCAGCCACACCATTGAGTTGTGGTGTGTAAGACAGAGTCCATTGAGATAATATCCCATTATCCCTAAGATAACATAGAATCTATTAGCTCAAGTATTCACCTCCTCTATCTGATGGAAGTGTTTTAATACTTTTACTAAGTTGTTTCTCAACATCATTTATGAATTCTTTGAAGTTTTGAAAAGCATCAGATTTGTATCTCATAAGATACACACACCCAAATCGTGAGTAGTCATCGATAAAAGCAATGAAGTAGATGAAACCACCTCTAGACATTGGACCACATACATCTGAATGTATTAAGGAGTTCATAAATTGATTTAAGATCACTATCAATTCATATATCAAATGAACATCAAATTAATGAACAAGCATTTTATTAATCAAATAAACCTCCATTAAAGTGATGAAAGAAATAATTTTTAAGAGAGGAAAAATCAAAATTAAAGAGTTCTTACTAGAAAGTAGAGTAAATAAACAAGAAAGGAGAGTAAATAAACAAGAAAGGAAGAAGAAAGAAGAGAAATAAAAGAGAAAAATTGAGGGGAAATTCGGCCAGCTTTGGAATGATCTTAAGGTGAGTTTATTCTTCTTAAAATCAACCTTTTTCCTTCTATTTGAGACCCATAATGATGATAGATGTGATTAGGTTTGGTAGATTGAGCTTATCTTGCAAGATTGGAAGTAGAAATTTAAGTTTGTGATTAGTTGATGAAAGTTGTAGTTAAACTTTGAATTAATGATATTTGATGTTAGTTAATTGTTTTATGGCTTAAAAACTAAAGAAAATATGATGTTAATGGATGAATGAGGGGCTGCCATAGTTAAAGAAATTTGGGAAATTTTGAAATTAGCATAGAAGCACAATAATTGGTGATAAATGAAGCATGATTTGAGTGTTGAATTGAAGAAAATGAATTGGGAACTAGGATATAGTTTTTGGGCAGCCATGACATAATAAGAGGGAAGTTTAACCTTAGTAAATTTTAGCTCAATTAAGGTGTAAGATATATTAGGAGCATTAGCATACTATGTAGACATGAAAAGCATTGAAAATGGCAATTGGAATTGAGATGTGGTATGGTTGTGTAGGAAAAATAAGTGAACAAGGGAGAGGCCCTCAAGAGGGTGACAAAGGCAAGGAGAAAGCTAGCTAATAAGGGAAGAAAAAAAAAGTTTAAGGGAAGAACCAAGGCTGATTAGGTATGTGCTTCATTGATAAAAATCTTACATGTTGTTAATATATATGGAATTATATATATTAAGGTTTGATATATTGTGTTTGTAATATGTTATGTGAGTTGTTGTAACTTTTGATATTTTATATGGCAATGGGACCAAATGGTGTGAAATAATTGAGACACATGAATGTAGTTGTAATTCTGGAAATTTTAGTATTAAAATGAATGTAAATGATAAATGTGGTTGAAATATGGATTGATGTCAATGGATGGCTCGGGTACAGAATTCCAAGAACAACCCTGACTATTTTGATGATAACTTGAGTTCTAGAACTCCTTTTTGTATGTTCTTTATTGGAAATGAAAGTTAAGCCACAGGGATTTAATTGTTATGCGGACCACAATATCTAATTATGTCTAGATGTGCCCAGCAAAATGCATGAAATTCAAACCTAGAATCTGTCCAGAAAATTCTGGGAAGAAATATCTGTGATGATTCAGTATTAAATTAAGCATACCTTTTGATAGAAACATGGGATTTAAGTGAGTTTTGATGCATCTGAAAGCTAAGACAATACGCTACAAATTATTAGAAGGCCATAACTCTAAATTCAAATTCTTAGAAGGCCATAACTCTAAATTCAAATTATAAATGGGCTACAAAATAAAGCCCAAAAACAAGTCTCAAATCTACCATAGGTAAAAACGTGAAATCTTGGGCTTGTGCATGTGTTGTGATAATTATATGTAATAATTAATGTGAATATTCACTTTAATGATAATTATAATGTTAACAAATTATTTATGTGTGAGATTTTAGTACAATAATAATGGGAATAAAGAACAAAGATAAATAAGCATAATTATGATAATTGAATAATATTGTCATTTTTGAAATATTGTGAATTAATATAAAAATAGTTAAGCCCAAAAACACCTAGTCTAGAACTAGAATATGGAATAGTTTGGCATGCCAATCAGGGGATTTTAGGCAATTAGTGCCAAATATAAAAGCCAATAATTGCAAATTGATAAATGCGCTCGGCGCAAAATTACTAAGTCGGTAATGCCAATATTACAAAAGCTGGTAATTACATTATTATAAAGCGCTCGACGCAATATTATGAAAGCCAGAAATAGCAACCCCGTTATTCCTATTAGTTAGTTCGGTTATAGGAGTTATGGGCAAAAGAAAATAATAATAATAATAATAATAATAATAATAATAATAATAATAATAATAATAATAATAATAATAATATCGAAATATGTGATTTTTTATAAATCATATATGAATTCAAGTTGTTAAATATTGAGTAATTGCTGAAATTTATTGATTTTATATAATTTCTTATTTTATGCTTTATTTATTAAATGGTTAATTAATATGCGAATATATATATATATATATGTAAAATTTTTATCATTGAAGCACCACTAAGCTATTAGCTTAGCGCGGGTGGTTTCCTCTCGCATAGGTTTAGAAGGGTAGCCGTAGAAAATAGATTGTCAGAAGAAAAGGGGTACCTAGAAGGAAGCACTAAAAAGCTTTGGGTTTTCTTTTTGGTACATTTTATAAAAAAAACTTCTGTAAATTAATTATGGTTTTATTTCCTATAGTATGTATTATAGACATGACTTATAATGTAAATTAATGTACTTTATAAATAAATAAAATTTTGAATATTTGTGCTTATATTAATTTTTATTTTAGTGTTTGCAATATTTTCGTAAAAAAAAATTATTCTTCATTTTATTAATTTTATGAAACAGTTAGACAGGTAATACTCACTTACCTTGCTGAACGAAAGTGGGGTAGGAGGGTGTTACAATTTTTGGTATCAGAGACAATAGATAGACCCGAAGGTAATAGAGCTCCAGCTCGGGCATATGTGATGAGAGCTCGTGAGGACCAGGATGCACCAGACGTCATAGTTGGTAAACTTTCCTTATTTGATTTTGATTTATATGCATTGATAGATCCTGGTTCCACGCATTCATACATAAACAGAGATGCACTTAAACAAGGGAATATGATACCTGAGACCTTAGAATATGAAATAGTTGTGAGCAATCCGCTGGGACATATTGTGAAAGTGAATTAGATTTATAGAAACAATTCAATAATAATTCAGGAGAGACAATTTCCAGCAGACTTAATAGAATTACGTTTTCATGAATTCGATGCTATTCTGGGTATGGATTGGTTGACAAAGTATGGAGCTATAGTCGACTGCCGATCTAGAAAAGTTGTACTTAAAATTCCGGGGCAAGATGACACCATCATTCAAGGTGTAGGTCAAACATGTTTGACTAGTGTTATTTCTGCATTAAAAGCTCGAAAATACATTAGCAAAGGATGTGAAACATATTTGGCCCATGTGATAGATACCAGGAAAAGAAGCCCGGAACTCAAGGACATCCCCACAGTATATGAGTTCCCAGATGTGTTTCCTGAGAATTTGTTGGGGTTACCATCAGATAGGGACATAGAATTTGCTATTAAAAATTTATTTGATTAATAAAAGGCTTTTTCATTAATTTGATTTTCATTTGATATATGAATTGATAAGTGATCTTAAATCAATTAATGAAGTCCTTGATACATAACGTAGCATGAAAGAAATCATGATGAGATCATGATATTGAGATTCTTATCATGTGTAATTATGTTAGTATCAAAATTATCCCTAATCATAGGATTAATGAGACGAGACATTCTTAATCCGGATAGACTAGCACATGTTACACTTTTTGATTGGATCGAGTAGTAGATCTCATAATCTATAAACATGAGATATTTAGAGTGAACATGGATAGTTGCTAAGTGTAGCTAAGTACTTGGATTACCAGCTAGGAGACGATCATATGGATAATATGTTCAAATGTCAATGATAGTCTCATCATAGCAATGGTGCAAGTGTCCTTAAACTTGAGGTACTTAAGGATATCTTGAATATTGATTTTGTATTTTGACACTATTCATTATTTCCTTAGGAAGGTTGCTCATAGGGTGGTGATTGGATACAACTTGAGGTATTCAAAGGTAATTGGGTAACCAATAAAGGATTCACCACTCCTGATAGAAGGAGTGTGTACTTATGGCCTCTTATCATGATTATTAGTCCAGAATCTCTAGCCGGAGTGGAAATGTCATATAGATAGTCTTCAATGACATATCTAATAGAGTTATGAGCCTAATGGGTGTGGATTATTGTGGTTTTCTACAACCCAACAATGTGAGGATTTGAATAACAAATAAGAAATTACAAGGTATAATTTATAACCTTTATGTTTATATAAATTAGTTTTAGTGGCACAAGTATGATCTTTTGTTTCGGATTTTGAAAATTTTATTTTTCTGGTGCGTTTATGAATCTAATTCATTCTTAAAAACCCAACACAACTTGTTGTTGGCCAAAAGCTGGCCTAATTTGCCTTAATTGGCCAATTAAGGCAAAAATCCCAAAATCTCTCCCCTTGTCTTATGCAATTTGTACATAGATTATTTTTGGGGTAAAAATATATTTAAAATGTTTAAGAGTCTGAAAATTATTTTTGGAAATTATGGAAATTCAAAAAGAAAAGTAATAGTTAATATTCATATTCTCTCAAATTGAGCATACACCATTGCTCGCACTTTGAGGTGTATTCAATCATTTATCTTGTTGTTTATTCTCATATTTTAACATTGATTAACATTAGAGATACCATAAAGTGGTTTGTTATGGTTTGCAACAACCCAACAAGGTGAAAATTTGAAGAATAAACTAAGAAATTACAAAGTATAATTTCTTACTTTTATGTTTTGATAAATTAGTTTTAATGGCACAAGAAAGATTCTTGTTTCGGGTTTTGAAATTTTATTTTTTCGTTATGTTTTATGAATGAGATTCATCTTCAAAATTCAATAGTGGTATTAGAGACCTTTTGTATCCATTAAAATTAATTTTAATTGAAAATACAATGAAATTGCACGGTTTTAATGGTTTTGGATCAATAGATATGAATAATTAAACTTAATTTGTAAAATTTGTTTTACACATGTTATTTCTTTAATATAATCATGGGATGATGAAAGAGGATTATTTTGACTAAAAATGGTTTGAATATGATTCAAATAATTAATTCCGGATTTATTTGAAAATGCTGAAAATTGCCTTGTTTATGAATATCCGTTGTTGTTTGGCTTAATTGATGGGACTGGTTATATTTTTCTTATAATTTGATTGTAAAAAAAATTATTTATATATATTAAGAATTTTTTTATACCTCTATAAGTGTCCAATAATTAATTAAAAATTAATTTAATTAAGTTTTCAAATAAATACAAAAATGGGACTGCTTTGGCATACTCGACATGACTGTTTTATTTGATTTTTTTTGTATTTGATTATTTTATTTTCAGAATATTGAAACACATTTTATGGCATTAAATATATTTTATTTTGATTTTAGATGCATGCCAAAATTAATTTTGATGAATTTAAATTTTTTTTAAAAAATTAGATGTCGAATGAGTCGTTTTGATTGTCTAAGTGTATTGGTTCGTTTGCCTTAGTAATTTTGGTTTGTGCCAAAAATATTTTCATAAAATTGAGATAACCTAAAGATCATTAGAATAATGATTTGAACTTCTAAAAATTTTTAGAATTTTTGGAAATTAATTTAAGTTGAGCAATGGTAATTCTAGTATGACTATAAATTGGTATGTATATTAAAATTATATTATTTAATTTTGACATCATAATATTTTGATTTTAAGGTGAATTAATTTTAAATTAATTCTATAAATATGAGATTTAATTTAATTTGATTAACTATTAAATTCCACATTGAAATGACATACAAAATTAAATTAACCGAATTAATTTGATTAAGTAGGAAATTTCAGTTCAAGCATTGAATCAATTTTCAAATTGAAATCCAAAATTGTCATTATTTTATTTTATGCATTAGAGAATGTATATTAGGGGCGTATGGAAAGACATGATCGATGATAATAGACTTAGACCCAATGTGATTGAGCATGCAAGGATTTGTTTTGTTTTATGGTAAATAGGGTCTGCGTGTCCCTACCTCTCTTTCTTTCTTGTGTATTTCTTTTCTCATCTTACTCCCGTCAGATATAAATTGAGATTTTCTATAGTTTGAAATATATAATTAGATTACATAGGATTAGGATAGAATGGAGATACAAAGGAGCAAAAAGCAAAGAAGGTGGTGCCATAAACAACTAGACTTAGAAATAAGAATTTGATTTCTATTTTGGGTTGTAAACTCATGCATATATCTAGGTAAGATATAGTCAATTTCTCTTTGGCTCAAGAGATTGACTTTAGTATGTCCATAATTACGCCATATAGTTAATGCAACTATCGTTATATTTTCCTGTGATGATGTATGATACATAAAAGTATGCACTAATAACATTATGAGACTTAACAAAGAAATCCCTCCCCAAATAAACAATAAAGTTTTATGCCTTCCATTAATATGAGGAGAACTAGAGTTCTACTAGAGTTAAGTTTATTAAGTTTCCTTAAGACTGCTCTACAAGAATATGTTCAAACTATTGAAATTAGATTTCACAATTAATGGATTGGATTTAACCAATATCATTAGCTTGTTGGATTTGCACCAAGGTTAATGTGTATTGGAGGTGAAGTTGGGTTAGTGTACATGAGATGTACACATATCAAGAGTTGATAGCCCAATGTATGTGAACACATCAATTAGTTGATAGCACAAGATTCAATAGTTACATGAATAATGCAATTGGTATAGATTAGATACCTACCAACCAAACTAATGATGGCTTGTTGAGTTGCCTCAATGTTATTCTTAGCTAGTTGGATATCGAACCACTAGAAGAACTTGCATATAGATTTTATCGGGTTCATAGCGAGGGCTATGGATTCGCAATAAAATAGTGGGATTCATTTATTAAAGACCTAATAAACATGCCATTTAATGTACATTCTAACATGCTCTATTTTACATCTAGTTTGCTAGAATCATCATCATGTCAATAAGTGTGAATTTACAATGACTAATGGAGTCAAATAAGTTGACTAGGCCTAATGTTTTGGATTGGCTAAGGCATTTAAGAATAGTTGTCAAATCTGAAAAGATTGGTTGTGTCCTAAATAAGGCACTCCCAAATCCCCCTGTTGCTAATGCTTCAAAAGATGCTCAAATTGCACGTCGAAAGCATCTCGATGATAGTGAGATGGCAATCTATATTATGCTTGCTACTATGTTAGCTGAGTTGCAAAAGCAGCATAAGGCTATGGATACTAATTCCATAGTGTAACATCTAAGAGAGCTTTTTGATGAGCAAGCACATTCTGAAAGGTTTGAAACTTCACGGTTGCTCTTTTGCACTAAGATGGTTAAGGGGACATCTCCAGTACAATAAACATTAAAGATGAATGGCTATATTAAGAGCTTAGGCTAGTTGGGATTTATGATGGATCATGAATTAAGTATTGACTTAAATCTAACTGGTTTGTCCAATAGTTTTTCACATTTTGTGCTTAACTATAGGATGAACCAAATCTCCACCACTATTCCTAAGCTGATCAACATGCTGAAGACAACTGAGGAATCTGTTAAGAAGGACAGTAAGGCTGTGATGCTAGTGGACTTTTCTAGCTGTAAGAAGAAGTACCTTAAGAAGAAGAAGAAGCCCACAAAGCCTAAGGGATGTGTGACCAAGAAGAAGGCCAAGGAGACTGCTCCAAATGGGACATGCTTCCATTATAGCAAGGATGGCCATTGGAAGAGAAACTGCAAGGCTTACTTGGAGCCTTTGAAGAAGAAGGCATCTGATGCCCCATCTACTTCAGGTATTTTTGTCATTGAAATTAATAGTATTTCCAATAATGATATATGGGTATTAGATACCTGTTGTAGCACACACATATGCATTGATATGCAGGCCTTAGGAATAGTAGACAATTCAATAAGGGAGAGTCAGACCTATGCATTGGAAATGGAGTAAGGGTTGTTGCATTAGTTATGGGAACTTATGTTTTGACCCGCTCAAGTGGGCTTATGTTAAATTTGGATAATTGCTATTATGTATTTGCTTTAACTAAAAACATTATTTATGTTTCAAATTTAAATAAAGATGGTTTCCATTTAGCTTTTACTAACAATTGTTGTTCTATTATATTGAATGAGATTTTTTATGTTAGCGGTACATTATGCAATGGAATATAATATTTAAATATGTCAAATCCAATTTTAAAGATCAATGATAATAAAAGGAAAAAAAAGATGTATTGAACTCATCTTACTTATGGCATTGTGTCTTTGGTCATATAAGTGAGAAATGCAAGAGAGGTAGTTTAGGGTCATTTGATTATGAATCATATGACATATGTGAATCTTGCTTACTAGGCAAGATGACTGAATTACACTTTAAGGGAAAGGGTGAACGTGCTAATAAGATTTTAGACTTAATATATTCGGATGTATGTGGTCCAATGTCCACACATGCTAGAGGTGGTTTCATCTACTTCATTTCTTTATCGATGACTACTCGCGATATAGGTATGTGTGTCTTATGAGATACAAATCCGAAGCTTTTGAAAAGTTCAAAGTGTTCAAAAATGAAGTAGAAAAATAACTTGGCAAAATATTAAAACACTTTAATTTGATCGAGGAGGAGAATACTTAAGCCAAGAGTTTTTAGATTATCTTAGGGATAATAGGATGTTATCTCAATGGACTTCACCTTACACGTCGTTAGACATGGTAAGGTCTATGATGAGATTTGAAAAACTCTCTAAATCCTTTTGGGGTTATACACTATAGACTACCATTTATATATTCAATGGAGCCCCTTCGAAGTCAGATGATGTTACTTGATATGAGATATGGTACAACAAGAAGCCCACATTTTCTTGCACAAAAGTTTGGGGTTGTCTTGCTTATGTGAAGAGGACAATGTCAGATAAGTTGAAAGCTAAGTTTGATCGATGTCTATTTGTGGGATATACAAAAGCATCATATGGATATCAATTTTACCATCCTTTAGAACAAAAGATGTTTGTTTCAAGACATGCTATCTTTTTGGAAAAAGAATTTCTTCTAAAAGGAGATAGTGGGAGCAAAATTGAACTTGAGGAAGTTCAAGATGCTTTAGCAGATGATGATCAACTGCCTAAACCCAAGCCTGTTATTAATACAGATGATGTAGCAGCTTAACCTTCTAAAACACAAAGAGCTTTATAGGTCAAGTAGGATACGTATTGTTCTAGAGAGATAAGGATTTCTCATTAGTGAACACAACGACGTATTGCTCATAGAAAACAATAAGCCTACAACCTATGAATAAGTTATGAAATGTTCAAAATTTCACCAAGAGTTTCTAGCTATGAAGTCGGAAATGGATTCCATTTATGAAAACCAAGTATGGATTTTGGTTGACCCACCTGAAGGGATAAAACCTATAGGGTGCAAATGGGTTTTCAAAAAGAAAACTAACATGGATAGTAATGTGGTTACCTATAAAGCTAGACTTGTAGCTAAAGATTATCATTAAAGACAATGAACTAAGTATGATGAATCTTTTAGCCCAGTAGCTATGCTCAAATCCATAAGTATACTCCTAGCAATTCCTACTCATTATGATTATGAGATATGACAAATGGATATGAAGATGGCTTTCCTTAATGGAAATCTGACCGAAGATGTGTACATGACATAACTAGAAGACTTCATATCCAATGATGGAAAAAAGGTATGCAAGCTTTAAAGATCCATTTATGGATTAAAGCAAGCATCTAAGAGTTGGAATATTCGGTTTAATGAGACAATCAAATAGTTTGGTTTCTTATAAAATCTGGATGAACCTTGTGTATACTAGAAGGTTAGTGGGAGTGTAATCATATTCCTTATGTTGTATGTAGATGACATATTGCTATTATAATCAGTCAAAATTTGGCTATCCAATAATTTCTCCATGAAAGACCTTGGAGAAACAGTTTATATTTTGGGGATAAGGATCTATAGAGATAGATTTAAAAGAATGCTTGGTCTTTCACTGTCTACATACATAGACAAGATGCGAAAGAGGTTTATCATGGAGTAGTCCAAGAGGTGATATATTCCCATGACCCATGGGATTACCCACTGAAAAATTATATGTCCAAAGACACAAGATAAGAGGACATGCGTGAGTTTGATTCCAAATGCTTCAGCTATAAGATCAATCATGTATGCTATGATATGTACAAAACCTGATGTATCATTTGCTCTGAGTGTTACGAGCAGATACCAATCGGGCCCTGGTGAAAGTCTTTAGGTGACTGTTAAGAATATCCTTCAGTACTTGAGAAGGACTAAGGATGTATTCTTAGTATATGGAGATGGAGATCTTGTTGTGAGTGGGTATATCAATGCCAACTTCCAATCTAACAAGGATGACTCAAAATATCCATTAGGTTCTAGATTCACACAAAATAGTGAACAGACAGTTGGAAGAGTTCCAAACAGGAAATGACTACTGATTCCACAATCGAAGCAGAGTACATTGCAACTTCTAAAGTAGCAAAGGAAAAATTTTGGATAAATAAATTCATGATGGAACTTGGAGTGGTTCCTAGCATTGTTGATCCAATACAATTGTATTGTGATAATAATAGATCCATTGCACAAGCAAAGAAGTCACGGTCTCTTTAGAGATCCAAACATGTACTCAGAAAGTGCCATTTGATTAAAGAAATCATTGGTAGGAATAACGTAAAGATAGAAAGAGTGCCCACTGATTAGAATATTGCTTATCCTTTAACTGAGCCATTTCCCCTGTTGCCCAGATATTGAGCCAAGAAGGGGGGTTGAATTGGAGTTTAAAAATTTAACTTTTAAGTGCGAAAATAAAAATTAAGTTTAGTAGGGATAGAAGAATATGACACAAAGAATTTTTATGGAGGTTCGGGTGTTAACAAACCCTACTCCTCTCCCCAATCTCAATTGGGAGTTTCACTAACACACTAAGTGTTACAATGGAGTTTTACAAGCTCACTCCCAACTATGGTGTTTCTAACAATGGCTCACACCTAACCCAGAAATCCCTTGTGTTTTGATGGCTCACACAATAACCAATTCCTTGTGTTTTACAGGCTCACACAAATAACCTTTACCTTGTGTTTTACAGCCTCACACAAATAACCTTTCTTTGTGTTTTAGAGGCTCACATAACTAACCCTTACAAGTGTACTACTCTTAACCCAGAAATACCCAAAACTCACTTAAGTAAATGATTACAGAGAGAAACACTTACAAATGTATATTGCTCAATAAATGATGAGCAAAATGATTTTCACAGAGAATAAATATCAAATGCACAAAATGGCTTACAACAAGGTTTTGATTCAAAATATTAGTTATTCTCTAGTTCTTTTGTTCTCCTTGTTCTCTCTCTTATTCTGGATCCATAAATGACTTGCATTTATACTTCCATAGCAAATTATAGCCGTTAGAATGCATTTAATATGAAACTAGCCGTTGCACCCACCCTAATAATCACGCTTGACATGTTTCTCTTTTATGTTTCATGGTCGTGACTATGTGTGTCACGGTCGTGACTGTTCTTCCAAGTCGTGACTTGATTGGTGACCTTGGCTGTGAAGCATTTTGGAAGGTTTTGAAATATTTGTTTATGGGCGTGACATTTTATCTTCACGAGCGTGACAACCTTCCAAACTGTGGTTCATGTGGTGACTTTGGTCGTGAAGCTCTCTGGAAGAATTTGTCATGTCATTTCATGGGTGTGACATTTCTTTATGGGCGTGATTGAAATGTTCATTCACGGTTGCTATCTTTCTTCATGGCTGTGAACTTTAAATGTTGGTTTGTTGGCGCTAAGTTTCATCACGGGCGTGACACATAAGGTCACGGGAGTGAACATGCTCTTTCTTCAATTTTATCTTTTTAAGATTAATCTTCCATTCTCCATTCTTGCTACCATATTCCATACCCTGTTCAATAGACTTAGAAAACAAGTATGTTAAATACATTATGGCTATTTTATTTGTTAGCATCAAAATGACGGAAATACCCCTCAAGGTTCAACATCCCCAAAAGAAATATGATTATCATGTACTTGCCTATGGAATTAAATACAAAGACAATTGGCTTTAGTGCAAGCCCAGTCCAATCTAGATTGTGCAGTAGGTTGTTGGAGGTAGGGATCGAACCCTTGACCTCCCTTTAGCCTCAGTAAGAGACTACCAATTGTACCATGGTACAATTAGTAGTCTCTTACTGAGGCTAAAGGGAGGTCAAGGGTTCGACTCTTGCCTCCAACAACCTATTGTGGCAAACACCTTGAGTGCGATTCCAGTGATGGGTTGGAGGTATTGGGCCATGGACCCCCGCAGCCCGTTAGTCTCAGTGAGACGGCTGGTGGGCTTACTATGGCAAACGACTGAGACCGCGATTCCAGTAAGACCCAGCCGTTACACATAATATTTTATCATGTCTTTCCATACACCCCTAACATGCATTCTCTAATGTATAAAATAAAATAAAATTGACAATTTGGACTTCAATTTGAAAATCAATTCACCGTTTGAATTGAAATTGGTTACTTGTGTTGTTTCGGTTAATTTAATTTTGTATGTCATTTCAATTTTGAATTGAATATTTAATCAAATTAAATTAAATTCCAAATTTAGAGCATTAAATCAAAATTAATTCATGTTAAAATAAAATTATTATGATATCATAATTAAACAATTTAAGTTTAATACAAATACCAATTTCCAGTTATACTATAATTACCATTGTTCAATATAAATTAATTCAAAATTAATTTTCCAAAATTCCAAAAATTTCCAAAACTTTAAAAAATCATTCTAATCATCTTGTGGTCAGCTCAAGTTCATCAAAATATTTTTGCATTAAGCAAAAATTACTAAGATGAACGAAATAACTCACTTAGACGCTCAACATGACTCATTTGACATCTGGAATTTTTTTAAATATTAAATTCAAGAAAAATAATTTTACCATATATCTAACATCAAAATAACATATTTTTAATTACATAAATATTATTTTAAGGTATTGGAAATAAAATAAATATATACAACAAAATCAAACAAAACAATCCTACCGGATATGTCAAAATAGTTCTATTTTTATGTTTGTTTGAAAAATTAATTAAAATAATTTTTAATTAATTATTAGATACTTATAGAAGCTTGAAAACATTCTTAGTGTGTATGAATAATTTTTTCATAATTAAATTACAAGAAAAATATAAATATCCCCATCAATTATTCCAAACAACAACACATATTTAAAAACAAAGTAATTTTCAGTATTTTTGAAATATATCCGAAATTAATTATTTGAATCACATTCAATCTATTTTTCAATCAAAATCATCATCCTTAATCATCCCATTATCATATTAAAGAAATAAAAATGTGTAAAACAAATTTTACAAATTAATTTTAATTATTCAAACATGTTGATCCAAAACTATCAAAACCGTGCAATTCTATTGTACTATCAATTAAAATTAATTTCAATGCATACAAGGGGGTTCTGATATCACTGTTAAGTTTTAAAGATGAATCTCATTCATAAAATACAATGGAAAAATAAAATTTTCAAAATCCGAAACAAAAATCTTGCTTGTGTCATTAAAACTAGTTTATCAAAATATAGAGGTAAGAAATTATACCTTGTAATTTCATGATTTATTTTTCAAAATTTCATTTTGTTGGGTTATTGCAAACCACAACAATCCACTTTAGGATATCTCTAATGTTAATCCACACAACAATATGAGAAAAAACTACAAGTGAAATAGTTGAACACACCTCAAAGTGCTAGCAGTGGTGTATGCTCAATTTTAGAGAATATGAAAAATAACTATTATTTTCCTTTTTTTTTTTGAATTTCCCAATTTCCAACAATAAGTTTTAGACTTTTAAACTTATCAAAAATATTTTTACCCCAAAAATAGTCTGAGTACAAAGTGCACAGGAAAATGGAAGGGATTTTGGGGTTTTTGCCTTAATTAATTATGCATGTCAGCAGGCCGTGAGGCCCCGTACAGGGTTGTGACCCCCCGAACAATTTTTTCGTACGATCTCATCGCAATCCATCCCAAAATAAATCTCTCATATTTTTGGATTTCATCCAATACCATTTTACTGATTCTTCACGTGTCCAATGCATGTGACCTATTAGGTTCTCGGTTATAATGACCACTTACCTTAACAATTAATTTAAGCAACTTATGAGTGGTATCTAGTAACACATCATGATACCCAATTGACCGAAAAGTCAGTGATTTGACTACGAACCTTTCTATAGACAATTTTTGTGCAATTATTCCTTTCACCATTCTATACCCCATTTGGTTCCAAGTATGGACATGTATCAACTCCCATTAGACTAACTACGTCACATCTATTCCAAGCAATGTTAGTTATTGTCTCTTAGGCTCATAACTTTGTTAGACATGTCATTAAAGACTATCTTCATGATATATCTACTTCAGCCAAAGATTCCTGAATAATGACCCCAAAAAAAGGCTATGGGTATATACTCATTCTATCAAGAGTGGTGAATCATTTGTTGGTTACTCAATTACTTTCGAATACCTCAAGTTGTATCTAATCACCACCCTATGAGCAACCTCCCTGAGGCAACAAGGAATACTGTCAAATTACAAAATTAGTATCCAAGATATCCTTGAGTACCTCAAGTCTAAAGATACTTGGACCATTACTATGATGAAACTATCATTGATATTTGAATAGATTATCCATATGATTTTCTAATAGTAAGTCATCCAATGTAATTAGTTATACTTAGCAAGCATCCACATGTTAACTGGAAACATCTCATATTTACAGATTATGAGATCTACTGTTCGATCCAATCAAGGAGTGTAACGTATGCTAGTTTGTCCGAATTAACATCTGATGACTAGGGATAATTTAGATACTAACATAATTACACATGATATGAATCTCAATATCATGATCTTATCATGATTTTCTTCATGTTATGTTATGTGTCAAGGACTTCATTAATTGATTTAAAATCACTATTAATGCATATATCAAATGGATATCAAATTAATAAAAATGTCTTTTATTAATCAAATAAATTTGTACAATAAGTGCTAAAAGTGATTGCCTTTAGAACACTACTCTAAAATGGAAGTATCCAATAATTAATTAAAAATTTTTATAATTAATTTTTCAAACAAACACAAAGAGATTATTTTGGTTTACCTTATGGGACTGTTTTATTTGATCTTTTTGTATGTGATTATTTTCTTTCCTGTTGGGTTTTGAAGATGAATCTCATTCATAAACGAGGTGAAAAAATAAAATTTTTCAAAATCCAAAACAAAAGATCTTGTGGCATTAAAACTAATTTATCAAATATAGAGGTTGGAAATTATACCTTGAAATATCTTATTTGTTATTCAAATCATCACCTTGTTGGGTAGTAGCAAACCATAACAATCAACACTAGAATATCTCTAATATTGATCCATGTAAAGATATGAAGAAGAAACTTACTAAAGAAATAGTTTGAACAAGATCAATGGTGCTAGCTATGAATTTGTTCTTGAAAGAATTATTGTCTCAAAAATTATTTTTCACCAAAAATAATTTTCATGTCTCTTTTCAGTCTTTTGATGTTTATTTTATATAAATAAACACAAGAGATCAAAAATCACAAAAGAAGAAATTTACCATTGAATGAATAGTAATGGCCATAATTAGCCTAATTAAGGCCAAAAATGGCCAGTAATGTAGCTCGCATGGGCCTACTACTGGGCAAGCCTAACTAACCTACCAGCAGGTCCGTAACCTGCCTGCCCAGAGGAACTGTCACTTCTTTCAAGAGATTTTTTTCTAAAATCTCATCATGATTCAACCTGAATTAATTCTTTCATATTTTTGGATAACATCCAAAACCATGTTACTCATTCTCCAAATCTCCAATGCATGTGACCCATAAGGATCTCGGTTATGCTGGTTAGTTAAATTAACAATTAATTTAAGTAAGTCATGAGTGATATCTAGCAACATATCATAACTCTCAATTGACTGGAAAGTCATTGATTTGACTACGAATCTTTCCATAGACAATTTTTGTGCAAATATTCCTTTCACCAATCTATACTCACTTTGTTCAGAATATGAACATGTGTCAACTCCTATTAGACTAACTATATCACATCTAGCCCAAGTAATGTTAGTTTTTTTTCCTAGGGCTCATTACTCTGTTAGATATGTCATTGAAGAATATCTTCATGACATTTCCACTCTGGCCACAGATTCTTGAGTAATGATTTTGACCAGAGGCAATAGGTATACCCTCATTCTATCAGGAGTGGTAAATCCTTTGTCGCTTACCCAATTACCATCGAATATATTAGGCTACACCCAATCACCACACTATGAGCAATTTCCCTTAGGCAATAGGGAATAATGTCAAAATGCATAATTAGTATCCAAGACATCCTTTAGTACCTCAAGTCTAAGGATACATGCACCATTATTATGTTGAGACTATCATTGACATTTGAATAGATTATCCATATGATTGTCTCGAAGTAGGTCATGTAATGTACTTAGCTACACTTAGCAAACAACCACAAGTTAACTCTAAATATCTCATGTTTATAGATTATGAGATGTAATGTTTGATCCAATCAAGGAGTATAACTTGTGCTAGACTATCCAGATTAACAATGCTCTTCTCATTAATCCTATGACTAGGGATAATTTAGATACTAACATAATTACAGATGATACGAATCCCAATATCATGATCTCATCAAGATTTTCTTCATGTTATGTTATGTATCAAGGACTTCATTAATTGATTTAAGATCACTATTAATCCATATATCCAATGGATATCAAATTAATAAAAATGTCATTTATTAATCAAATAAATTTGTACAATAAGTGCTAAAGGTGATTTCCTTTAGAGCACTTCTCTAACAACATGCCATTTAAACTAAAGACAATTGCCTTTGTATTTAATTCCATAGGCGAGTACATGAGAATCATATTTCTTTTGGGGAAGTCGCTTAGTTAAAGAATCAACAATATTATGATCAGTAGGCATTCTTTCTATCTTTACATCATTACTTCTAATGATTTCTCTAATCAGTTGGTATCTTTTAAGTACATGTTTGGATCTCTGATGAGACTGTGGTTCCTTTGCTTGTGCAATGGCTCCATTACTGTTACAATGCAATTGTATTGGATCAAAAATGTGGGGAACCACTCTATGTTCCAAGATGAATTTCTTTATCCAAACTACTTTGTTTGCTGCTTCAAAAACTGCAATGTACTCTGCTTCAATTGTGGAATTAGTAATGATTTCTTGTTTGGAACTTTTCCAACTGATTGCTCCACCATTTAGTGTGAATATATAACCTGACTGGGAATTTGAGTCATCCTTATTAGATTGGAAGCTGGCATCGGTATACCCGCTCACAACCAGTATATCAGTGCATATGTGTGGGCCACAACCGGTATCTAATATCTATATATTATTATAGAAAACAACGTTAATTTAAATTATAAAAATACCTAAAGTAGATGGGGCATCATATGCCTTCTTCTTTAAAGACTCTAAGTAGGCCTTATAGTTTCATTTGCAATGGCCAGTTTTGCTACAATGGAAGCATATTTCCTTTGGAGTAGTCTCCTTGGCCTTTTTTTTTGCCACACCTCCCTTAGGATTTATGGACTTCTTTTTCTTAATGTTCCTTTTCTTAGAACGAAAAGAGTCCAAGGTGGATATTTGGTTCATCCTATAGTTGAGCACAAAATGTGAAAAAACTATCAGACAACCCAGTTAGAATTAAGTCAATGCTTAATTTATGGTCCATAAAAAATCCCAAGGTGGCCAACCTCTCAATATAACCATTCATCTTCAGTGCATATTGCATTAGACATGTCCCTTCAACCATCTTAGTGAGGAAAGATAACCTTGAAGTTTTGAACCTTTCAAAATGTGTTTGCTCATCAAGAAGCTCCCTTGACATAGTAGCAAACATAATGCAACTTTCCATCTCACTATCATCGAGATGCTTTTGATATGCCTTCTGAACATCTTAAAAATAATTAGCAACAGGGGGATTGAGGAGTGCCTCATCTAAGACATAGCTAATCTTTTTCAGATTTGAGAACAATTCTCAAATTCCTTTGCCAATCTAAAAAGTTAAGCCCAGTCAACTTATTTGACTCCATTAGTGATTAAAAATTCACACTTGTCGATATGATGATGATTCCAGCAACCTACATGTAAAATAGACCATGTTATAATATACATGAAAATGCATATTTTTTTGGTCTTTAATAAATCCCATTATGACTCCCACTATTTTATTGTGAATCTATAGCCTTGACTATGAACCCAAGAGAACCTATACGGAAGTTCTCCTAGTGGGTGGATATCCAGCTAGCTAAAAATCACCTTGAGGCAACTCAACAAGCCATCCTTAGTTTGGTTGGTAGGTATCTAATCCATACCAATTGCATTGTTCATGCAACTATTAAATCCTATGCCATCAACTAATTGATGGGTGCACAAACATTGGGTTATCAACCCTTGATATGTAAACATCTAGTGTACACTAACCCAATTATGCCTCTAATACAATTAACATTGGCGCAAATCCAACAAAATAATGATATCGGTTAAGACCAACCCATTAATTGTGAAATTTAATTTCAATGGTTTGAATATATTCTCATAGAATGAGCTTGAGGCAACTCAACAATCCTAACTCTAGAAGAATTCTGGTTCTTCCCCATATTAATGGAAGGTGTAAAACTTAATTGTTTATTTAGTAAGGGATTTTTTTGTCAAGTCTCATCATGTTATTATTGCCTGCTTTTATATATCATACATTCGTCACATAAATACATAAAGATATTTACATTAACTATATGGTATGGTTATGGACATACTAAAGTCAATCTCTAGAGCCAAAAAAAGATTGACTAGGTCTTACAGAGGTATATGCATGAATTTATAAACCCAAAATAGAAATCAAATTCCTATTTCTAAATCTTCTTGTTTATGGCACTACCTTATTTGGTTCTTGCTCCTTTGTATCTCCATTCTATCCTAATCTTATGTAATCTAATTACATATTTAAAAGTATAGAAAACCCCAATTTACATTTGAAATGAGTAAGATGAGAAGATAAATATACAAGAAATATAGAGAGGTAGGGACACACAGTCCTTATTTACCATAAAACAAAACAAATTCTTGCATGCTCCATCACATTAGGCCTAAGTCCATAATCATCCATCACGCCATTTCATGCACCCCTAACAAGTATTCTCTAATGCATAAAACAAAATAAAATAATGAAAATTTTGGATTTCAATTTGAAAATCGATTTAACACTTGAACTGAAATTGTCTACTTGTTTTGTCTCGGTTAATTTTATTTTGTATGTCATTTCAATGTGGAATTTAATATTTAATCAAGTTAAATTAAATTCCATATTTTTAGAATTAATTCACCTCTAAAATTAAATTATTATGATGTCAAAATTAAATAATTTAATTTTAATATACATACCAATTTCTAGTCATACTCGAATTATGATTGCTCAACTTAAATTAATTCAATTTTAATTTCCAAAAATTCTAAAACTTTTCGTAACCTCAAATCATCATTCTAAAAATCTTTAGGTCAATTCAAGTTCATTAAAATATTTTCGACACAGCCAAAATTATTAAGATAAACGAACCAATACACCTAAATGTTCAGAATGACTCATCCAAAATCTAGAATTTTTTTGAAAATTTTAAATTCGAGAAAAATATTTTTGGTATGCATCTAACATCAAAATAATATATTTTTAATCACATAAAAAGTACTTCAAGGTATGGAAACAAAATAATCACATATAAAAAAATCAAACAAAATAGTCCCGCCGAGTATATAAAAACAGTCCTGCCAAGTATACCAAAATAAATTCATTTTTTTGTTTGTTTGAAAATTTAATTAATAAAATTTTTAATTAATTATTAGACACTTCTAGAGAAACAAACACATTCTCAATATGTATAAATAATTTGTCAACAATTAAATTAGAAAAATATAAACAGCCCCATCAATTAATCCAAACAATAACACATGTTCATAAACAATGCAAATTTCAATATTTTTGAAATAAATCCAAAATTAATTATTTGAATCTCATTCAGTCCATTTTTCAATCAAAATGATCATTCTTAATCTTTCCACGATCAAATTAGATAAAAAAAATATAAAACAAATTTACAAATTAGTTTCAAAATTTCAAATCTATTGATCCAAAATCATCAAAACCGTGCAATCCCATTGCACTTTCAATTAAAATTAATTTTAATGGACACAAGGGGGTTCTAATACCATTATGAGTTTTGAAGAGAAATATCATTCATAAATAAAAAAAAATTTCAAAATCTAAAATAAAAGATCATCTTGTGCCATTAAAACTAATTTATCAAACATAGAGGTTAGAACTTATACCTTATAAATTTTTGTTTGTTATTCAAATCCGCACCTTGTTGGATTGTAGCAAACCATAACAATCCACACTATAATATCTCTAATGTTGATCCACATGATGATATGAAGAAGAAACTTACAAAAGAAATGGTTTGTACAAGATTCAATGGTGCTAGCTGTGAATTTGTTCTTGAGAGAATTATTGTGTCTCAAAAATTATTTTTCACCAAAAATAATTTTCATGTCTCTTTTCTAACTTTTGATGTCTTTTTAATCTGAATTAAAACAAGAAAGATAGATCAAAAATCACAAAAGAAGAAAATGACTATGGAATGAATAGTAATGGCCATAATTGGCCTAATGAAGGTAAAACATGACCTAACGGCACTGCGCACATTAGTGTGCAATGTAGCCTGCATGGACCTACTACTGGGCAGGCACAACTAGCCTGCCTAGCCATCGAGCAAGCACTGGCCCTTGACTTCTCCTGAATAAATTTTCTTATGCGATATCATCTTGATTCAAGATGAAATAATTCTCTCATATTTTTGGATTCTATCTAAAACCATTTTACTCATTCTCCACATTTCCAATGCATGTAATCCATTATGTTCCTGGTTATATTAATCTCTTAAATTAACAATTAATTTAAGCAAGTCCTGAGTGGTATCTAGCAACACATCATAACTCCCAATTAACCAGAATGTCAGTGAATTGACTATGAACCTTTCCATAGACAATTTCCATGTAATTATTCCTTTCACCAATCTATACCCACTTTGTTTATAGTATGAATATTTGTCAACTCCCACTTGAATGACTACGTCACATTTAGCCCAAGTAATGTTAGTTTTGATCCCTGAGGCTCATTACTGTAACGACTGAGCCCCGTCTAGAATCCGGGTCTGGCCCGTTGCCATAGGCCTGCTAGCCCACCCGCTGTCTCACTGAGACTAACGGGCTTGCCGGGGTCCATGGCCCAATACCTCTAACCCATCTCTGCTAGCCCCGTTCCATGCCAGTCTGCGCAGTAAGTTGTTGGAGGCAGGGATCGAACCCTCAACACATTTCATCCAGCTGTCCTATTCTGGATACCATTTCTTCCTTATGATGCTCTGTATTTTTTGTCTATTGTTAGACAGAATCTGGGCATATGATCAACTAAAAAAATATAGGTACATGTTTTATCTTTAATTTCCAACTAGAATCATATTAAAATGCATTTTTTAGCAAAAGTTATAAATTTTCTCCTAAGCTACGTTCACTGCAATCTGCCCAGTATTTTACTGGACAAAATTATGTCTTATTTTTCTCTGTCATTTTAATCCATTTTTACATGGAATTGGAACAAGTGATCAACTAGAAATATTTAGATACATGTATGATATTTAATATACATTTGGAATCATATTAAAAGGAAGTTTTTAGCAAAAGTTATAAATTTTCTCCTAAACTACGTTCACTACAATCTGCCCAGTATTTTACTGGACAGAATTCTGCCTTATATTGGTCTGTATTGTTCATCCCTTTTTCGATGGCAATTGGACAAGTGATAAACTAACAAAATATAGGTACATGTCTTATCTTTAATTTACAACTATAATTATATTAAAAATAATTGTTTAGTAAAAGTTATGAAATTTCTCCTAAGCTACATTAATTGCAAATCTGCCCAGTTTTTTGTTTTTTGAACAGATTTCTAGGTCAACTTTGAGTCCCTTTTTCACCTAATTGCAGGCATATTCATGTCTTATAGTCTGCATCAAAGTTCAAGACCCATGTCTTAAATTTTCAACCCAACAAGAATCACTCAGAATTAATTTCCAGAACTCAAGTTATGATCAAAATACTATATACTGTTCATAAGATGAATTTTTCAGCATATCAATTAAATCATACAATTTCCATTTTTGCATCAACCTCATATTCTAGTTTTTATTTTCATATTCATTGCATCATTTAATCACCACTTAATTTCTCAATCAATTATTCAGAATTTCATACACATCACAAAATTAAAATCAACATTTTTATAAATTGAATTTTTGCCAAATATACATACCTCAAAATTCTACTTCTCTTTGATGATTTTGCCTTAATCCATTTTTTTTTCATCTAATCTTAGCTTGATTTGAAGAAAGAAAAATAAGAGTAATTGGGGGAGGAGAGTCACGGCCAAAGAAGAAGAAAAGGGAGAGAAATGGGTTTGGTCAAGATGAAAAAGAAGAATGACAAAAAAAAATAGAAATTTGACTTTTTATAGTTGGATTAGGTGGGTGGTTAGGATTAGTTGTTAATCTTGCTTCCCATTAGTGCATTAATTTTAATCACTCTTAATTTATCTTAATTAAAAGAATATTCTATTTTTATGCCTTCTTATAATTTCTGTGCCAAAAACACTGCAATTTCTAATTTCGTTCAGCGAAAAATTATCTTTTTTCCAATTTTAATTCCAAACTTCAAAATTCTCAATTAATAATATCCAAAATACTTTCTCTCATCTTATTATTATTTTAATTTATTTCTGTCATGTCCGAATTTAGACCCGATCGGTTCGGCGTGCCGTATTTCGCTCAACCGCAACCGTGGCCTAAATTATCGGGCATTACAATTACTTATTAGATATGTCATTGAAGACTATCTTCATGATATTTCCACTCTGACCAGAGATTCTCTAGTAATGACTATGACAAGAGGCAATAGGTATGCCCTTCTTCGATAAGAAGTGGTGAATCCTATATCGATTACCTAATTACCTTCAAATACATCAAGTTGCACCCAATCACCATCCTATGAGCAGCCTCCCTAAGCCAAAAAGAAATAGTGTCAAAATGCATAATTAGTATCCTAGACATCCTTTAGTACCTCAAGTCTATGGATAATTGCACCATTATTATGTTGAGACTATCATTGACATTTGAATAGATTATTCATATGATTATCTTATAGCAGGTCATCTAATGTACTTTGATAAACTTAGTAAGTATCCACATGTTAACTCTAAACATCTCATGTTTACATATTCTGAGATCTACTGCTTGATCCAATCAAGGAGTATAACATGTGCTATTCTATCCAAATTAATAATGTCTCGTCTCATTAATCTTACGACTAGTGATAATTTAGATACTAACAAAATTACACATGATAAGAATCTCAATATCATGATCTCATCATGATTTCCTTCAAGATTTCATTAATGATTTAAAATCACTATCAGTTCATATATCAAATTAATAAAAATGTCTTTTATTAATCAAATAAATTTGTGCAATAAGTGCTAAAGGTAATTGCCTTTAAAGTACTTCTCTAACATTTCAAGCACTTTGAAATAATTTATGTGATTAAAAATATGTTATTTTCATGATTGAAGCATTCCAAAATTATTTTGCTCAAATTTAAAATTTCAAAGAAATTCTATATATCGAATGAGTCATTTTGAATGTCTGGTTGTATTGGTTCATTTGTCTTTGTTATTTTTACTTATATAAAAAATATTTTGATGAACTTAAGCTAATATAAAGATTATTAGAATGATGATTTGAGGTTCTAAAAATTTTAGAAAATTAATTTTGAATTAATTTAAGTTGAGTAATGGTAATTCTACTATGACTAGAAATTGACATGTATATTAAAATAAACTTTTTTTAATTTTGACATCATAATAATTTGATATTAAAGATGAATTAATTTTGAATTAAATATGGAAATATAGAATTTAATTTAATTTGATTAAATGTTAAATTCAACATTGAAATGACATGCAGAATTAGAGTAACCAAAACAACACAAGTTGGCAATTTCGATTCAAACTTTAAATCGATTTTCAAATTGAAATCCACAATTTTCATTATTTAATTTTATTTTATGCATTAGAGAATTCTATTAGGGGTGTATGGAATGGCATTATAGATGATTATGGACTTAGGCCCAATGTGATTGAGTATACATGAAATTATTTTATTTTATGGTAAATAGGGCATATGTGTCATTATCTCTCTTTATTTCTCATGTATTTCTCTTCTTATCTTATTCCCCTTAAATGTAAATTCAAGTTTTCTATACTTTGAAATATGTAATTAGATTACATATGATTATGATAGAATGGAGATACAAATGACTAAGAAGCTAAGGAGGTGGTGTCATAAACAAGAAGACTTAGAAATAGGAATTTGATTTCCATTTTGGATTGTAAATTCATGCATATACCTAGGTAAGACATAGTCAATCTCTCTTTGGCTCAAGAGATTGACTTTAGTATGTCCATAATCATGTCATATAGTTAATATAACTATCTTTATATATCCATGTAATGAATGTATGATATATAAAAACATGTAATAATAACATGATGAGACTTAACAAAAAAATCCCTCACTAAATAAACAATTAAGTCTCATGCCTTCCATTAATGTGGGGAGAATCAGAGTTCATCTAGAGTTGGGGTTGTTGAGTTGCCTCAAGCTCACTCTATAAGAATATGTTCCAACCATTGAAATTAAATTTTACGATTAATTGGTTAGACTTAACCAAAATCATTAGCTTGTTGGATTTGCACTAAGGTTAATGTGTATTGGAGGCAAAGTTGGGTTCGTGTACATGAGATGTACAAATATCAAGAGTTAATAGCCCAATTATGTGCACAAATCAATTAGTTGATAGCACAAGATTCGATAGTTCCATGAATAATACAATTGGTATAGATTAGATACCTACTAACCAAACTAAGAATGGCTTGTTGAGTTGCCTCAAGGTTATTCTTAGCTAGTTATATATCGACCCACTAGGAGAACTTCCATATAGGTTATCTCATATTCATAGTGAGGGCTATGGATTCATAATAAAATAGTTGGAGCTATAATGTGATTTATAAAAGACCTAATAAATATGCATTTTCATGCACATTCTACCATGCTCTATTTTACTTTTAGGTTGCTAGAATCATCATCATGATGGCAAGTGTGGATTTACAATGACTAATGGAATCAAGTAAGTTGATTGGGGCTAACTTTTTCGATTGGCTAAGGAATTTAGAATAATTCTTAAATTCGAAAAGATTGGCCATGTCTTAGATGAGGCACTCCCCAATCCTCCTACTACTGATGCTTCTGAAGATGTTTAAAAGGCAAATAAAAAGCATCTCCATGATAGTGAGATGGCAAGCTGCATTATGCTTGCTACTATGTCAGGTTGCAAGCTGCATTATGCATGCTACTATGTCAGTTGAGTTACAAAAGCAACATGAGGCTATGGATGTTAATTTCATAGTCTACCATCTAATGGAGCTATTTTATGAGCAAGCATGTTTCGAAAGATTCAAAACTTCAAGGCTTCATTTATGCACTAAGATGGTTAATGGTACATCTCCAATGCAATATGCACTGAAGATGAATTATTATAGCTATTAGCTATTAGAATTCTATCTCCATTTTAGCCACCTTGGGATTTGTGATGAACCAAAAATTAAGTATTGACTTACTTCTAGCTGATTTGTCCGATACTTGTTCACATTTTGTGCTTAACTATAGAATGAACCAAATCTCCATCACTATTCCTGAGTTGATCAACATGCTCAAGACAGCTAAACCATCTGTCAAAAATGACAGTAAGGTTATGATGCTTGTTGACTATTCTGGTTTTAAGAAGAAGAACCTTAAAAAGAAAAAGAAGTCTATGAATCCTAATGGAGGCATGGCCAAGAAGAGGGCCAAAGAGATTGCCTAAAGGGGACATGCTTTCATTATGGCAAAGATGGCCATTGGAAGAGAAACTGCAAGGCCTACTTGGAGTCCTTGAAAAAGAAGGCATATGATTTCCCATCTACTTAAGGTATTTTTATCATTGAGATTAATACTATTTCCAGTAATAATATATGGGTATTAGATACTAGTTGTGGCTCACAGATATACACTAATATGCAGGGCTTAAGGAATAATAGGCAACTCAATAAGGGAGCGTCAGACCTGTGCGTTGGAAATGGTTGAAGGGTTACTGCATTAGATATAGGAACTTATGTATTAAGCCTCCCTAGTGGGCTTATGTTAAATTTTAACAATTGTTATTATGTACCTGCTTTAACTAAAAATATTATTGTTATTTCTAGTTTAAATAAAGATGGTTTCCATCTAGCTTTTTGTAACAATTGTTATTCTATTATGTTGAATGGTATTTTTTATGCTTGCAGTACATTATGCAATGGAATATACATATTTGATATGTCAAATCCAAAGATAAATATCAATGATAATAAAAGGAAAAAAACTAGATATGTTGAAGTCATCTTACTTATGGCATTATCGCTCGGTCATATAAGTGAGAAACGTATGGCTAAGCTACAAAAGAGGGGTAGTTTAGGGTCATTTGATTATGAATCATATGACACATGTGAATCTTTCCTATTAGGTAAGATGACTAAATTATGCTTTAAGGGAATAGGTGAATGTGCTAATGGACCTTTAGACTTAATACATTCAAATGTATGTGGTCTAATGTCCACACATGCCAGAGGTGGTGTCATTTACTTCATTACTTTTATCAATGACTACTCACGATATGGGCATATGTATCTCATGAGATATAAATATGAAGTCTTTGAAAAGTTCCAAGAATTCAGAAAATGGAGTAGAGAAACAACTTGACAAAAGTATTAAAACACTTCCATCAAATTGAAGAGGTTAATACTTGAGCCAATAGTTTCTAGATTATCTTAGGGATAGTGGGATATTATCTCAATGGACCCCACTTTACATGCCACAACATAACGGTGTGGCTAAAAAGAGAAACCAAACCCTATTAGACATGGTAAGGTATATGATGGGGTTATGCACTAAGGACTATCATTGATACATTAAATGGAGTGCCTTCTAAGTCAGTTGATGTTACTCCATATGAGATGTGGAATGACAAGAAGCCCACACTTTCTTACTTGGGAGTTCGGAGTTGTCCTGCTTATGTGAAACAGATAATATTAAATAAATTAGAAGCTAAGTCTAACCGATATCTGTTTGTGTGATATCCAAAGGCATCATATGGATATCAATTCTACCACCCCTAGGAACAAATGGTGTTTGTTTCAAGACATGCTATCTTTTTAGAGAGAGAATTTCTTCTAAAAGGAGATAGTGGGAGAAAATTTGAACTTGATGAAGCTCAATATGCTCAAGCAGACGCTAATCAATTGCTTGAACCCAACATGTTATTCAAACATATGATATAGTAGCTCAACCATTTAAAGCACAAGAGCTTCATAGGTCAAATAGGATATGTACTGTTCCAAAGAGATATGGATTTCTCATTAGTGAACAGGACGATGTATTGGTCATAGAAAATGATGAGCCTACATCTTATGAAGAAGTTATTAATAGTTCATAATCTGACAAATGGCTTCAAGTCATGAAGTCATAAATGGATTCCATGTATGAAAACCAAGTATGGACTTTGGTTGACCCACCCAAAGGGATAAAGCCTATAGGGTACAAGTGGGTTTTCAAGAAAAAAACTGACATGAATGGTATTGTGGTTACCTATAAAGCTAGACTTGTAGCTAAAGGTTATCGTCAAAGACAAGGAATTGACTAAGATAAAACTTTTAGCCCAATAGAAATGCTTAAATCCATAAGGATACTTCTAACCATTGCTGCTCATTATGATTATGAGATATGGAAAATGGATGTGAAAATGACTTTCCTTAATAGAAATCTAACAAAGGATGTGTACATGACATAACCAGAAGGCTTCATATCCAAAGATAGAAAAAAGGTATGCGAGCCTTGAAAATCCATTTATGGATTAAAGCAAGCATCCAGGAGTTGGAATATTTTGTCTGATTAGTCAATCAAATAACTTGGTTTCTTATAAAATTCGGATGAACCTTATGTTACCTAAGAAGGTTAGTGGGAGTGCAATCATATTTCTTGTGTTATATGTTGATGACATAATAATAATGGAAAATGATGTCACAGCCTTACAATCAGTCAAAATTTGGTTATCTAAGAATTTCTCTATGAAAGACATTGGATAAGTAGTCTATATTTTAGCAATAAGGAATTATCGAGATATATGTAAAAAAACTGCTAGGTCTTTCATAGTCTACATACATAGACAAGATTCTAAACAGGTTTAGCATGGAGGAGTCTAATAGAGGATATATTCCTATGACCTATGGGATTACTCTCTCAAAGTCTATATGTCCAAAGATACAAGATGAAAGGACACACATGAGTTTGATTCCATATGCTTCATCTATAGGATCAATCATGTACGCTATGTTAAGCATAAGACCCCATGTATCATATGTTTTAAGTGTCGGGTAAATACCATATTATTCCGATCGAATGGATAACGAACTCTCGGTGCCCAAATAAGACCTTGAGACCACTGGTTGCCCTTCGCATGAGTGAACTCAAACAAGAGTCGCCATGCAGCCATTTTGTAAGCAAGGGAAAAAAAGCAATACTTAGAGCAACCGACGACAACATCTTCTTTACATAACTGCTCACTCTCAAAGAGTGATTGTGAACATATCACTCTATTAACCACATGAGTAAATACCAATCGGACCCTAGTGGATGGCTATTGAGAATATCCTTCAGTATTTGAGAAGGACTAAGGATGTATTCTTAATATATAGAGATGGAGACCTTTTATGAGTAGGTATACCGATGCCAGCTTCCAATCTGATAAGGATGACTCAAAATCCTAGTCAGGTTATATATTCACACTAAATAGTGGAACAGTCAGTTGGAAAAATTTCAAATAGGAAATGACTGTTGATTCCACAACCAAAGCAGAGTACATTGCAACTTCCAAAGCAGCAAAGGAAGCATTTTTCATGGAAGAAGGGAATTCAAGTTGTTCCTTTTCAATCAATCTCATTGATACTTCAATTAAATCAAAAATTAATTTACATAGGGTGGCTCTTATACTACTATTAGGTTTTGAACATGCATCTCATAGATATGGTAGCAGAAATATAAAATTCAATCAAAATCAAAACCCAATGAATGCCCAATGTAATTTAAAATGGATTAAACCATTCAATGGGAGAAGTTGATTACCTTTATTTGCAACTCTTGATCTTCCAAGATATGAGTATTTCTTTCTTTGTTGATAGTCGCAAACCATGTCAATTCAAAGCTAGGAATGCCTTTAAGAGTATCCATGTGAAGCAAGAAGAAGAAAATGTCTAATTTAAGGGTTAGAAAAAGAAAAGTCATAATGAGCCTATTTCCCTAAGGTACATGGCTCAATGTTGACCAAGCCAACAATCCTAATCAAAATTGGATTTTATCCATTTTTACAACACTTATAAAAGGCACAACTCTTTTTCTCTCTCACTTAGATCTTATCAAGAACTCACTTTACATTTTCTTATTCCTTTTATGTGTGTATCCTAATAGGTTTTCTAGCCATGTTTCCATCTCAAGTCTTGTGAGGAATCCTAATCCAATTAGGATTCTACGAGTCAAATACTTTTGACCCGTAATTGATTACTTATCAATTTCCCTTGACTTAGCAGATCATGAGCGATATCTAGCAACCCATCATGACCATCCAATTAACTAAAAAGTCAGTGGTTTGACTTTTAACCCTTCCATAGACAATTACCGTGCAATTCTTCCTTTCACCAAATTATACCTCATTTGGTTCAGAGCATGGATGCATGTCAACTCCCACTAGACTGACTATGTCATATCTAGTCCAAATGATATTAGTTTTTGTCTTTGAGATTCATTAATCTATTAGATGTCCTTGAAGACCTTATTCTAGACATGGCCACATCAACCAAGGATTTCTGAGTAATGATCTCTACAAGAGGTTATAGGTATACTTTCCTTCTATCAGAAGAGGTGAATCCTTTATTGACTACTCAACTACCTTCAAATATCTCATGATATACCCAAACACCACTTTATGAGCAACCTCTATGAGGTAAAAAGGAATGGAGTCAAAGTATAGGATTTAGTAACCAACATAACCTTGAGCATCTCAAGACTAAGGATACTTGTACCATTGCTATGATGAGACTGTCACTGACATTTAATAGATATCAATGTGATTTTTTCATAATAGGTCATCCAATGTACTTGCTTACTCTAGCAAGCATCCACATATTAACTCTAAACATCTCATGTCTTCAGCCATGAGATCAGCTGCTTGACCTAGTCAATGAGTATCATACATACCAAAATGTAACATCATACCTTATGCATTTTAGTAAAACTTATCCTTACGTCTAGAAATCACATTTGGCATACAGGTAAGTTAAATGAACCTGTTAACATTGACAACAATTTTTTTTTAAATCATCACGTCCATATTATCATTCAATAAACCTACAAATCAACATATCTCATATATATTAAAATCTAACCTTTGCATCCAAGGTTTACTAATTGCATCCATTTACATATCATTGTACAACTCTGAGTAAATATACATGTATGTTCACATAAATCCAAAATGTAAATGACATGAGTCCATGTCTGTGTGGAATGTAAAGAGAGAGAGTGATGAGGCTCAGTCGATGACCTTGTGATCCATCTCCTCTATATACTAATCAAAATGAGCTATCACTTTTCTTTACATAAAAAATCATGCAAATTGATAGTTGTGGCTTAGTGAGAGTAATCATTAAACAAGTTCTAAAGTACCAAGCAACTCATAGTAACAAATCACAAACCCATTTCATTTACCATTATCATATAATTACGAGTAAAATTTAAACGTATAATCACCAATCTTTGCTTATGCTCATTCTTAGCTAATTTCATTTTGTTGTGACCAAGTTAAATAGATATTGCCCCGGGTTTCCACTTGAACAATTGCCATGTGAATATTTGCATTTGCTAGTTAGCTTGATCATTTGTTTCATTTGCACATTTGTTGGGCTATAGGCCTCTTCTTTTTCCTTACAATGTCGGTTAACTAGTCACAATGCCTTTTTAAGTCCTTATGCATATGCATTTGTAACTAAGCATTCATCAACCATTGTATCCTTATTATATATACCATATATATACCTCACATATACTACACAAATACGATGCAAACATTATGTATGGCACATATATACCTCAAATGTACCATACATGTGCCACATATGTCACAAATTATCCATCATCTCATTATCAAGGTAAAATCAAGGAAATCATATGAATCACATAATCATAAGTCCATTCATATTTCACATAACAAGCAATGTCCACATGCACTAAAGAAATCATTTGATAATTAAACTCACCTTTTTCCTTTGATTCAGACCCTTAACTTATTGGCTATACACTCCTTGTGGGACTCCAATTTATTGTGAGCCTAATATGGAAATATAATCGATTATTTAATGACTAAACAAACTTAATGTGTATAGTTCATATACATAGTTAAGGTTTTTCCTATGGGGCACTATGACTTTATGGGAATGATTAGACCATAACTTTTTTTATACTTGACCAATTAATTTGATTCTTACTTCTAATTAAATCTAACATATAATTACATAACATATTAAAATTTCAAAGAATTAGATCATTGTAAACTTTATGGTGGAATTTCTAATTGTGTTTTGTTTTCTGCCCTTTGTCAATTTTAGGGTACCAAATTATGTCTTTCATATCTTACAATATGTAAGTCATATTATAATGAAACTTGGTACAAAATTAGATAGGTTAAAATAGAACATTTTTTATATTTAAAATTTTATCAGTTATGTCTCTAAGGTCCTCAAATTATAAGAAACATTTTACTGGTCTAGAACAGAGTTGGCTTCCAGACCAGTATGATTTATAAAGGCCATAACTTACTCTATACATAACATATTAAGGTTACATTTATACCAAAGTTTAGCTAAGCCATAAACCTATAACTTTAATGTTTTTAATAATTACATATTCCATCTATAAAGAGCTCAAAAGGACCAAACAATTTGATGGACCTGCCCAAGGCATAAATTAGGCATTTCAAGCTATGGAACAATCATGGTTACATTCACCATAATTCAACATACACAAGACATATGAATCTCAAATTTTGTATACATATATATAAGAAATGTATCTACACATTTAATGTTTTTATATACTTAAAATAAGGGCTCTATAATAGTCAAAACTAATGAACATAGTAGCTAACTCAGCTAGGGTTCACACCTGGACCAGTTCCAATTAGATGCCTATATCTTTTCATATACACTACATCTTGTAAACCTATTTATATATACATGAATATAAGACATAAATGAACAACTTTTATGTTTTAAAATTATCCAAATTCGGTTCATAATGTCATCCAAATTAGAGTGTAAAATACTGTTGCAACATGACTCTAACTATTCAAACTAACATTAGAACAATGGAGAGAAGGTTACTTACCAAGAATGAACTTGAAAGGGTTGAATTTGCTGCAAAACTTAAGTGAAATAAGGAAGAAAAGAATATTGACATGGGGGAAGAATAAGAAGAAATGGAATCTGAGTGAGGGAGGTAGGATGGTGAGGAGGAAGATAAGGTCCACCTCCCACCTCCTCACTTTTGTCATCTTCTCTCTTTTGTTTCTTCCTTTCTTTTCTTTTTCTTTCTCCTTTTTTTTTTGTTTTTTTTCCTTTCATTTTTTTCATTAATTTGATCTAATAATTTAATTCATATAAATTTCAATTTCATGTCATTCTCAGTTGAATTATAAAATGGACACGTGCAATTTAGCACAATTGCAAAATACTTAGACACATAGCTAGTGCGTGTCATGAACTTGTCCTTATAAAAAAACATATGAAATGCATGTGTTTAAGTAAAATATATGCAAATGCATATGTCCAAATGAAATGCATGCAAAAATGGATATGTGGGAAGTTTATGATGTTACAATTCTCCCCTCATTTTAAAAATTTCATCTTCGAAATTTAATACCTGGAAATAGGTGTGGATATTGCCTTTTCATATTTTCTTCTATTTCCCATGTTGCCTCATCTAGTGAATGGTTACGCTATAATATCTTAACTAATGGTATTTTTCAGCTTCTCAACTGTTTAGTCTTATATCTGATGACTTCCACTAGTTCTTCGACATAACTCATGTCATCTGCAATTTAAATGGCTTTATCCTTAAGCACATGTGTGGGTCTAATCTGTATCTTCTAAGCATGCTCACATGAAACATGTTATGAATCTAAGCCATCTCTGGTGGTAAAGCCAATCTGTATTCCAATGCACCAACCTTCTCAAGAATTTCATAAGGCCCTATGTACCTTAGGCTTAATTTACACTTATTGCCAAATCGAATTACCCCTTTCCATGGAAGTACTAATAGAAATACCTTTTCACTTAACTCGTATTCCATCTCCCTTTTTTACTGATCAGTATAACTTTTCTGTCTGTCTTGTGCTGCCTTTAGCTTATTCTTGACAACCTTGATCATATCCATTGTGTCTTGTACTATCTATAGACCTTGTAATGCATGTGCTCCTTCTTTATCCCAAATGATTGGGCTTTGACATTTTCTGTCATACAATACCTCATATGGTGCCATCTGGATACTGATATGATATCAGTTGTTGCATGAAAATTCTATCAATGCTATATATTCACCCCAAGGTCTTCTGAATTCCATAGAACATGCTCTAAGCATTTCTTCCAATGTCAATATAGTCCTTTCTGATTCTCCATCAGTTCGTGGGTGGAATGCAGTTCTGAAGCTCAATTTTGTTCCTAATGCATTTTGTTAACCTACCCAAAAATGTGAAGTAAACTGTGGATCTCTATCAGATATAATGGATACTAGAATGCCATGTAATCTGACTATCTCCTTCACATATAATTTTACGAAACTATTGAGTGTACACTCCCATTTGATAGGTAGAAAATGTGCTGACTTGGTTAATATGTCAACAATTACCTACTGCATGAATTTTTCATGGAGTTCTTGGCAATCCATAAACAAAATCCATCGTTATCTTCTCTCATTTCCTTTTTGGCACGGGTAATGGATATAACTTACCAATTGGTTCCTAGTGTTCACTCTTAATTTCCTGACATGTTAAGCATTTAGAAACATATTCTACTATGTCTTTCTTCATTCTTGGCCATCAGGAATGAGGTCTTAAGCTGTGATACATCTTAGTCATTCCTAGGTGCATTACATAGGGTGCATTATGTGCCTCTTCCATTATTTTCAAGTGCAAGTTTTCAATATTTGGAACACATATGCATGACTTTAACGTTAGTGTAGCATCCTGCAAATAAAACTCTGTATTGTTTCCCTACTTTACCATCTCAATTTTCTCACATAAAGGAGGATCTCTACCTTGTGCTTCTTTGATCCTCTCCTTTAGTATAGGTTTGACTTGAAAAGTAGCAATCAGTGATCCTCCATCATGCATATTTAATTCAACATTTATAGATCATAATTGAATCAAATATGGAAAATATGATCCTTGCAAGTGAGTTACACTACTACTGGACTTCCTACTCAGTGCATTTGCTACTACATTGGCTTTTCATGGATGGTATTCAATTGCGTAGTCATAATTTTTTAACAGCTCTAACCATCATCTCTATCCCATGTTCAAGTCCTTTTGCATAAGTAAATAACCTAAGCTTTTATGGTCTATGAAGATTTGGAATGTCTCACTATACAGATAATGCCTCCAAATCTTCAATGTAAATACAACTGCATCCAATTCTAGATCATGCACTGGATATGAGATCTCATGTGGTCTCAACTGTCTAGATGCATAAGTTATCACCTTAACATATTGCATCAATACATATCCGAAGCCCTGGTGAGAAGCATCACTATATACCATAAATCTGCCTGTACCCGTAGGAATAACTAACACTGGTGTTGAGGTTAACCTCTATTTTATCTCCTCAAAACTCTTTTGGCATTCTAGAGCCCATTTGAAAGGCATGTTCCTTCTATGTAATTAAGTCAAAGGGCTGGCAATTAATGTAAATCCGTCAACGAATTTGCGGTAGTATCCTCCTAAACTTAGAAAACTACTCATTTTTGAAACATTTTTAAGAGGTTTCCAATTTACCATGGCCTCTATTTTCTTTGGGTCTACCTCTATGCCCTTACCCGATACCACTTTTCTAAGAAACACCAAATAATCTAACCAAAATTCGCATTTACTCAGTTTAACTTACAATTGATTATCCCTCAAAGTTTGCAACACAATTTTTAAATGTGGTTCATGTTCTCCCCTATTCTTTGAGTACACCAATATGTCATCAATAAATACTATAACAAATTTGTCCAGATATGCTTGAAACACTTTATTCATTAATGCCATACATGCAGTTGGAGCATTAGTCAACCCAAATGGCATTACTAAAAATTCATAATGTCCATGCCTGGTTCAAAAGGCAATCTTCGAAACATCTGCCTCTGCTACTCTTAGTTGGTAATAGCCTAATTTCAAGTCAATTTTGGAGAATACCTAGGCTCTCTGCAACTGGTCAAATAAATCATCTATTCTGGGCAATGGATATTTGTTCTTGACAGTCATTTTGCTAAGTTGCCTATAGTCAATGCATAATCTCTTGGTTCCATCTTTCTTTTTAACAAATAATATTGGAGCTCTCCAAGGTGATACACTAAGTTTGATATACCCTTTATCAAGCCATTCCTGCAATTGTGTCTTCAATTCTTTCAACTCAACTAGGGCCATTCTGTAAGGTGACATTGATATTGGTGTTGTTCTTAGTACTAGTTCAATAGTGAATTCTATCTCTATCTGATGGTAAACTAGGTAGATCATCTGGGAATACATTAGAGAATTTCCACACCACTGGTATATTTTCAAGCAAGCTATTAGTGGTTTTAGTATTAGTGACATATGCCAAATATGCCTCACATCCTCCTTCGATCATCTAAAATGCTCTTACAGTTGAGATTAGATAGTAGGCACAAGTTTTCTTTCACCCAAAAATACAACCCTTGGTTGATTTAGTGATTCTAAAATTACTTCCTTATTAAAGCAATTCACTATTACATGGTGTCTGATTAATCAGTCCATTCCCAATATCACATCAAATTCATATAGTGGCAATAAGATCAGATCAGCTATCAATTCAGTTTTATCAATGCATATCAAGCACTCACGACAGACATTATTCACAACTACTACTATCCCCAGTAGAGTACGCACATTTATGTCAATCCCCAAAGGCTCATGCTTTTGATGCAATTTGGATACCATATGCAATAATATAAATTAATATGTGAACCAGGATCAATCAATGCATATGCTAATATATCAAAAATATAAATGTTACTAATGACTACTTTAGGAGCATCAACTGCTTCCCACCTAGTCATGGAAAACTCCCTAGCATGTGCAGGGGGTTTAGAACTTTGACCTTTAGATTTGGTCAGTCCTCTACCTGTTGTACCAATTCTGCCCCTACCTTTGCCTTTGCCCTATGTCCCACCAATAGGGTAGACCCTCGGTGCCTCAATCGTAGTCTCAGATACTCCTTTGCCTTGACTAGTCTCTGTTAGTTTGGCTATTTCTGGGCAGTCTTTATACATGTGCTCCATAAACCCACATAAATAACATGCTTCTATGAGCCTTCTGCATTCACACGTATGTTGTCTACCATAATGAGTACATGTAGGCCTTTATTCAACATATTGGCTCTACTATACTACCTTGAGTATCCAGCATAATGAGTACATGATATTCAAATTGTTGTTCTCCAGCTTATTTCATTAACCTTTCAGTTCTAATTGCTATAGTTCTGAGTTTGGTATAACTATCAAGATCGGTACTTGTAATTCTATTTCTGATCTCATATTTGAGGCCCTTCTCAAACTTTCTGCATTTGTCTCTTTCAGTAGAAACCATAAAAATGGCATAGTGACAAAGCTTGTTGAACTGCACCTCATAATTAGAAATAGACATGCTCTCCTGTTTTAGATTTAGGAATTCTTTTCTCTTTTCATCTTTATATGTTTCAGGTATGAAATTATTTTGGAATTCTAGAAGGAAAACTGTTACACCCCCTCACCCTAGCAGCTTATGCCTGAATGAGGGTGTGCTACACTGACTTCATTGGTTAAAATATAATTTTATTAAATTTTGTATAACTGAAAATTACTCATATATATATATATATATATATATTTATTTATTTACTATTTGTTTACTTTGCAATATAAAATAAATTATAACATAAAAGATACACTACATTTTTTTATATAATAACATGTTCTTTACAAAACGTGTTGTTTATTCTACAAATACTACAAAATAAAACTCAAACCATAATTACATAATTTGTGTGACCCATAATATTTGATACGAGCTGCCCTACTGGACTTGGATCACCGTGTCTTTATCCAAAAACCTCAGCTACTTCTTTAAATCTGCGCGGAACGAAACTCCCACGCTAAGCTCAAGGCTTAGTGGTGCATATAAATAAGGCAATAAACTATTTTATGCAATCATGCACTATCATATCTCAACTCATGCTTAATCATATTCTCATGCCAATATACATATCATGCTATTCTAGCATGTATAGACATCAAATTACATTATTTTATATCATATTTATTTATTTTATTATTACCTTATCGTATAACACTAAATCTTCTTTTTATACATTACACAATTCATAATTCCATTTTTATTATCAATAATTCTTTTATGTTCCATGACTTTTTATTTGTGTCTTTATTTATGCCTAGGACACCTCTAAACTACTGACTCGGATAACGGAGTTTCCATCCAGGCACTTAGGAGTGCCACCCGGGAAATATGATGTGCACATATAAGTGTCATTACCGGCGTAGATAACAGTGTCATTATCGGTGTAGATAACCGTGCCATTACCGGCATATATAAAAGTGAAATTACCGGCATAGATAACAGTTTCATTTCCGGCATAGATATCAATGCCATTACCGGCGTAGATAATCATACCATTAATGGATTTAATCATTTTCATCATACTCCCCCCCTATTTGGCATGCCAAACTATCCAAAGTTGGTTCTAGTTAAGTGTTCTATGTCTTATACAATTTCATTAAAATTTATAAAAATTAATTTCATACTTTTCATGCATGTAATATTTCAAAATAATCAATAATCAGTCAATTAAAATAATATTTACATAATATAACAAAGTTCTAATCATTTTACTCATTTCATTCCTCAACTCACAAGCTGCCCTGTCACTGGCAGATTATGTTATGTGTCTTGGACCTTAATTTTGGTCCTATTTCGTTCTGAATGTAGTTACATACTCTTCATAACAATTTTAGATATGGATCCTAGCTTTAATATTCAACTTGAATCACTTAATTCTGAGTTTTGTATCAAATAATATGATAAAAATGAACACTTACTGGTCACTAGCAATTCTGCCCAGAATTTTCTGGATAGATTCTAAGTCTGAACTTTATGAATTTTTTGTGGCTAATTACAAACCTATTCAGATGTTATGATCTAAATAAAAATTATATCCCTATGTCTTATCTTTCCAACCGAACAAATAACACACGAATTCAAGCTCTATAACTCAAGTTATAACAGTTTAAGTACATACTACTCATTACTAACAATTCTGCCCAGAATTTTTGGACAGATTCTATGTTCTAGCTTTATGAATTTTTCTGGACAATTACAGACATATTCAAGATTTATGGTCTAACTCAAAGTTATAGATCCATGTTTATCTTTCAAACCCAAGAAAGAGCATGCAAAACAAGTTCTTGAAATTATGTTATAACAGTTTAAGTGCTCACTGCTCATCCATTTCCAGCACAGACTACATACATGAACTATCTTCAATTTTTATCAAAATAAATCCTAAGTCTAGAAAAGATGCATTCCCAAGATTTTTCATCACAAATAATATTAATTCAGAATCATAAACATGCCAAATAATTAATTTATATAATTAAAAAAATTAAAATAGGCTATTGCCTTAGGTTGTGCACAAACCTCTCTTTTTCTCTTTTATTTCTCTTTACTTCTCTTTCTTGTTTCCTTTGCTCCCTTGATCTAGTTCCTTGTTAACTTGAGTTCCTAAAATTTAAAATCAGATTATTAAAACTTCATAAACCCTATTTTTTTCTCTTTTTCCTTACTCTCCTAAGCTTCCTTAGGCATGAAAATGGAATTTCCCATGCCTTTCTCTCTCTTTTTCTCACTTTCTCTTCTTAGAACAAGGTTTGGTTATGGCTGTCCAAGGAAAAAATGTGGCTGCTGTGGAGAACATAATTTTCCTTAATGAAAATGGATAATGAAGAAGAAGAATCAATCAAGAGGAAGATGACAAAATTCATTAAGATGGGGGACACCTAAGCCACATTCTAGAAACTCTCTTTAATGTTTAATTCATGCACCTCACTTGGCTAATTGTTGTATGCCATTTGGTGTGCTATGCTTCAAGAAATGTGGGAGGCAATTAAAATATAGTAAATTCTAGATATGAAGAGATGAAGAACAATTAAAAGAATAAAAACGAGCTACATAATTATGGGACACCTAAGCCATATTCTAGAAGCCCTCATTAATTTTCAATTCATGCACGTTAATTGGCCTCTTAAAATTTGCCACTTGGTGTGGCTGGCCTCCACATGCATTTTAGGTCCTAATTCATGTATTTAATTGATGATTATCCCAATTACTCCGTACATTTTTGGTAAATTGCAAAATTGACCCCTAAACTTTTCAAAATTTGTAATTTAGTCCTTTACCGAAATTTAACATCTTAAAATATTTTGAACACTTTATTAGATATTTTCCATACTTAATTGCCATAATTTTCATTATTTTTCGATAAAAATCCAATTTTAGACTTCGGTCAAACCGACGAATCGATTAAACAACTCGCGCGACTTAGGTCTAAATTAGCAGATATGACAAAATCATTCCATGTCAGAATCGGTGGTTGGGCATCACTATTTGGGATTGTCTCCCACCATTTATAGGCATTTCCTTGAAGCAAGGAACTTCATAATCATATTTATCCTCTAGTGTGCATCTCATCATATTCAGTACCCTCTATGTTCTTTTCAAGCATGTCTCTACTTCTATTGGGCTTGTTGTGCCACTGAAATCAACTGTATCTTATTTCCTCAACTTGTCATAATGTCTTACCCTATATATTTTAGGCCCTGCACTTTCTATTCTAGGTTTTCATAGGGTACCTCTACATGTGATGGCTGGGATGCATGTACTGGAGCCCTAGCTCTTGCTGCTAGTTGATCTCTATGAAAATGAGGTGATGCCTCATGAGAATGCATTTCCTATGATGGCCCAAAAATTCAAAAAAATGTGTCACTCAGTAATGTTCAACATATATGATGCATATGTTCTTAGGAATATGCATGTTCCTATGGAACCTATCCCAACTCTGATATCAAAAATGTAACATCATACCTTAGGCATTTTAGTAAAACCTATCCTCGTGTCTAGTAATCACATATGGCATACAAGTAAGTTAAACGAACCTGTTAACATTAATAATAAATTTCTTATATCATCACTCAATAATTATGTATATCAACATATCTCACATATATTAAAAATTAAACTTTACATCTAAGGTTCACTAGTTGCATCCATTTACATATCATGGTACAACTCTGAGTAATTATACATGTATATTCACATAAATCCAAAATGTAAATAACATGATTCCATGTTCGTGTGGAATGCAAAAAGAGAGAGTGGTGAGGCTCGATCGGTGACCTTTGATCCATGTCCTCTATATGCCAATCAAAATGAGCTCTAAAGTTTCTCTACCTAAAAAATCATGCAAATTGATGAGTTATGGCTCATTGAGAGTAATCATCAAACAAGTTCTAAAGTATCAAGCAACTTATAGTAACAAATCACAAACCCATTGCATTCATCATGATCATATAATTACGAGTAAAATTTATACATATAATCACGAATCCTTGCTTATGCTCATGCTTAGCTCATTTCATTTTGTTGTGACCAAGTTAATCAGACATTGCCCCGAGTTTCCATATGAATATTTTCCATGTGAACATTTGCATTTGCTAGCTAGCTTGATCATTTATTTCATTTGCACATTTGTTAGGCCATAGGCCTCTTCTTTTTCCTTGCAATATCGGTTAACTAGTCACAATGCCTTTTTAAGTCCTTATGCATGTGCATTTGTAACTAAGCATTCATCAACCATTGTATCCTTATTACAATCCCATACATATACCTTATATGCCATGCATAAACCTCACATATACTACACAAAAACCATGCATACATCATGTATGCGACATATATACCTCAAATATACCATACATATGGCACATATGTCGCAAATTATCCATCATTTCATTATGAAGGTCAAATCAGGGCAATCATATGAATCACATAATCATAAGTCAATTCATTTTTCACATAGCAAGCAATGCCCATATGCACTAAAAAAATCATTTAATAATTAAACTCACTTTTCTCCTTTGATTCTAACCCTTAACTTATTTTCTATCCCCTCTTTATGGGCCTCAAATTTGTTGTGAGCCTAATATGGAAATATAATTGATTAATTTACGACTAAAGAAACTTAATGTGGATAGTTCATATACATATTTAGGGTTTTTGTATGGGACAGAGTAACCTTATAGGAATTATTATACCATAAATTTCTTTATACTTACAAATTAATCTGATTCTTGCTTCTTATTAAATAATATCGGACCAGCTACTGATCATCGCCTTGGTAAGCTATTGCCTCACCAACTAGCTAATCAAACGCGAGCCCCTCCTCGCGCGGATTCCTCCTTTTGCTCCTCAGCCTACTTGTACTTGCTCTGTTATTCTTCCCAAGCCTGGCTGAGGAAGAGTTAGGGGGCGAAAAAAGATTAGGCCCGGGCATACTCACTTTCAATTGAGTATCTGTTTCCCTCCCTTTCCTCTTAGGATTGGAAATCCTGTATTTTACATATCCTCTTGCATGCCCATGGATTCAGCAGCAGTTTGAAAGGTTGACCTATTCGGGAATCTTCGGATCTACGCATACATTTGTCTCATACACTATGGGATGGTGAGAAGAGATATATTTTACATGATTAGCTTTTTGGGAAATTTCCAAACGAACAATTTCAAAAAAAGAAAAGAAAAGAGCTTTTCACAATTCACAACTTTTCTTTAAATACCATCTTTAATTACCAACCAAAATTTGGTTTTTTTTTTAAGAAAAAAAGAAGATGAAAATGAATTTTGAATCTTGGACTTGAGTAGGTTGAAAAAAGACATACAACCTTGGCAAGAATGCCGCTCCGCGGAATATATGACTCATGCGCCTTTAGGTTCGTCCCGTAGGAACTACGAGATCACCCCAAGGACGCCTTCGGCATCCAGGGTAAAGATTCAAAATTCATTTTCATCTTTTTTTTTCGGCACAGTAACCATGAAAATGTCTCCTTCCTTAGTAAGATTATATGAACAAATGCCTGAATGGGGCGTTTCTGGTTCTGTCAGTGCTTGAAACAATTTATAGTAAAATTTCATTCCCAAGGAGATACTTCTTATTTTTTTATTTATATATTTATTTATTTATTTTATTTATTTATATTTATATATTTTATATATTATATATTATTTATTTTATATATAATAAAATAAAATAAATATATAATATATATTTATTATATATGTATAATTACATAACATATTAAAATTTTAGAGCAATTGGAGCATTGTAAAATTTATGGTGGAATTTCTAATTGTGTTATGTGTTTCTACCCTATTTATTCCCTTTAGCAGTTTTACGGTACCAACTTTGGTCCTTCATATATTACAATATGTGAGTCATATTATAATGAAACTTGGTAGAAACTTAGATAGGTTAAAATGGAACATATTTTACATTTATAAATTTTATCAATTATGTCTCTAAGGTCCTCAGATTATATGAAACATTTCACCGGTCCATAACTTACTCTATACATAACATATTAAGGTGATATGTTTACCAAATTTTAGTTACAACATAACCCTATAACTATAATGTTTTTAGTAATTACATATTCCATCTAGAAAGAGCTCAAAATGACTAAACAATCTGCTGGATTCACCCAAGGCACTAAGTAGGCACCTCAAACTATGGAACAGCCATGGTTACATTCACCATAATTCAACATCCACAAGATATAAGAATCTGATATTTGGTCTATATATAGATAAAATATGTTTATACATCTTTCATGTTTTGATCTACTTAAAATAAGGGATCTATAATATTCAAAACTAATGGACACTCTAGCTAACTCAGCTAAGGTTTACACCCAAACTAGTTCCAATTAGATAATAATATATTTTCATATACAAAAAATCTTGTAAAAATATTTATATATACTTAAACCTAAGACATAAATGAAAAAAATTTATGTTTTAAACTTCTCCAAATTTGATTCATAAGGTCATCCAAATTCGAGTGCAAAACACTATTATAATATGACCCTAATAGTTAAAACCAACACTATAACAATGGAGAGAAGGTTACTTTCCAAGAACGAACTTGAAAGGGATGATTTTGCTAAAAAACTGAAGGGAAATAAGGAAGACAATAATGCTGAAATGGGGGAAGAAGAATAAGAAATGGAATTTGAGTGAGAGAGGCAGAATTGTGAGGAGCAAGATAAGGTCCACCTCCCACCTCCTCACTTTTGTCATCTTCTCTCTTTTGTTTCTTGCTTTCTTTTCTTTTTCTTTCCCTTTTTTTTCATTTTTCTACATTAATTCAATATAATAATTTTATTCATCAATTTAATATCATCCTCAACTAAATTATAAAATGAACACGTGCAATTCACCACAATTGCAAAATACTTAGACACATAGCTAGCGTGTGTCAAGAACTTGTCCCTATAAAAATACATATGAAATTCACATCTTCAAGTGAAATATATGCAAATAAATATGTCCAAATGAAATTCATGTAAAAATGGATATGTGGGAAGTTGAGGATGTTACATAGTTTATCCGAATTAATAATGTCATATCTTATTAATCCTATACTAGGGATAATTTAGGTATAAACACAATTGCACATGATAGGAATCTCATTATTATGATCTCATTATGATTTCCTTCATATTATGTTATATGTCAAGGACTTCATTAAACGATTTAAGATCTATATCAATTCAAATGCAATGAATACCATATAATGAAAAAGCTTTTTATTAATAATAAATGAGTACATCAAGTGGCTAAGATAATTGCCTTTAGGGCATCTCTCTAATAGAAACAAGTGTGCAAAAGTCCTTATGCTAATGGGAAATGACATGAAACACAATGTTATCATTCAAGCAATCTTCAAAATGGTGGCACTTATCACCCTCATTCACTATGCGACTAGTGGCATATCTACTCAACCATGTGAACTCCCTCTCATGCTGAAAGACTATCATATTTCTCTATTGTAGATTTAGGAATTCCTTTTCTTTTCGTCAAAATGAACTTAAGTACATACTCTTTCAGCAATAAAATACTCCCAAGTTAATGACTAATGGGTTTATGGTTGCTTCAAAACTGACTTCCACCACTCATAGGCATGTTCTTGTCGAATCAATACAATGTACTTTGCTTTATGCTCCTTGGTATACGCTAACTCATCGAATACCCTCTCAGTCTTTTGAAGCCAAAATTTGACTATAGTTGGGTCATCCTCTCCTTTACTAAGGAAATAAGTAGCCCTATACTCCTAGAGCCTATAAATATTTTTCTTAAGTCTCTCTTATGGTCGTGGCTATGGAGTTGGATATGGCACTTCCTGAGGTATAACATATGCCAATAGCTATAGACTATTAGTCATTTGCAGCATGATCAATATAACACCAAAATATGTATGTCTGATAGGTTGCTACTGAGGAACTGAGGTAACTCCCAGACCCTGAACACTCGATGCATTAGGCTAATTAGGAGCCATAGTATCAGGAGAACTGTTGCTTTTAGCAACATCGTGTGCCTCTAACTTCATCAATACCTTTTCCACTCCTACAAGTCAACACTGAGATAGCCCATGTTAGAGACATATGAGATGTACTATGCATGCATGATAATCCTTAGACTACTTAAGTTTTGAAATTCCTATACCTAAGCTTTGATACCACTAAAAGTAATGCCCTCTCATCTAATCGAGATTTATTCCCAACTAAATGAGCAAGTGCCATATGTTGTTATAGCGAAAAATTTGTGAAAACTTAAAATATTTTATTTTCTTGGAAAACTTTATAATATAAGCTATTTTACATAGAAAATGTGTCAAACCATATACATCACTTGCATAAAAGAAACTGTGACACCCCACTTATATATTAGGGATAATCCCATATATATAAGAAGGATGCCACAAGCTTAACTCAATAAATCTGTTCGAATTAAAACTTTTTCATTTTAAATAACTTAATCTATTTTTTTTATATTGGTTTAGGCAAGTCGTTCTAATTAACAATATATATTTATCATTATATTATATACATATGTGGCACCCGATTATATTACATAATTATTTACATATACAATATTAACATATGAGACATGTCTACCACAAACCATATACAAAGTCAAACTAAAAAAAACATAATAGGTAACAAACCCTCTAACTACGTCTTTTGTGTCTCCACTGATATGGGCTTGGATTTCTTTTTGATCAGCTTCACTATCTACTAGCTACAATTCCAATTCCTGCATGAGAAGAATCCACTCTATGCTATTTCTAGCTTAGTGGTACATATATGCATTAATGTTTTCCTCAGGCAGTCACACAAATGCATGTCTCAAATAAAATCATAGCACTTCAAATATTATTACATTTTGTCATATAAAATAAATAAATACATAACATAAAAGGATAACATAATAACCTTATTCATTAATTAAATTTGCACCACCTCATGTAAGCATTTTATAATTTGTTACTTACATCAATTAATAATTTTTCATATTTCATTCTATGATTTATTAGCCAAAAATCTCATTCCCGGACTGTCCAGATACAGGGTGTAAAATAGGGGTGCTCGCAGGGTTTAAGCCACCGTACTCACTATAATCTCAAGTTAAGGGCACTCCCAGAGCTTAAGCTACCTTGATCGAATATAATCATGTCATTTGTGTGTAATCAGGATCAGGGGCGCTCTCAGAACTTAAGCCACCTTGTCCCTAAATCATATCCATATCGGTACCGTAGCTTCCCTATAATGGTGCACCATCTATCCTATGTCAGTTCTCAAGTATAGAAATGGGTAATTAACAACATTAATTACTTGTTTCTAAAACCAATACTCATTTCATATTAACATAATCAGATACTCATAATTTATTTCAATACCATGTAATAGCATGATATTTTATCAAATATTAGTAGGATGTTAAGTTCATAGTTAATAAGATTTCTATAATTTTAAAACATGCCAAATAATTTATGTCATGCACACACAATCATGCACAAGGGGCAAACTAGATTACATATATGTACAAACCTCAATACTGTTTTTCTTTTCTAAAATATAAACTCAGAGCTTATTCACTTTTCTTGTTCTTCTTGTTGAGATCCTAATTCAAAAATATAAATAATTAATACATTGTTAAAATATTTATTTTTAATATAGTTTAAATAAATAACTACCATTTCTTTTAAGCTGGAGCAGGACCTCTTAGAACTATTGGATCTATAACTTTTTCTACACTTATCCAATTTATATGATTCTTATTTATAATTAAATTTAGCATGCAGGACTAAAACGTACTAAAATTTCAAAAATTTTGAACCTATACAAAATATTTAGTGAAATTTTAAATACTGCTCTATTTGCTGCCCTTTAGGCAGTTTCAGATACCATATTTAAAATTTCATATCATTCAATGTGTAACTTGTTTTATTACTAAAATTTTCAAAACTTTCTAAAAGGTAATTTGGAACATTTTCCATGTTTACCACTTTTCCAAATTCTATTTCTGTGGTACTCAAAAACTAGATAATCTACAACTGCTTCAGCATAGAGTACTAACCCGACCAGTTCAATTGTTCAACTCGTAAGTCACAAAATAAATAATATTTTAAGGTGATAATTTTACAGGAACTTACATATGACATACAAATACTTTGGCTAATTCGACCTTTAATAAGCTCATAAAGGAACACGAATTTACTGAAGCTGCACAGGCATGTAAAACCAGCTCAATCAAGGAATAGTCATAGTTCATTTCATTATAACTCAACCTACACAAGAGATATTCAAACAACAGTTGGTAGAGACCTAAATAAGGCATATATCTACAACTTTTATGATTTACAAAACCTCATATTCAGCTCTTAAGATGATCCAATTGAGCAAATACCGTAGAGTATCCTGTTCATACTCTTCCAGGGACTAGTCTCACTAAAATGACCATTTCTCTTCATATACTGAAAATCATTCAATACAATTTGACAGAACGATATACAAGACATAAATGAACAACTGTTATATTTAACATTTCTCCAAATTCGATTCACAAGATAATAAAAAATAGAGTGAAATATCCTGCAGTAACATGACCCAAAATGTTCTAATAACAAAATAATAATGGAAAAGATATTACTTACCAGGATCAGATTTATTTGGAGTGGATTTTCTTGCAAATCATGAAGGGCAGGATGAATAATTGGGGTTGTTATATGGAGGAAGAAAAGGGATGATGATGTAAGAAGAAGAGAGTCGAAGTTGGAAGAAAATAGGGCAAAGTCTTAATTGACTTTCCCCTTCCCCTCCCTTCTCCCGTTTTTATCTTCTTCTTTTTTTCTGTTGTGCCCATTTTTTAATTTTCACCTTTTTTTTAATTTTATTATTTATATATTTTTATTTTTATTTATTTATTTTCACATATTTACTTATTTCTAGTCCCTTTAATTTTATTTTACCAAAAGTACAATTTAATTATTTGGTCTAATTTAATCAAATTTAATTTAATTTAATTTCTAATTTAATCAACTATTTCATCTATTTTAATCTTTATTATCTGTCAATTTTTTCCTATTTATACCACATACTTATTCTAATTAAACTCTAATTAGTGGGCATTACAATTCTCTCCCTCTTAAAATGTTTCGTTCTCGAAACATACCTAATGCATCGTCTCTGAACAAGTGAGGGTATTGAGCTTTCATCACCTCCTCGCTTTCCCATATTTCTTCTTCAATTGCATGATTCCTCCATAGTACTTTCACTAATGGTACTCGCTTGTTCCTCAGCTCCTTAATTTCTCTTACTAAAATTTCAACTGGTTCTTCTTCATATGTCAAATCTTGTCTCACTTGAATGCTTTCAACAATTATGATGTGATTAGGATCTTATCTATATCGTCTTAAATTTGAGACATGGAAAACATTATGTATTAGACTCAACTTCGGTGGTAGAGTGAGTCTATATGCAATAGGTCCAACTCTTTATAATATTTCATAAGGTCTAATGAATCTTCAACTTAACTTTCCTTTCTTTCCAAATCTCATAATTGTTTTCCATGGAGAAACTTTAAAAAAACTGTATCACCCATTGTATAATCAATGTCTCAGCCCTTAAGATCAGCATACGATTTCTGCCTATCTGTAGCCACCTTAAGTCTTTCGTGAATGACTCTCACTTTTTCTTTCATCTCTTGCACTAGGTCTGGTCCCATAAGCTTCCTCTCACTGAGCTCTATCCAACATAAAGGTGTTCGATACTTTCTACCATAAAGTGCCTCATATGGAGCCATCTGGATACTAGACTGATAACTGTTATCATAGGCGACTTCCATTAAAGTAAGATATTTGTCCTAGCTACCTTCAAATTTGATGACATAACTTCTCAACATATCTTCTAGAATCTGAATGACTCTTTCTAATTGTCCATCTGTCTGCGGATGAAAAGTCGTGCTGAAATTGAGCTTACTGCCTAGAGCTCACTGTAGACTAACCCAAAATTGAGATGTGAAGCGGGGATCTCTGTAAAACACAATGGAAACAGGCATTCCATGAAGTCGTACTACTTCATTCATATATATTTCTGCCAATTTATTCAGTGGGTAGTCCTTCTTGATAGGTAAGAAATGTGTTGACTTTGTAAATCTATCCACTATGACCCACACAGTATCATGTTTCTTTGGAGTCAAAGGCAATCTAGTAACAAAATCCATAGTGATATGTTCCCACTTCCAATCTGGAAAGAAATTGGATGTAGCAACCTTAAAGGTACTTAATGTTAAGCCTTGACCTGCTGACAAGTCAAACGTTTTGAAGTGTATTCCGAGATGTCCTTTTTGTAACATCCCCTCACCCAAATTGCATGTGCCCGATGCGGGGGCGCTACTGCCTGTCTTCTTTACTTGTTTAAATCGTTATTTTCTTTTATGCTTGCTACAGAGCTAGACATTTTTTTTTTGATAAATAATTTACATTTTATTTACATAAGATAGTATTTATAAATACCAATTTACTATTTAACAAACTTTGAAAACCAATTTACAACTTATAAGTATATATAATGCGGAAAACAAATTACAAGAGTTCAAAAGTTTGTGACCCACTATTTCGAGATCGACTACTTTAACTTGAATAGGATCTCCGCTTGCTTTATCTACCACCTTTAGCTACCTTTCTATATCTGTGTGGAGCGCTAAGCTCTAAGCTTAGTGGTGCATATAAATAAGGCAATATACTATATCATGCAACAAGCATTAACATGTATCATTTTATGAATACAAATCTTTGTATGCTATTCCTATCAACATGTTCCTATTTCATACAAGTATAAATATCATGCTCATATATACAATGTTATTTTCAATTATCTTTGATGGTAAGTTACTCTGTTAATCTCTTTATTATTATTATATCTCAATCTCATATCATCATCATCATTTTTTTTCTCTTTTCTATTTTTCCAACTTAGCTTCATTATCTAGCCCACATTACTCTAAATTTAGACTGACTGGATAAGAGTTATGGATAAGGAGCGTTCCCATAGCTATTGCCACCCTGTTCACTATCTGGCTCAATAGAGCTTCTCAAATCAATGGCGCTCTCCAAGCTTAAGCCATATTGATTGATTATTATTTCATCATTGATGAATAACCGGACCAAAGGTGCTCTCCGAGCTTATGCCACCTTATTTTCAATTTATATGTGCTCCACAGAGCTTATCAAGTCAATGGTGCTCTCTGAGCTTAAGCCACATTGACCGAGCATCTCAGTTTAATGGCACTCTCCGAGCTTAATCCATATTGATCGAGGAATATCTCATATAGTACGGTACCGTTCGCCCCCTTAATGACATGTCATCTATCCTGTTTCTAGTCCGCATGTAGAGTAATGGGCATCTTCGTATTTTCATATCAATCATATATCTTTATTTAATTTTTAGTTTACATCAATTTCATCATCCTCATATTATACATAACATCATCTTCATTCTTAAATTTTGACACATCAATATTTTGATGTATCAACATCTCAATTTTCTTGTTTTGCAACATATCATCATGCTCATAAATATTGGATAACATCTTTTTCATTTGTTTAACTAGATACAAAAATATATAATCATATTCATACTTTATTTGAAAACAAAGCATTCACAGCTGTGACTATTAATTCATGCCCGTAATCCAAAGCCGTGAACGCTACTAGAATGAATCGTGCCGAAAGCATTCACTGTTGTGAATACTCATTCGTGCCCATGAAGTAGTTCACACCCGTGATTCCGAATCATGAACACTTCTGGAATGAATAGTACCATTTGCACACCAAAGTCACAACCGTGACACAAATCAATTATAACCGTGAACCATCGGTTTCATGCTCGTGACCCGATAGTCACGCTCATGACTTTCAGCAAGAAATCTGCATATTCACATTTCATTCATTCTAATTACACCAAATCATATCAAAACACAACTTATGCATTTCTGGAGTCCTTTATTCAACATATGATGACTAATACATATAAATGCCTTAATCATAATTAAATTCTCTAACATGCATCACTTAATTCAACAAATGACAACAAAACTCATTCTTTATCTCTAACATATGATTTCATGCCATGTCATCCTTAATGCATTTTAATCATCAATTATCATACTAACATGCATTATTTCAAACAAAGATAGGCTATGGCATTAGGTTATGCACAAACCTTAATCTTTCTCCTTCACTCTTCTAGGTAGCTTTCTCTTTTTCTTTGCTCCTTAGGGTTTGTTCCTTGTTACTTGGAACTCCTACAACATCATAGATCATTATTATCATCTGATTTTCTCAAGACCCTAAACTCTCTTATTCTCTTTCAAAACCCTAATCTCTCTCTCTCTTTCCATATGAGTCTTGGATGAGCTCAAAATTCAAATTTCTTTAAGAAAAGATGAAGTAGAAGAAGAATCACTTATTACCTTACTCTTTTCTTCACTTGATCGCAACTTTGGAGATTTTCTCTCTGCAGCAAACTTGATTTTTCTTCCTCTTTCTTGCTCTTCCCAGCTTGCTTAAGAGTTATAAACCATGAAAATCACTTGCTCTTGATTTTTTCCCCCTCTTCTCTTCCCTTCTCTCTCTAGAAATAAAGATTGGCTATGGAGGAAAAGAAATGGCTGGCGTGGAGACTGATTTGCAGAAGAGGAAAAAGAGAGCAGAAAATGAGAAGATGAAGAAAAGGAAGAATTAAGTAGGGTACCCAAAAGTCTTTATGTGGGGCCCACCATCTGGACCATTTTTGACATTAGGCTTCAAGAACCCATAAATATCATTCTTTCTCATTGAGTAGCCGGCCAACCGATTTAAAATGTTCCCAAAATGAATATGTTAATTAGCAATTTATCTCATTAATTTTCCAAATTTTGGTAAATTGAAATTTGATCCCAAAACTTATCACAATTTGTATTTTAGTCCTTTAAAGTAAATCAACTTCTTTAAACTTAATAATCATTTAATTAGTCATGTATCATTTAATTTAGTCATTACTTGGTTAATTCCGATCAAAAATCCAAATTTAAACTCCGATTGGTCAAACGCATCAATTTTGCAACACGGGCGATTCGGTGTCTAAATTAGCGAATATTACATTCTCTCCCCCTTAGATAAATTTCATCCTTGAAATTCACTTGTTTATTCTAGGTTAAAAAACTGGGGATACTGCTTCTTCATCACTTTTTCATTTTCCCACGTGGCTTTTTCAATTGTATGATTCCTCCACCAAACTTTAACTAGAGGGACTCTATTGTTCCGGAGAACTTTTTCTTCATATGCTATTATAGCCACTGGTTCCTCCTCATAAGACATGTCTATCTATACCTCTCTTTCTTCAATCAGTATAATGTGGGTCGGGTCTGAACGGTATGTTCTTAACAATGAAATGTGGAACACGTTATGAATTCTGTCTAGATCTGGGGAAAGAGCTAATCGATAAGCCATTGTTCCTATCCTTTCCAGAATCTCATAAGGACCAATAAACCTTGGACTTAACTTTATTTTTCAACAGAACTTCAATACCTTTTTCCAAGGAGAAACCTTAAGGAATAGTTTGTCTCCTACTGCATATTCTATGTTTTGCCTCTTTAAATCAGCATATGATTTCTGTCGATTTTGTGCTGCCTTTAGCCTTTCCTTGATCACTTTAAATTTTTCCTCGGCCTGTTGAATTATCTTTGGCCCAATCAACCTTTTCTCATTTAACTCGGTCCAACAGACTGGTGTCCTACATTTTCTTCCGTATAAAGCCTCATAAGGAGCCATGCCAATGCTCGTTTGATGACTGTTGTTATAGGCAAACTCCATAAGAGGTAGATGTCGATCCCAACTTCCCTTAAATTCAAGCACACAGCTTCTCATCATATCATCTAGCAGCTGAATAACTCACTCCTATTGTCCATCCCTTTACAGATGAAATGCCATACTGAATCTGAGTCGAGTTCCCAAAGCCTGTTGTAAACTTTTCCAGAACTGCGATGTATACTTGTGATCTCTGTTGGAGATAATAGACACAGGTACTCCATAAAGTCTCACTATCTCATTCACATAAATCTCAACCAGCTTGTTCAAAGTATAGTCCATCCGCATTGGTAGGAAATGTGCTGACTTCGTCAATTGATCCATTGTGATTCTCTCTCACTTCTATTTTGGTATGGAAATCAGTTGTAGTAATCTTGTGGGTAATTGATGTTCAGCTTTCACTTATTGATAGATTAGACATTTATCAACATATTCAGTGATATCCTTCTTCATCCCTAACCACCAGTGTTGTGATTTCAAGTCATGGTACATCTTTTTCCCACCTGGGTGCATAGTATAAACCGTTTCATGAGCTTCTTTTAAAATTTCTGACTTCAGCTCTTTCATACTTGGCACACAAATCTTGTTCTTGAAATACACAGTACCATTTTCTGTTAAAGAAAATTTTGACTTTTTCACATTTTTCACTGTGTCAGCTATCTTTGCTAACTTCTCATCTTGATTTTGGACATCTTTAATTCTCTGCATCAATGTGGATTCCACTCGCATCTCAGCTATAATTTTTCAGCTTAGTGCATCTGCTACCATATTAGCTTTGTCTGGCTGGTAGTCAATCACACAATCATAGTCTTTAATCAATTCTAACCATCTTCGCTGCCTCAGGTTCAACTCTTTCTGTGAAGGAAGATACTTAAGACTCTTGTGGTCCATATAAATGTAGCATCTTTCTCCATATGGATAATATCTCCAAATCTTAAGAGCAAAAACTATAGCTGCAAGTTCTAAATCATACATCGGATAGTTAAGCTCGTGAGACTTAAGCTGTCTTGAGGCATAAGCAATCGTTTTTCCCTCTTACATAAGAACACATCCTAGCCCATGGTGACTTGCATCACTATACACAAAATAATCTTTTCATGGAGTAGGTTGAGTAAAAACTGGTGCTTCAGTCAACTTTGCTTTCAATCGATCAAAGCTTACTTGACTAAATGTAGCGCTCACTTACCCTACTAATCGCTAATAGGATATGGAAGTGCTACTAAGCTCATTTAATTTAAAACCAACGCTCAATTTTGTATAAATATTTTTTTTTCAATTTAAATATATATCTAGTGATGGGAATATTGTGATTCAAAATAACTTATTCATTAAACCATGATATTTAAAAATATAACTACAATAATTCTAGATATATATAATTACCAAATCCATTACTTATAAATATTACAAGCCACAAATTTACATCAACAAAATTCTTAAAACTTAATTTTTACAACATCATTATCAAAACATACAAAAAAACTAGACTGCTGCAATCTGATCTTGGGGTTCCCTCTTCTTCGGTCGCCCTATCGGAACAGCTACTTCTATTTATTTGCGCGTGAAACACACGCGCTAAGCTACTAGCTTAGTGGTACATTTGGCAACTATCCAATCATTACATAAATAATTCTAAAATAAAATTTTAGAAACTACAATTAACCTATTTAGCATGCCAAATATTCAATTAATAATAAACTATTTTCTTCATGCAAAAATATTTAATTCATGAATTATGATATTTTATTCATTAAGCATGCTTGAAATTTTAACAATACAAGATATAAAATTTACAATATGAATTTTATACTTCACATTTTTTTTCTGTTACTTATTTAATAGCCCACGACATCTTAGACCGGAACTAAACACTGGATACAGGGTTTCTGCTCTCCGGCAGTATACTCGGCGCCTACATAATTATTTTATAACTCGGCGTTTAACGCCTATATTTTCAATAACAACTCAGCACCTTTTTGGTGCCTACGTAAATTACGGACTCAGCACTAATTCTTAGTGCCTAAGTAAATTTCAACTCAGCACTATTATTTTTAGTGCCTACATAATTTTAACTCAGCACTATTATATTTAGTGCCTACATTTCTGCCCTTTTATTGGCATGCCAACTTATCATAATTTCTAGTTCTCGACTAGATGTTATAGGGCTTAAATTACATTTGTTACCTTTATTCATATTTGCATAAATTATGTAGGGAAACATTAATATAAATTCCATATAAATGCAACAATTCTCATTCAATATTTTACAACCTCATACTCATTTAATCATTATAAATATAAGAAAAATTCAATCAATACACTTTCTAACACATAAATCCACAATCAACACATTTCTACCAGCTGTCCTATTCTGGACAGCATTTCTACCTTATGTTGCTCTGCATTTTTCGTCTATTTTTAGACAGAATTTGGACATGTGCTCATCTAACAAAATATAGGTACATGTCTTATCTTTAATTTCCAACTGGAATCACATCAAAACAAATTTTGTAGCAAAAGTTATAAATTTTCTCCTAAGTTACGTTCGCTGCAATCTGCCCAGTATTTTACTGGACAGATTTCTGCCTTATCTTTCTATATCTTTTTCATCCATTTCTAGATGGCATTTGGACAAGTGATCAACTATAAAAATGCAGGTACATCTCTTATCTTTAATTTCCAACTAGAATCACATTAAAAATAATTTCGTAGCAAAAGTTATGAATTGTTTTCCAACCTATGTTCACTGCAATCTGCCATATTTAGGTCTAATGGTCTGAATGAAAGTTCAAGCCCTATGTCTTAACTTTCCAATCCAGCAAGAATCACTCAGAAATGATTTCCAGAACTCAAGTTATGACCAAAACACTAGACACTGTTCATAAGACGAATTTTCCAGCACATCAAATTATTCATACATTTTCCATTTTCATGCATCAACCTCATTTTCTAGTCTTTATTTTCACATTCATGGCATCATTTAATCACTCAATCAAATGTTCAGAATTTCATACATAAATTCACTACATCACAAAATCAAAATCAATACTTTTCTATATTGAATTTTTGCCAAATGTACATACCTCAAAGTTCTATTTTTCTTCACTTTTCTCTTCCTCTTAGATAGCCTTTTCCTTGCCCTTACTTCCCCTTTGATTTTGGTTCAAAGGTTGTTCACTTCCTTGCCCTAACAATAAATTTTACACTAATCAAACACTAATCACACTAATCCACCCTTAATCACCATTAGCATACTAATAACCCTAATTTACTAGTTATAATGGCAACTAACCTCAAACTCAAAGAAAAGAGAAGAAGAAAGTAAGGAGATGGAAAATCTAAACTCACCTTTGATGATCTTCCAAATGGCTAAAAACTCTTTTTTTTTTCTTCCTTTCTTCCTTCCTCTTCCTTAGTTTTGCTCACTTTACTTCACTTTCTTCATGATCTTGCCTTAATCCCCTTTTTTTTCATCTAATCTTAGCTTGATTTGAAGAAAGAAAAACAAAAGTAAATGGGAGAGGAGAAGCTCATGGCAAAGAAGAAGAAACGAGAGAGAAATGAGTTTGGTCAAGATGAAGAAGAAGAAGAATGGTCAAAAAAGTGAAAATTTTACTTTTTATAGTTGGATTAGGTGGGTGGTTAGGATTAGTTACTAATCTTGCTTCCTATTGGTCCATTAATTTATATCACTCTTACTTTATTTTTATCAAAAGAATATTCCTTTCCTTAGATAAAGAATATTCCATTTTTATGCCTTCTTATAATTTATGTGCCAAAAACACTGCAATTCCAAATTTCGTTCAGCGAAAAATAATTTTTTTTCCCAATTTTAATTCCAAACTTCAAAATTCTCAATTAATAATATTCAAAATATTTTTCTCCCATCTTATTATTATTGAAATTTATTTCTTTCATGTCCAAATTTAGACCCCGATCGGTTCAGCGCGCCGGATTTCGGTCAACCGCGACCGTGGCCTAAAATATCGGTCAACTGCTACATTAGCTTTGCCTGGATGGTAGTCAATCACACAATTATAATCCTTTATTAGCTCTAGCCATCTTCTCTGCCTCAAATTCAATTCTTTCTGTGAGGGAATATATTTTAAACTCTTGTGATCTGTATAAATGAAACACTCCTCCCCATATAAATAATGGCACCAAATCTTCAATGCAAAAACTATAGTAGCCAATTCCAGATCATGGGTAGGATAATTTTTTTCATGCAGCTTTAACTGCCGAAAAGCAGAAGCAACCACCTTTCCATCTTGCATCAATACACAACCCAATCCATTTTGAGAAGCATCACTATAAATGACATACTCCTTATTAGGCATTGGTTGTGTCAAAATAGGGGCCTTTGTGAGCATACTCTTGAGCTTATCAAAACTGGCTTGACACTTATCTGTCCACTCAAATTTAACATCCTTTCTTAATAGTCTTGTTAAAGGAGAAGCAATCATTGAAAAACCCTTGACAAACCTCCGATAATATCCGGCTAAACCCAAGAAACTTCTGACGTGAGTCACATTTTCGTGTTGATTTCCAACTCACAATTGCCTCAACTTTGCTAGAATCCACTTTAATGCCTTATGCAAAGATAATGTGTCCTAGAAATGTCCCCTTCTTCAACCAAAACTCATATTTTGAGAGTTTGGCATAGAGCTTATATTATCTGAGAGTCTGCAACGCTATTCTCAAATGCTTTTCATGTTATTCTGAATCTTTAGAATATACCAAGATATCATCAATGAAAACGACCACAAATTGTTCAAGATGCGGCCTGAAGATCCTATTCATAAGATCCATAAATGCTGCTGGAGCATTGGTCAGCCCAAATGGCATAACCAATAACTCATAATGGCCATATATGGTTCTGAACACAATTTTAGTTATATCCTCGATCTTCACTCTTAATTGGTGATAATCTGATCTCAAATCTATCTTGGAAAATACTTCTGCATCTTTCAGTTGGTCAAAAAGATTATCAATCCATGGTAATGGGTACTTTTTCTTGATGGTTCCCTTATTCAACTATCGTTAATCTATATATAGCCTCAAAGATCCATCTTTCTTTTTCACAAACAATACTGATGCACCCCATGGGGACGTACTTGGTCTAATAAAACCCTTATCAAGTAGTTCTTGCAATTGTGTCTTAAGTTCTTTCATTTCTCATTGGGCCATTCTGTATGGCATCTTTGATATAGGCATAGTTCCTAGAACAAGATCAATAGCAAACTCTATCTCTCTCTCCGGAGGCAGCCCAGGTATGTCATCAGGAAACACATCTGGGAACTCATTTACCACTAGAATATCTTGAAGATTTGAACCTCCCTTTCTGGTGTCAATCACATGGGCCAAATAAGCTTCACACCCTTTTCTCATCAATCTCTGTGTTTTCATTATGGATATGATTCAAGGATGTGAGAATAATTCCCTTTTCACAATAATTTCTTCTTGAGTGTCTGTCTTAAGTACAACAAATTTAAACTTGAAATCCACCATTACTCTGTGACGTGAGAGCCAATCCATGCCTAAAATGGCATCATACTCATGGAAAGGAAACTTAATCAAATCTATGCAAAACTCCTTCCCATGTACAACTAAAGGACAATTCCTGAATACTTTATTCACTATTACACTATGACCCAAATGATTCCTAACTTCAATTTTATATTTTAGATTTTCTTTAATCATATTATGTTGTACTAGTGCAAATATAGAAATGTGTGGAACTCGGATCTATGAGTGCATAAATGTCAAAATCATATAATGAAAACATACCAACAATAACATCTGTTGCCGCCTGATCTTCCTTAGCTTTCATGGCATAGGCTTTAGCTGTAGGGTTTTAAAGAATGAATCATATTCATAAACGCAGCAAAAAATAAAATTTTTCAAAACCCAAAACAAAAGATCATGCCTGTACCATTAAAACTAATTTATATCAATGTAAATGTTAAAAATTATACCTTGTAATTTTTATTTGTTTTTCAAATCTTCACTTTGTTGGGTTGTAGCAAACCACAACAATCCACACTAGGATGTCTCTAATGATAATCCACGCGAAGAATGAAGAAGAAACTATCAAGAGAAATGGTTTGAACAAATTCAAAGTGCTAACTTTGAAAGTGTTCTTGAGAGAATTTTTGTTGTCTTAAAATATGTTTTTTCATAAAAAATATTTTTATGTCTATTTTCTGCCATTTGATGTCTTTTCTATTTGAATCAAATTCAAAAATAAGATGAAAAGTCAAAAATGGTGAAAATGGAAACTAATGAATAGTAATTGGCCATAATTAGCCTAATTATGGCAAAAAACAGCCATTGGCCAACGGATCGGAAGCTGCAGTCAAGCTGGGCCTGCTGCTGGGATCTATGAGTGGAACTCGGATCTATGAGTGTGCAAATATCAAAATCATATAATGAAAACATACCAATAATAACATCTGCTGCCGCCTGATCTTCCTTAGCTTTCATGGCATAGGCTCTAGCTGTAGGGTTTTGAAGAATGAATCATATAGAAATGTGTGGAACTCGGATCTATGAGTGCGCAAATGTCAAAATCATATAATGAAAACATACCAACAATAAAATCTATTGCCGCCAGATCTTCCTTAGCTTTCATGGCATAGGTTCTAGTTGTAAGGTTTTGAAGAATGAATCATATTCACAAACGTAGCAAAAAATAAAATTTTTCAAAACCCAAAACAAAAGATAATACTTGTACCATTAAAACTAATTTATATAAATGCAATTGTTCAAAATTATACCTTGTAATTTTTATTTGTTCTTCAAATATTTACTTTGTTGGGTTGTAGCAAACCACAACAAACCACACTAGGATGTCTCTAATGATAATCCATGCGAAGAATGAAAAAGAAACTATCAAGAGAAATGGTTTGAACAAATTCAAAGTGCTAGATTTGAAAGTGTTCTTGAGAGAATTTTTGTTGTGTCTTAAAAATATTTTTTTTCACAAAAAATATTTTCAGAGAAAGTGGAAATAAATGAATAGTATTTGGCCTAATTATGGCCAACAGATGGGAAGCTGCAGGCGTATTGGGCCTACTGCGAGAGCAGCCCAGTTGGCCTACAAGGTAGGCCAGCAGCCTGCCTAGCCCACGCGGGCCCGTGACACTCCCGAACGATCAACAATATTTTGATCAGTGGGTACTCTATCTATCTTTACATCATTCCTACCAATGATTTCTCTAATCAAACGGTATCTTCTGAGTACATGTTTGGATCACTGATGAGACCGTGGCTCATTTGCTTGTGCAATGGCTCCATTATTATCACAATACAATTGTATTGGATCAATAATGTTGGGAACCACTCCAAGTTCTGTGATGAATTTCTTTATCCGAACTGCTTCCTTTGCTGCTTCAAAAGCTGCAATGTACTCTGCTTCGGTTGTGGAATCAGCAGTCATTTCCTGTTTGGAACTCTTCCAACTAACTGCTCCACCATTTAGTGTGAATATATAACCTGATTGAGATTTTGAGTCATCCTTGTCAAATTGGAAGCTGACATCGGTATACCCGCTCACAGTAATATCTCCATCTCCATATACCAAGAATACATCCTTAGTTCTTCTTAAGTACTTAAGGATATTCTTGAGAGCCACCCAATGACCCTCACTAGGGTCTGATTGGTATCTACTCATGACACTCAGAGCATATGATACATCGGGTCTTGTACATATCATAGCATACATGATTGATCCTATAGCTGAAGCATATGGAATCAAACTCATGTGTGTCCTCTCATCTTGTGTCTTTGGACACAAAGACTTTGAGAGAGTAATCCCATGGGTCATGGGAATATATCCCCTCTTGGACTGCTCCATGCTAAACCACTTTAGCATCTTATCTATGTATGCAAACTGTGAAAGACCAAGAAATCTTTTAGATCTATCTCTATAGATCTTTATCCCTAAAATATAGACTGCTTCTCCAAGGTCTTTTATAGAGAAATTCTTGGATAACCAAATTTTGACTGATTGTAAGGCTGAGACATCATTTCCCATTAACAATATGTCATCTACATATAACACAAGAAATATGATTGCACTCCCAATAACCTTCTTGTACACATAAGGTTCATCCGAATTTTGTAAGAAATCAAACTATTTGATTGTCTCATCAAACTGAATATTCTAACTATTGGATGCTTGCTTTAATCCATAAATGGATCTTTGAAGCTTACATACCTTTTTGCCATCTTTGGATATGAAACCTTTTGGTTATGTCATGTACACATCCTCAGTCAGATTTCCATTAAGGAAAGTTGTTTTCACATCCATTTGCCATATCTCCTAATCATAATGAGTAGCAATGGCTAGGAGTATCCTTATGGATTTAAGCATAGCTACTAGGCTAAAAGTTTCATTGTAGTCAATTTCTTGTCTTTGACGATAACCTTTAGCAATAAGTCTAGCTTTATAGGTAATCACATTACCATCAATGTTAGTTTTCTTTTTGAAAACCTACTTGCACCCTATAGGCTTTATTCCTTCGGGTGGGTCAACCAAAGTCCATACTTGGTTTTCATACATGGAATCCATTTCTGACTTCATGGCTTGAAGCTATTTGTCAGATTCTGAACTATTCAGAACCTCTTCATAGGTTGTAGGCTCATCATTTTCTATGAGCAATACGTCGTTCTGTTCACTAATGAGAAATCCATATCTCTCTGGAACAGTACGTATCCTACTTGACCTACGAAGTTCTTGTGCTTCAGAAGGTTGAGATGTTATATCATCTGTATGAGTAACAAGCTCGGGTTCAGGCAATTGATTAGCATCTGTTTGAGCATCTTGAACTTCCTCAAGTTCAATTTTGCTCCCACTATCTCATTTTAGAAGGAATTCTCTCTCTAAAAAGATTGCATGTCTTGAAGCAAAAACCTTTTGTTCCAAGGGGTGGTAAAATTGACATCCATATGATCCTTTTGGATATCCCACAAACAGACATCAATCAGACTTAGGTTCTAACTTATTTGACATTGTCCGCTTCACATAAGCAGGACAACCCCAAATTCTCATGTAAGAAAATGTGGGCCTCTTGTTATACTATATCTCATATGGAATAACATCAACTGACTTTGAAGGAACTCCATTTAATATATAAATGGTGGTCTCTAGTGCATAACCCAAAAAGGATTTAGGCAATTCCACAAAACTCATAATAGACCTTACCATGTCTAACAAGGTTCGGTTTCTTCTTTCAGCCACACCATTGTGTTGTGGCATGTAAGGTCCATTGAGATAAAATCCCATTATCCCTAAGATAATCTAGAAACTCTTGGCTCAAGTATTCACCTTCTTGATCTAATCAAAGTGTTTTAATACTTTTGCCAAGTTGTTTCTCTACTTCATTTCTAAATTCTTTGAACTTTTCAAAAGCTTCAGATATGTATCTCATAAGATACACATATCCATATAGTGAGTTGTCATCGATAAAAGTAATGAAGTAGATGAAACCACCTCTGGCGTGTGTAGACATTGGACCACATACATCTAAATGTATTAAGTCTAAAAGTCCATTAGCACGTTCACCCTTTCCCTTAAAGGGAAATTTAGTCATCCTACCTAGTAAACAAGATTCACATGTGTCATGATTCAAAATCAAATGACCCCAAACTACCACTTTTGTGTAGCTTAGCCATGCGTTACTCACTTATATGACCAAAACAACAATGCCATAAATAAGTTGATTTCAACATATCTTGTTTTTACCTTTTATTATCATTGATGTTTAAAATTGGATTTGACATATCTAATATGTATATTCCATTGCATAATGTACCATTAGCATAAAGAATTCCATTCAACATAATAGAACAACAATTGTTACTAAAAGCTAAAAGGAAACCATCTTTATTTAGACTGGAAACATAAATAATGTTTTTAGTCAAAGTAGATGCATAATAGCAATTATCCAAATTTAATATAAGCCCACTAGGGAGGGTCAATACATATGTTCCTATAGCTAATGCAGCAACCCTTACTCCATTTCCAATGCGTAGGTATGACTCTCCCTTATTAAGTTGTCTATTGTTACTTAGGCCCAGCATATCAGTGCATATGTGAGCCACAACCGGTATCTAATACCCATATATTATTATTGGACACAGTACTAATTTCAATGACAAAAATACCTGAAGTAGATGGGGCATCAGATGCCTTCTTCTTCAAGGACTCCAAGTAAGCCTTGCAGTTTCTCTTCCAATGGCCATCCTTGCCACAATGGAAGCATGTCCCTTTTTGAGCAATCTCCTTGGATACCAATGTAGGGTTTTGAAGAATGAATCATATTCATAAATGCAGCAAAAAATAAAATTTTTCAAAACCCAACACAAAAGATCATACTTGTACCATTAAAACTAATTTATATTAATGTAAATGTTAAAAATTATACCTTGTAATTTTTATTTGTTCTTCAAATCTTCACTTTGTTGGGTTGTAGCAAATCACAACAATCCACACTAGGATGTCTCTAATAAAAATCCACACAAAGAATGAAGAAGAAACTATCAAGAGAAATGGTTTGAACAAATTCAAAGTGCTAGCTTTGAAAGTATTCTTGAGAGAATTTTTATTGTCTTAAAATATTTTTTTCACAAAAAATATTTTTATGTCTATTTTCTGCCATTTGATGTCTTTTCTATTTGAATCAAATTAAAAAATGAGATGAAAAGTCAAAAATGGTGAAAATGGAAATTAATGAATAGTAATTGGCCATAATTGGCCTAATTATGGCCAAAAACAGCCGTTGGCCAATGGATGGGAAGCTGCATGCACGTTGGGCCTTGCGGGCCAGCAGCCTGCCTATCCCGTGGGGGACCGTACAGGTCCATGACACTCCCGAACGATTTTTTCGTGCGATCTCATCGCGATCCATCCTAAAATAATTCTCTCATATTTTGGACCCTATCCAAGACCATTTTACTCATTCTCCATATCTTCAATGCGTGTGACCCATTAGGTTCCCGGTTATGTTAGCCACTTAAATTAACAAATAATTTAAGCAAGTCATGAGCGTTATCTAGCAACACATCATGACCCCCAATTGACCGGAAAGTCAGTGGTTTGACTACGAACCTTTCCATAGACAATGTATGTGCAATTATTCCTTTCACCATTCTATACCCCACTTGGTTCAGAGTATGGACATGTGTCAACTCCCACTAGACTGACTACATCAAGTCTAGTCCAAGTAATGTTAGTTCTTGTCTTTGAGGCTCATTACTCTATTAGATATGTCATTGAAGACTATCTTTATGACATTTCCACTCCGGCCAGAGATTCCTGTGTAATGACCACGACAAGAGGCCATGGGTATACACTTCTTCTATCAAGAGTGGTGAATCATTTGTTGGTTATCCGATTACCTTCAAATACCTCAAACTGTATCCAATCACCACCCTATGAGCTACTTCTTTGAGGCAACAAGGAATAGTGTCAAAATACAGAATCAATATTCAAGATATCCTTGAGTACCTCAAGTCTAAGGATACTTGCACAATCGCTATGATAAGACTATCATTGACATTTGAATAGATTATGCATATAATTGTCTCATAGTTGGTCATCCAATGTACTTAGATACACTTAGCAAGCATCCACCTGTTAACTCTAAACATCTCATGTTTATAGATTATGAGATCTACTACTCGATCCAATCAAGTAGTGTAACATGTGCTAGTCTGTCTGGATTAATAATGTCCCATCTCATTAATCCTATGACTAGGGATAATTTTGATACTAACATAATTACACATGATAAGAATCTCAATATCATGATCTCATCATGATTTCCTTCATGCTATGTTATGTATCAAGGACTTCATTAATTGAGTTAGAATCACTTATCAATTCATATATCAAATGAACATCAAATTAATGAAAAAGGCTTTTATTAATCAAATAAATTTGTACAATAAGTGCTAAAGGTTATTGCCTTTAGAGCACTCCTCTAACACTAGCTGGAGCTCTATTTGATTCAGGTCTATTCACTGTCTCCGAAATGGTTTGTCTAGGTCGGCTTGGTCCTCCTCTAGACTGAACTCCAAGCTGAGTTGAAGCTGACCTAGTAGTCTGAGTAGAAGTACCACTTGTCAGGAGTGGGCAATCCCTCCATATGTGTTCCTTGGACCCACATCTAAAGCAAGCACCTGTGACATGCCAACATTCCCCTCAATGGCTCCTATTGCAAATGGTACATATTGGTATAGCTTCCTTGCCAACCTGAGGTTGAGAACTGGCCATAGCAAAAGGTGCCTTAGAGGGTGGTCCCCTCCTAAAATACCCTATTTGTGAATAGCTAGGACTCTTTCCATGTCCTCTATTCTATGAACGACTAGTAAAAAAATGACTCTTCTTCCTGGTGAATTGAGTCTCAAGAGTAGTTGACTTTTTAAAAGATTGTTCTATTTTTCCCTTTTTCCTTTTTTCAAGGCTGAGTGCTGCAAAAACTAAGTGAGAAAAATTGTTATGTTAAAGAGCAGTCACAATATCTCCAACCTCTTCATTAAGGCCATCTTCAAATCTTCTGCATTTATCTCTTTCATTTGCAACTAATTTAGGGGCATACTTGCTCAGTCTGGTAAAATCCTGCGGATACTCAGTCACTGACATTTTACCTTGCTTACGATTCATGAACTCTTTCCTTTTCTCATCAATATAGATCAACGGGATATATTGCTCTTTGAATTTAGAGAGAAAGGATTCCCATGAGACCGATTCCACCACATCTGGCATAGTAAGAACTGATTTCCACCAATCATATGGCTCATCTTGGAGTAGAGAAGTAGCAAATCTAGCTTTGTCACCTACTTCCACTTGTAACTCTTTAAAAATTCTTTGAATCTTTTCCAACCATTACTCAGCTGCAACTGGATCCTCATCTTTCTTACCATATAAATCTGAATCCCCATACTTACAAAGCTTATCAATTGTTACTTTTAATTTTGGTGGTGCCACTAAGGTAGGCTGAGGAATGGCTCGTACCATCTGTTGGAATAATCCAGACATCCATTGTATAAATGGATTTTGACAAGGATCAATTTGTTCTGCTGCCTGCAGTGGGGGATTTGGTGTAACACCATATCTTATGCATTTGAGTATAACCTATCCCTGTATCAAGTAATCATACATGGCATACTTGAAAGGTAAAATACCCTGTTAACAATAGTAGTAAAATTTTTTTCATATCCTGTAATATAATTCAATGACTTTGCAAGTCTCATATCCTATAATTTCATTCAATGACTTGCAAGTCTCATATCCTGTAATATTATTCACTGACTTTGCAAAGTTAACACTGAGGTTTTCACCACAATATAATATATCACATATATCAAAACATAAACTTTACACCTAAGTATTTTCAAGTTGATTTCATTGATACATTTTTAGACTCATTCCAAAATGACTATACATATTCAAGCACGTAAATACAAAACACATATGACATATTTTCATGCTTGTGTGGAATGCAAGGAGAGAGAGTGATGAGGTTCGGCCAGTGACCTATGCTCCATGTCTTTTATATGCTACTCAAAATGAGCTATCACTTTTCTTTACCTGAAAAATGATGCAAATTGATGAGTTGTGGCTCATTGAGAATAACCATCCAATGAGCTCTAAAGTACCAAACAACTCATAGTAATAAATCACAATTCCAATATATACCATGTATTCCATTCCATTCATTAGTATCATATAAGTATCAATAAAGTTGAAACATATAATCATTACTCTTTATGTATGCAAATGCTTTGCTTATTTCATTTTGTTGTGACCAAGTTAAACAGACATTGCCCTGGGTTTCCATGTGAATATTTTCCATGTGAACATTTGCATTTGCATTTGCTAGCTAGCTTGATCATTTGTTTCATTTGCACATTTGTTGGGCCATAGGCCTCTTCTTTTGCTTTACAATATTGATTAACTAGTCACAAAGCCTTTTTAACCCATATGCATATGCACTTGTATTTAAGCATTCATCAACCATTGCGTCTTTATCATATACAACATACATATATTCCATATATACCTCATACGTCAACCATATACCTTGCATATACTATACATATACCGTGTATATATATCACATTTGTCAAACATATACCTCAAATATACCGCAAGTATACCATTTATGAGAACCACAATATCACAAATTATCCATCATTACATTATCAAGGACCAATCATGACAATGACATGAATCACATAGCAAGCAACATTCATTTGCATTAAAGAATTCAATCGATAATTAGACTCACCGTTCTCCTTTGATTTCGACCCCTAACTTATTGTCTATCTCCTCCTTGTGGGTCTACAATATGTTGTGAGCCTAATATGAAAACATAATCGATTAACTCATGATTAGAGAGACTTAATGTGGCTTAAACAAATTAATATGCATTGTTCATGTCAATAGTTAAGATTTTTCCTATGAGGTAGTGTGACCTTATGGGACGGTTTAGCCTATAACTTTTTCTATAATTGACCAATTAATCTGATTCTTGTTCCTAATTAAAAAAAACATATAATTATAGAAATTATTCAAATTTCAGACTAATTGGAGCATTGTACAATATTTTGTGGAATTTCTAAGAGTGTTCCGTTTTCTGCCTTTCGGCAGTTTCAGGGTACTCATTTGGGTTCATCATAACTTATCATATATATGTACTATTTTAATGACACTTTACAAAAACTTATAAGGGTTCATATGGAACATGTTTCATGTTTACAACTTTTACCAATTATTTCTCTAAGGTCTTCTAATTATACCCAATATTTTACTGGTCCAGAATAGAATTGACTTCCGGACCGGTATGATTTACAAAGGCCATAACTTAGTCTATACATAACCAATGAAGTTGAAATTAGTACCAACATTTAGCTACAAAATATACCTATAATTCTCATGTTTTGATCATTTATATAATCTAGCTCTAACAATCTCAAATTAGCCAAACAAGTTATTGTATCTGCCCAGGGCACTCAATAAGCAGTTCAAACCATGGAACAGTCATGGTTCCATTCACCATAACTAAACATTTACAAGGTCTATGAACCTGAAATTTGGTAGACAGATAAAAAACACATATATATACAACTTTTATATTTTGAGAGACTTCAAATAAGGGCTTTAACATATTCGAAATCAAACCACACAGTAGCTAACTTGGTTAGGGTTTACACCCTGACCAGTTTTAGTAAGAAGAGTATATATCTCCCTATACTTCACATCTTGCAAAAATGTTTACATATAAATAAAGCTAAGATATAAAGTAACAACTTTTGTGTTTTACACATTTCCATAATCAATTTATATTAACATCAAAATCGGAGTATAATTCAGTGCCTAATATTGAAACTAAGCAACTCAAATAAACCCTATAGCAATAAGATTTTATTACTTACCAAGAACAACCTTGAAAGGGATCAATTAGCTTCAAAAACTAGGTGAAACAAGGAAGAATTGAGTTCTGGAATGGAGAAAGATGAAGAATAAATGGGGAAGAAAGATGAAGATAAAGCCAACTTGTTTTTTGTCCTTTTCTCTTTTTCTCTTTTTCTCTTCTCTTTTCTCTTCTCATTTCTCATTTCTCTTCTCTTTTTTTGTCCTTTTCTCTTTTTCTCTTCTCTTTTCTCTTCTCATTTCTCATTTCTCTTCTCATTTTTCATTTCATTTTATATTGTTATTATTATTATTTACATATATTTATAATTCCACTAATTCACACAATGATACAACTTAATCATTTGACCCGATTTAACTAAATTAACAATGTAATTGTTTACTAATCTTAATCTAATCATTTTGCTTACTTTAATTTAGACACCTTATTCAATTCATTTCTAATACTTTGTTATCCTCATTTAGGTTATAATTACACATGTACGATTCGATACAAGTGCCAAATACTAGGACACGTAGCTAGTGCGTGTCATAAACTTGTTCCTACGAAAATACGTATGAAATGCACGTGTTCAATTGAATTGTATGCAAGATGCTTATATTCGATGAAATGCATATGGGGAAGGTCAAGGATGTTACAATTCTCCCCTCCTTTTAAAAATTTCATCCTCGAAATTAATACATGAAAATAGGTGTGGATATTGCTTTTTCATATTTTCTTTTGTTTCCCATGTTGACTCTTCTTGTAAATGGTTATGCCATAATACCTTAACCAAAGGTATTTCTCGATTTCTTAATTGTTTAGTCTTGTATCCAATGATTTGCACTAGTTCCTCAACATAACTCAAGTCCTCTGCAATCTCAATGGCTTGATCTTTAAGTACATGTGTAGGATCTAACCTGTATCTTCTAAGCATGCTCACAAGAAACACATTATGTATCTGAGCCATCTCTGGTGGTAACGCCAATCTATAAGCCAATGGACCAATCTTCTCAAGAGTTTCGTAAGGCCCTATATACCTTGGGCTCAATTTACCCTTTTTTCCAAATCGAATTATCCCTTTCCAGGGAGACACACGAAGAAATACCTTTTCACCAAACTTGTATTCCATTTCCCTTCTATATTGATCAACATAACTTTTCTGCCTATCCTGTGCTGCCTTTAGCTTGTTCTTGACAACCTTGATCTTATCCACTGTGTCTTGCATTATCTCTGGCCCTTCTAATGCACGTGCTCCTTCTTCATTCCAAATGATAGGGCTTCGGCACTTTCTGCCATACAATGCCTCATATGGTGCCATCTAGATACTGCTATGATACTGGTTATTGTAAGAAAATTCAATCAATACTATATATTCATCCCAAGCACCTCTGAATTCTATAGAACATGCCCTAAGCATTTTTTCCAATGTCTGTATAGTCCTTTCTGACTGTCCATCAGTCTGTGGGTGGAATGCAGTGCTAAAGTTCAATTTTGTTCCCAATCCATTCTGTAAACTCACCCAAAAACATGAAGTAAACCGTGGATCTCTATCAGACACAATGGACACTGGAATTCCATGCAATCTGACTATCTCATTCACATATAATTTGGCCAAACTCTCATGTGTACAGCCCCATCTGATAGGTAGAAAATGTGCTCACTTGGTTAATCTGTCAATAATTACCCATGCTGCATCATTTTTCCGTGGAGTTCTTGGCAATCCATAGACAAAATCCATTGTTATTCTTTCCCATTTCCATTCTGGCACTGGCAATGGTTGTAGTTTACCAACTGGTGCCTGATGTTCAATTTTAATCTGCTGACATGTCAAGCATTTGGAAACATATTCTGCTATGTCTTTCTTCATTCTTGGCCACCAGTAATGAGGCCTTAAACTGTGAGACATCTTTGTCATCCCTGGGTGCATTGCATATGGTGCATTGTGTGCTTCTTCCATTATTTCCTGACGCAAGTTCTCAGTGTCTGGAACATATATGCGTGATTTTAACATCAGTACATCATCCTGCAATTGAAAATCTTTACTGTTTCCCTGCCTTACTGATTCAATTTTCTCACACAATTTAGGATCTTCGCTTTGTGCTTCTTTGATCCTCTCCTTTAGTATAGGTCTGACTTGAAGAGTAGCAATCAGTGATCCTTCATCATGTATACTTAATTCAACATTCATAGATCATAATTGAATCAAATATGGAAAAGAGGATAATTGCAAGTGAGCTACACTACCACTAGCCTTCCTACTCAATGCATCTGCTACCATATTGGCTTTCCCTGGATGGTATTCAATTGTACAGTCATAATCTTTTAACAACTCTAACCATCATCTTTGCCTCATGTTTAACTCCTTTTGTGTCAGTAAATAACCTAAGCTTTTATGGTCTGTGAAGATCTGGAATGTCTCACCATATAGATAATGCCTCCAAATCTTCAAAGCAAATACAACTGCAGCCAATTCTAAATCGTGCACTGGATATGAGTTCTCATATGGTCTCAGTTGCCTAGATGCATAAGCTATCACCTTACCATGTTGCATTAATACACACCCCAAGCCTTGGTGAGAAGCATCACTATATACTGTAAACTCACATGTACCTGTAGGGATGGTTAACACTGGTGCTGAGGTTAGCCTGTGCTTTAGTTCATCGAAACTCCTCTGACATTCTGGAGTCCACTTGAAAGGCACAATCTTTCTCAACAATTTAGTCAAAGGGCTTGAAATTAAGGAGAATCCATCAACAAATCTACGATAATATCCGACAAAACCCAGAAAACTACGCATTTCTGAAATATTTTTAGGAGCTTCCCAATTTACCATAGCCTCAATTATCTTTGGGTCAACCTCTATGCCCTTACACGACACCACATGTCCAAGAAACACCAAATGATTTAACTAGAATTCACATTTACTCAATTTGGCATATAATTGTTTCTCCCTCAAAGTTTGCAACATCATTTTTAAATGTTGTTCATGTTCTCCCCTATTCTTTGAGTACACCAATATGTCATCAATAAATACTATCACAAACCTATCCAAATATGCCTTAGTCAATCCAAATGGCATTACTAAAAATTCAGAATGCCCATACCTGGTTTGAAAGGCAGTCTTTGGAACATCCGTTTCTGCTACCTTCAGCTAGTAATAGCCTGATTTCAAATCAATCTTGGAGAATGTTTGGGCTCCTTGCAACTGGTCAAACAAATCATCTATTCTAGGCAATGGATATTTGTTCTTCACCGTCATTTTGTTCAGTTGCCTATAATCGATGCACAATCTCATTGTTCTATCTTTCTTTTTAACAAATAACACTGGAGCTCCCCATGGTGATACACTAGGTCTGTTATACCCTTTGTCAAGTAACTCCTACAATTGGGCCTTTAGTTCTTTCAACTCAACTGGGGCCATTCTGTAGGGTGACCTTGATATTGGTGCAGTTCCTAGTACTAGTTCAATAGTAAATTCTATCTCTCTATCTGGTGGTAAACCAGGTAGATCATCTAGGAATACATCAGTAAATTCCCTTACCACTGGTATATTTTCAAGCAAGCTATTTGTGGTTCTAGTATCAGTCACATATGCCAAATATGCTTCATATCCCCCTTTGATCATTCGAAATGCCTTTACAGCTGAAACTAGACATGTAGGCACATGTTTTCTTTTACCTAGAAATACTACCCTTGGCTGGTTTGGTGATTCCAAAATTACTTCCTTAGTAAAGCAATTCACTATTGCATGATGTCTAGTTAACCAGTCCATTCCCAGTATCACATCAAATTCATATATTGGCAATAAAATTAGATCAGCTATTAACTCAGCTCTATCAATGCATATCAGGCAATCACGACATACATTATTCACAGCTACCACTGTTTCGAATGGCGTACTCACATTTATGTCAATCCCCAAAGGCTAATGCATTTGATGCAATTCAGATGCCATATGCAATGATATAAATGAATGAGTGGAGCCTGGGTCAATCAATCCATATGCTAATATTTCAGAAATATAAATGAAACATCCTTGACATTCCCCCACATGCATTTCATTGAACATAAGCATCTTGCATACAATTCAATTGAACAAATGCATTCCATACGTATTTTCGTAGGAACAAGTTTATCACACGCACTAGCTACGTGTCCTAGCATTTGACACTTGTATCGAGTAGCACATGTGTACTTATAACCTATATGAGGATTATGAAGTATTAGAAATGAATTGAATAAGTGACCAAATTAATGTAAGCAAAATGATTAGATTAAGATTAGTAAACATTTTGCATTGTTAATTTAGTTAAACCGGGCCAAAAGATTAAGCGGTATTATTGTGTAGATTAGTCGAATTATATATATATGTAAATAATAATAATAATATAGATAAAATAAAATGAAAATGAAACAAAAGAGAAATAGAAGAGAAGAGAAGAGAAAAGAGAAGAGAAATGAGAAATGAGATGAGAAATGAGATGAGAAAATGATAAAAAGACAAAAACATAAATCTGCCTTTATCTTCATCTTTCCCATTTCTGCCTCCTCATTTCAGCCCCGACTTCTCCTTCATTTTCCTCCATTTCAGACTTCAAATCTTCCTTGTTTTACCTAGTTTTTGCACCAAATTGATCCCTTGCAAGTTCGTCCTTGGTAAGTAATCATTTCTTATTGCTTTAGGGTTGATTTGAGTTGCTTAGGTTCATTAATAGGCACTGTTTTGCAACCCGATTTTGATGCACATCTAAATTGATTCTGGACAAGTATAAAACACAAAAGTTGTTCCTTTATGTCTTATATTTATGAATATGTAAACGGTGTTTCGTGATTTGGTTTATAGAATTAGATATGCTCTTCGTACTGAAACTGGTCAGGGTGTAAACCCTAACCAAGTTAGCTACTGTGTTACTTGATTTCGAATATGTTAAAGCCATTATTTGAAGTATCTCAAAACATAAAAGTTGTAGATATATGTGTTATGTATCTGTATACCAAATTTCAGGTTCAGATTTCTTGTAAATTGTGAGTTATGGTAAATGGAACCATGACTGTTCCATGGTTTGAACTGCCTATTGAGTGCCCTGGGCAGTTCCAGAAACTTTTTTGTCTAATTTGAGATCCTTAGAGCTAGATTCTGTAACTTATCAAAACATGAAAGTTATAGGTATATGTCTTAGCTAAATTTTGGTACTAATTTCAGCTTAAAATGTTATGTATAGAGTAAGTTATGGCCTTTAGAAGTAATACTGGTCCGGAAGCCAATTCTGTTCTGGACCAGTGAAATTTTGCTTATAATTTGAAGACCTTAGAGGCATAATTGGTAAAAGTTGTGAACATGAAAAATGTTCCATTTGAACCCATATAAGTTTCTGCCAAGTTTCATTATAATCTGATTTACATATTGTAAGATATGGACTACCCAAATTGGTACCCTGAAACTGCCAAAGGGCAGAAACAGGGCAGGAAACAGAACACTCTTAGAAATTCCACCAAAAATTGTACAATGATCCAATTGGTCTGATATTTTAATATGTTTCATGATTATGTGTTATTTTGAATTAGGAACAAGAATCAGATTAATTGGTCAACTATAGGAAAAGTTATAGGCTTAACAGTCCCATAAGGTCACACTGCCCCATAGGAAAAAGCCTAGCTATGTATATGCATTATGCATATTAATTTGTTTAAGCCACATTAAGTATCTCTAATTATGAGTTAATCGATTATGTTTTCATATTAGGCTCGCAACATATTGGAGACCCACAAGGAGCAGATAGACAATAAGTTAGGGGTCGGAATCAAAGGAGAACGGTGAGTCTAATTATCGATTGAATTCTTTAGTGCAAATGAATGTTGTTTGCTATGTGATTCATGTGATTGTCATGATTGGTCCTTGATAATGTAATGATGGATAATTTGTGATATTGTGGTACATATAAATAGTATACTTGTGGTATATTTGACGTATATATTTGACAAATGTGATATATATACATGGTACATGTATAGTATATACAAGGTTTATGCTTGACATATGAGGTATATAGGGAATATATGTATGTTGTATATGATAAAGATGCAATGGTTGATGAATGCTTAAATACAAGTGCATATGCATATGGGCTAAAAAGGCGTTGTGACTAGTTAATCGACATTGCAAAGCAAAAGAAGAGGCCTATGGCCCAACAAATGTGCAAAGCAAAAGAAGAGGCCTATGGCCCAACAAATGTGCAAATGAAACAAATGATCAAGCTAGCTAGCAAAAGCAAATGCAAATGTTCACATGGAAACCCGGGGCAATGTTCGTTTAATCTGGTCACAACAAAATAAAATGTACAAGCAAAGCATAAGTAAATAACAATTATTGAGTACTTGATTTTATCTATATTTATATGTAATTGACTGATGAATGGAATGGAATACATGGTATATATTGGAATTGTGATTTATGACTATGAGTTGTTTGGTACTTTAGAGCTCATTGGATGATTATTCTCACTGAGCCGTAACTCATCAATTTGCGTCATTTTTCAGGTAAAGAAAAGTGATAGCTCATTTTGAGTAGTGTATAGAAGACATGGAGCACAGGTCATTGGCCGAGCCTCATCACTCTCTCTCCTTGCATTCCACACAAGCATAAAAACATGTCATCTGTATTTTGGACTTATATGCTTGAATATGTATAGTCATTTTGGAATGAGTCTAAATATGTATAAATGAAATCAACTCGGAAATACTTATGTGTAAAGTTTATATTTTGATATATGTGATATATCGTATTGTGGTTTTAATGTTGACTTGAAAAGTCGTTTAGTAATTTTACAGGATATAAGACTTGTAAAGTCATTAGTTGATTTTACAGGATATGATATGAAAAAAAAATTTACTACTATTGTTAACAGGGTATTTTGCCTTTTCAGTATGCAGTATGTGACTATTTGATACAGGGATAGGTTATACTTAAATGCATAAGAGGTGTGATGTTACATTTTTGGTATCAGAGCAGGGATAGGTTCCATGGGAACATGCATAAGCGCATGATAACATATGCATCATATGTGTTGAACATTATGTAGTGACATACTTTCATTTATTTTAGGGACATCATAAGACATGATACACCAAGGAGGGAGAGGCCGGTCGAAATGCATTCTCATGAGGCATCACCTCATTTACATAGAGAGCAACCAGCACTAGGAGCTAGAGCTCCAGTACATGCATCACAGTCATCTCATGCAGAAGTACCCCATGAAAACCTAGAACAAGAAGTATGTGGTCCTGAAATGTACAAGGAAAGACGGTATGACAAGCTGAGGAAACATGGTGCAACTGATTTCAATGGCACAACAGACCCAGCAGAAGCTGAGACATGGCTGAAAAGGACACAGAGGGTACTGAATATGATGAGATGTACTCCAGATGAGAAATTTGATTATGCAGTATCCTTACTGCAAGGAAATGCTTATGAATGGTGGGAGACAGTCCCTGACAGTGATGCACAACCACCGGTGTTGACATGGAATGATTTTCTCCTGGAATTTCAGAACAATTATATGCCTGAAGCATATAAAGATGAGAAGAGGAAGGAATTCCTGAATCTGAAGCAGGGGAATATGTCTATTGCGGAGTATGAAGTACAATTTAACAAGCTTTCCCATTATGCCACTTTCATGGTCTCTACTGAAAGAGACAAATGCAGGAAGTTTGAGGAGGGCCTCAAATATGAGATCAGAAATAGAATCACGACTACTGATCTTGATAGTTATGCTAGGCTTAGAGCTGCTGCAATCAGAGCTGAACGGTTAATGAAAGAAGCTGGGGAACAACAAATAAAAAGGGCATCACGTGAATTCTTTGGTGAGTCTAGCAGAAGGTTGGGGAAAAGAGGTAGATATATGCCTGCACAAGCTGGTAACAGAAGTGGGTACTCCAGTTCTAGAGGTCGAGGAATGACTTTCTCTTACCCAGGCAGAGGGCAGAGCCAATATGTTAAACAGAGGCCCACATGTAGTCATTGTGGCAGACAGCATACGGGCGAATGTAGAAGGGTCACAGGAGCATGTTATTTCTGTGGATCGATGGAGCATATGTATAGAGACTGTCCAAATAGAGCCAAACTAGCAGAGACTAGCAGAGACAGAGGAGTATCTGAGACTACTGTTGAGGCACCGAGGGTCTACCCTACTAGTGGGACACAAGGCAGAGGAAGAGGCAGGGGCAGGACTGGTACACTGGGCAGAGGAGTGACCAGATCTGAAGGTCAGAGTTCTAGACCCCCTACTCAGGCCAGGGTGTTTGCTATGACTAGACAAGAGGCAGTGGATGCTCCCGAAGTAGTCACTGGTAATATTTATATTTCTGAAATATTAGCATATGCATTGATTGACCCAGGCTCCACTCATTCATTTATATCATTGCATATGGCATCTAAACTACATCAAATGCATGAGCCTTTGGGGATTGACATAAATGTGAGTACTCCATTGGGAACAGTGGTAGTTGTGAATAATGTCTGTCGTGATTGCCTGATATGCATTGACAGAGCTGAGTTAATAGCTGATTTGATTTTATTGCCAATATATGAATTTGATGTGATACTGGGAATGGACTGGTTAACTAGACATCATGCAATAGTGAATTGCTTTACTAAGGAAGTAATTTTGGAATCACCAAACCAGCCAAGAGTAGTATTTCTAGGTGAAAGAAAACTTGTGCCTACATGTCTAGTTTCAGCGGTAAAGGCATTTCGAATGATCAAAGGGGGATGTGAAGCATATTTGGCATATGTGACTGATATTAGAACCACTGATAGCTTGCTTGAAAATATACCAGTGGTAAGGGAATTTGCTGATGTATTCCCAGATGATCTACCTGGTTTACCACCAGATAGAGAGATAGAATTCACTATTGAACTAGTACCAGGAACAGCACCAATATCAAGGTCACCCTACAGAATGGCCCCAGTTGAGTTGAAAGAGCTGAAGGCCCAATTGCAGGAGTTACTTGATAAAGGGTATATCAGATCTAGTGTATCACCATGGGGAGCTCCAGTTTTATTTGTTAAAAAGAAAGATGGAACAATGAGATTATGTATCGATTACAGACAACTGAATAAAATGACAGTGAAGAACAAATATCCGTTGCCCAGAATAGATGATTTGTTTGACCAGTTGCAAGGAGCCCAAATATTCTCCAAGATCGATTTGAAATCAGGCTATTACCAGCTGAAGGTAGCAGAAGCAGATGTTCCAAAGACTGCCTTTCGAACCAGGTATGGGCATTATTAATTTTTAGTAATGCCATTTGGATTGACTAATGCTCCAGCTGCATTTATGGCTTTAATGAATAAGGTGTTTCAACCATGTTTGGATAGGTTTGTGATAGTATTTATTGATGACATATTGGTGTACTCAAAGAATAGGGGAGAACATGAACAACATTTAAAAATTGTGTTGCAAACTTTGAGGGAGAAACAATTATATGCCAAATTGAGTAAATGTGAATTCTGGTTAGATCATTTGGTGTTTCTTGGACATGTGGTGTCGTGTAAGGGCATAGAGGTTGACCCAAAGAAAATTGAGGCTATGGTAAATTGGGAAACTCCTAAAAATATTTCAGAAATGCGTAGTTTTCTGGGTTTAGCCGGATATTATCGTAGATTTGTTGATGGATTCTCCTTAATTTCTAACCCTTTGACTAAATTGTTGAGAAAGAATGTGTCTTTCAAGTGGACTCCAGAATGTCAGAGGAGTTTCGATGAACTAAAGCACAGGCTAACCTCAGCACCAGTGTTAACCATCCCTACAGGTACAGGTGGGTTTACAGTATATAGTGATGCTTCTCACCAAGGCTTGGGATGTGTGTTGATGCAACATGGTAAGGTGATAGCTTATGCATCCAGACAACTGAGACCACATGAGATCTCCTATCCAGTGCATGATTTAGAATTGGCTGCAGTCGTATTTGCATTAAAGATTTGGAGGCATTATCTGTATGGTGAGACATTCCAAATCTTCACAGACCATAAAAGCTTGGGTTATTTGTTGACACAGAAAGAATTAAACATGAGGCAGAGACGGTGGTTAGAGCTATTGAAAGATTATGACTGTACAATTGAATACCATCCAGGGAAAGCCAATGTGGTAGCAGATGCATTAAGTAGGAAGGCTAGTGGCAGTGTAGCTCACTTGCAAGTATCCTCTTTTCCATATTTGATTCAATTACGATCTATGAATGTTGAATTAAATATACATGATGAAGGATCACTTATTCCTACTCTTCGAGTCAGACCTAAACTAAAGGAGAGGATCAAAGAAGCACAAAGCAAAGATTTTAAATTGTGTGAGAAAATTGAATCAGTAAGGCAGGAAAACAGTAAAGATTTTCAATTGCAGGATGATACACTGATGTTAAAGTCACGCATATGTGTTCCAGACACTGAGAACTTGCGTCGGGAAATAATGGAAGAGGCACACAATTCACCGTATGCAATGCACCCAGGGATGACAAAGATGTATCACAGTTTAAGGCCTCATTACTGGTGGCCAAGAATGAAGAAAGATATAGCAGAATATGTTTCCAAATGCTTGACATGTCAGCAGATCAAAATTGAACATCAGGCACCAATTGGTAAGTTACATCCATTGCCAGTGCCAGAATGGAAATGGGAAAGAATAACGATGGATTTTGTCTATGGATTGCCAAGAACTCCACGGAAAAATGATGCAGTATGGGTAATTATTGACAGATTAACCAAGTCAGCACATTTTCTACCTATCAGATGGGGTTGTACACTTCAGAGTTTGACCAAATTATATTTGAATGAGATAGTCAGATTGCATGGCATTCCAGTGTCCATTGTGTCTGATAGAGATCCACGGTTTACTTCACGTTTTTGGGTGAGTTTACAGAATGCATTGGGAACAAAATTGAACTTTAGCACTGCATTCCACCCACAGACTGACGGACAATCAGAAAGGACTATACAGACATTGGAAGAAATGCTTAGGGCATGTTCTATGGAATTCAGAGGTGCTTGGGATGAATATATAGCATTGATTGAATTTGCTTACAACAACCAGTATCATAGCAGTATCCAGATGGCACCATATGAAGCATTGTATGGCAGAAAGTGTCGAAGCCCTATCATTTGGGATGAAGAAGGAGCACGTGCATTAGAAGGGCCAGAGCTAGTGCAAGACACAGTGGATAAGATCAAGGTTGTCAAGAACAAGCTAAAGGCAGCACAGGATAGGCAGAAAAGTTATGTTGATCAGCATAGAAGGGAGATGGAATACGAGTTGGGTGAGAAGGTATTTCTTCGTGTATCTCCATGGAAAGGGATAATTCGATTTGGCCAGAAGGGTAAATTGAGCCCAAGATACATAGGGCCATATGAAATTCTTGAGAAGATTGGTCCACTGGCATATAGATTGGCGTTACCACCAGAGATGGCTCAGATACATAATGTGTTTCATGTGAGCATGCTTAGAAGATACAGGTCAGATCCTACACATGTACTTAAAGATCAAGCCATTGAGATTGCAGAGAACATGAGTTATGTTGAGGAACCAGTGCAAATCATTGGATACAAGACTAAACAACTAAGAAATCGAGAAATACCTTTGGTTAAGGTATTATGGCGTAACCATTTACAAGAAGAGGAAACATGGGAAACAGAAGAAAATATGAAAAAGCAATATCCACAACTGTTTTCAGGTATTAATTTCGAGGACGAAATTTTAAAAGGAGGGGAGAATTGTAACATCCTTGACCTTCCCCCACATGCATTTCATTGAACATAAGCATCTTGCATACAATTCAATTGAACAAATGCATTCCATACGTATTTTCGTAGGAACAAGTTTATCACACGCACTAGCTACGTGTCCTAGCATTTGACACTTGTATCGAGTAGCACATGTGTACTTATAACCTATATGAGGATTATGAAGTATTAGAAATGAATTGAATAAGTGACCAAATTAATGTAAGCAAAATGATTAGATTAAGATTAGTAAACATTTTGCATTGTTAATTTAGTTAAACCGGGCCAAAAGATTAAGCGGTATTATTGTGTAGATTAGTCGAATTATATATATATGTAAATAATAATAATAATATAGATAAAATAAAATGAAAATGAAACAAAAGAGAAATAGAAGAGAAGAGAAGAGAAAAGAGAAGAGAAATGAGAAATGAGATGAGAAATGAGATGAGAAAATGATAAAAAGACAAAAACATAAATCTGCCTTTATCTTCATCTTTCCCATTTCTGCCTCCTCATTTCAGCCCCGACTTCTCCTTCATTTTCCTCCATTTCAGACTTCAAATCTTCCTTGTTTTACCTAGTTTTTGCACCAAATTGATCCCTTGCAAGTTCGTCCTTGGTAAGTAATCATTTCTTATTGCTTTAGGGTTGATTTGAGTTGCTTAGGTTCATTAATAGGCACTGTTTTGCAACCCGATTTTGATGCACATCTAAATTGATTCTGGACAAGTATAAAACACAAAAGTTGTTCCTTTATGTCTTATATTTATGAATATGTAAACGGTGTTTCGTGATTTGGTTTATAGAATTAGATATGCTCTTCGTACTGAAACTGGTCAGGGTGTAAACCCTAACCAAGTTAGCTACTGTGTTACTTGATTTCGAATATGTTAAAGCCATTATTTGAAGTATCTCAAAAAATAAAAGTTGTAGATATATGTGTTATGTATCTGTATACCAAATTTCAGGTTCATATGTCTTGTAAATTGTGAGTTATGGTAAATGGAACCATGACTGTTCCATGGTTTGAACTGCCTATTGAGTGCCCTGGGCAGTTCCAGAAACTTTTTTGTCTAATTTGAGATCCTTAGAGCTAGATTCTGTAACTTATCAAAACATGCAAGTTATAGGTATATGTCTTAGCTAAATTTTGGTACTAATTTCAGCTTAAAATGTTATGTATAGAGTAAGTTATGGCCTTTAGAAGTCATACTGGTCCGGAAGCCAATTCTGTTCTGGACCAGTGAAATTTTGCTTATAATTTGAAGACCTTAGAGGCATAATTGGTAAAAGTTGTGAACATGAAAAATGTTCCATTTGAACCCATATAAGTTTCTGCCAAGTTTCATTATAATCTGATTTACAGATTGTAAGATATGGACTACCCAAATTGGTACCCTGAAACTGCCAAAGGGCAGAAACAGGGCAGGAAACAGAACACTCTTAGAAATTCCACCAAAAATTGTACAATGATCCAATTGGTCTGATATTTTAATATGTTTCATATTATGTGTTATTTTGAATTAGGAATAAGAATCAGATTAATTGGTCAACTATAGGAAAAGTTATAGGCTTAACAGTCCCATAAGGTCACACTGCCCCATAGGAAAAAGCCTAGCTATGTATATGCATTATGCATATTAATTTGTTTAAGCCACATTAAGTATCTCTAATTATGAGTTAATCGATTATGTTTTCATATTAGGCTCGCAACATATTGGAGACCCACAAGGAGCAGATAGACAATAAGTTAGGGGTCGGAATCAAAGGAGAACGGTGAGTCTAATTATCGATTGAATTCTTTAGTGCAAATGAATGTTGTTTGCTATGTGATTCATGTGATTGTCATGATTGGTCCTTGATAATGTAATGATGGATAATTTGTGATATTGTGGTACATATAAATAGTATACTTGTGGTATATTTGAGGTATATATTCGACAAATGTGATATATATACATGGTACATGTATAGTATATACAAGGTGTATGCTTGACATATGAGGTATATAGGGAATATATGTATGTTGTATATGATAAAGATGCAATGGTTGATGAATGCTTAAATACAAGTGCATATGCATATGGGCTAAAAAGGCGTTGTGACTAGTTAATCGACATTGCAAAGCAAAAGAAGAGGCCTATGGCCCAACAAATGTGCAAAGCAAAAGAAGAGGCCTATGGCCCAACAAATGTGCAAATGAAACAAATGATCAAGCTAGCTAGCAAATGCAAATGCAAATGTTCACATGGAAACCCGGGGCAATGTTCGTTTAATCTGGTCACAACAAAATAAAATGTACAAGCAAAGCATAAGTAAATAACAATTATTGAGTACTTGATTTTATCTATATTTATATGTAATTGACTGATGAATGGAATGGAATACATGGTATATATTGGAATTGTGATTTATGACTATGAGTTGTTTGGTACTTTAGAGCTCATTGGATGATTATTCTCACTGAGCCGCAACTCATCAATTTGCGTCATTTTTCAGGTAAAGAAAAGTGATAGCTCATTTTGAGTAGTGTATAGAAGACATGGAGCACAGGTCATTGGCCGAGCCTCATCACTCTCTCTCCTTGCATTCCACACAAGCATAAAAACATGTCATCTGTATTTTGGACTTATATGCTTGAATATGTATAGTCATTTTGGAATGAGTCTAAATATGTATAAATGAAATCAACTCGGAAATACTTATGTGTAAAGTTTATATTTTGATATATGTGATATATCGTATTGTGGTTTTAATGTTGACTTGAAAAGTCGTTTAGTAATTTTACAAGATATAAGACTTGTAAAGTCATTAGTTGATTTTACAGGATATGATATGAAAAAAAAATTTACTACTATTGTTAACAGGGTATTTTGCCTTTTCAGTATGCAGTATGTGACTATTTGATACAGGGATAGGTTATACTTAAATGCATAAGAGGTGTGACGTTACAAAAAATATTACCAGTGACTACTTCGGAGAGCATCCACTGCCTCTTGTCTAGTCATAACAAACACCCTGGCCTGAGTAGGAGGTCTAGAACTCTGACCTTGTGTCCCACTAGTAGGGTAGACCCTCGGTGCCTCAACAGTACTCTCAGATACTCCTTTGCCTATACTGGTCTCTGCTAGTTTCGCTCTATTTGGAAAGTCTCTATACATGTGCTCCATCGATCCACAGAAATAACATGCTCCTGTGAGCCTTCTACATTCGCCTGTATGCTATCTGCCACAATGACTACATGTGGGCCTCTGTTCAACATATTGGCTCTGCCCTCTACCTGGGTAAGAGAAAGTCATTCCTCGACCTCTAGAACTGAAGTACCCACTTCTGTTACCAGATTGTGTAGGCATATATCTACCTCTTTTCCCCAACCTTCTGCTAGACTCACCAAAGAACTCATGAGATGGCCTTTTTATTTGTTGTTCCCCAGCTTCTTTCATTAACCATTCAGCTCTGATTGCAGCAGCTCTGAGCCTGGCATAACTATCAAGATCAGTAATTATAATTCTGTTTCTGATCTCATATTTGAGCCCTCCTCAAAATTTCCTGCATTTGTCTCTTTCAGTAGAGACCATGAAGGTGGCATAATGGGAAAGTTTGTTAAATTGTACTTCATACTCCGCAATAGACATATTCCCCTGTTTCAGATTCAGGAATTCCTTCCTCTTCTCATCTTTATATGCTTCAGGCATGTAATTGTTCTAAAATTCCAGGAGAAAATCATTCCATGTCAACACCAGTGGTTGTGCATCACTGTTAGGGACTGTCTCCCACCATTCAGAAGCATTTCCTTGCAATAAGGATACTGCATAATTGAATTTCTCATCCGGGGTACATCTCATCTTATTCAGTACCCTCTGTGTCCTTTTCAGCCATGTCTCAGCTTATGTAATGCCACATCTTATGCATTTGAGTATAACCTATCCCTGTATCAAGTAATCATACATGGCATACTGGAAAGGTAAAATTCCCTGTTAACAATAGTAGTAAATTTTTTTTTTCATATCATATCCTGTAAAATCAACTAATGACTTTACAAGTCTTATATCCTGTAATATCACTTAATGACTTTTCAAGTTAACATTAAAAACCACAAATACGATATATCACATATATTAAAACATATACTTCACATCCAAAGGATTACGGGTTATTTCCATTTATACATTTCAAAACTAATCTAGAGTGATAATACATATTCAAGCATATAGGTCCAAAATACAGATGACATGTTTTCATGCTTGTGTGGATTGCAAGGAGAGAGAGAGTGATGAGGCACGACCAGTGACCTGTGCTCCATGTCTTTTATACGCTACTCAAAATGAGTTATCACTTTTCTTTACCTGAAAAATGATGCAAATTGATGAGTTGCAGCTCAGTGAGAATAACCATCAAATGAGCTCTAAAGTACCGAACAACTCATAGTAATAAATCACAAATCCAATACATACCATGTATTCCATTCCATTCATCAGTATCATATAAATATAAATAAAGTTGAAACATATAATCATTACTCCTTATCTATGCAAATGTTTTGCTTATTTCATTTTGTTGTGACCAAGTTAAACAGACATTGCCCCGGTTTTACATGTGAACATTTTCCATGTGAACATTTGCATTTGCATTTGCTAGCTAGCTTGATCATTTGTTTCATTTGCACATTTGTTGGGCCATAGGCCTCTTCTTTTCCTTTACAATATCGATTAACTAGTCACAACACCTTTTTAGCCCATATGCATATGCACTTGTATTTAAGCTTTCATCAACCATTGCATCTTTATCATATACAACATACATATATTCCATATATACCTCATATGTCAAGCATATACCTTGCATATACTATACATATACCATGTATATATATCACATTTGTCAAACATACACCTCAAATATATCACAAGTGTACCATTTATATGTACCAAAATGTCACAAATTATCCATCATTATATTATCAAGGATCAATCATGACATTCACATGAATCACATAGCAAGCAACATTCATTTGCACTAAAGAATTCAATCGATAATTAGACTCACCGTTCTCCTTTGATTCCGACCCCTAACTTATTGTCTATCTGCTCCTTATGGGTCTCGAATATGTTGCGAGCCTAATATGAAAACCTAATCGATTAACCCATGATTAGAGAGACTTAATGTGGCTTAAACAAATTAATATGCATTGTTCATGTCAATAGTTAGGATTTTTCCTATGAGGCAGTGTGACCTTATGGGACTGTTTAGCCCATAACTTTTTCTATAATTGACCAATTAATCTGATTCTTATTCCTAATTAAAAATAACATAAAATTATAAAACATATTCAAATATCAGACCAATTGGAGCATTGTACATTATTTGGTGGAATTTCTAAGAGTGTTCTGTTTTCTGCCTTTAGGCAGTTTCAGGGTACTCATTTGGGTTCATCATAACTTATAATATATAAGTCATATTTTAATGAAACGTTATAGAAACTTATATGGGTACATATGTAACATGTTTAAAGTTTACAACTTTTACCAATTATGTCTCTAAGGTCTTCTAAATATACCAAACAATTTACTGGTCTAGAATAGAATTGACTTCCGGACCAGTATGGCTTACAAAGGCCATAACTTAGTCTATACATAACCAATGAAGTTTCCATTCGGACAAAATTTTAGCTAAGCCATATACCTATAACTCTCATGTTTTTATCATTTACAGAATCTAGTTCTAAAAAGCTCAAATTATCCAAAAACTTTACTGTATCTGCCCAAGGCACTCAATAGGCAGTTCAAACCATGGAACAGTCATGGTTCCATTCACCATAAATCAACCTTTACAAGACCTATGAACCTAAATTTTGGTAGAAATATACCAAACACATATATCTACAACTTTTATTTTTTGAGATACTTCCAATAAGGGCTTTAACATATTCGAAATCAAACCACACAGTAGCTAACTTGGTTAGTGTTTACACCCTGACCAGTTTCAGTACGAAGCAAATATCTCTCCCTATACATAACATCCTGAAAAAATGTTTACATATCCATAAATCTAAGATATAAAGGAACAACATTTGTGTTTTACACATTTCCATAAGCAATTTATATTAACATCAAAATCGGGGTGCAATTCAGTGCCTAATATTGAACCTAAGCAACTCAAATCAACCCTATAGCAATAAGAATTGATTACTTACCAAAAACAACCTTGAAAGGGATCAATTAGCTTCAAAAACTAGGTCAGAAAAAGAAGAATTGAAGTCTGAAATGGAGGAAATTGAAGAAGAAAATGGGGCTGAAGTGAGGAGGCAGAAATGGGGAAGAAAGATGAAGATAAAGCCAACTTATTTTTTGTCCTTTTCTCTTTTTCTCTTTTCCTCTTCTCTTTTTACTTCTCATTTCTCATTTCTATTCTCTTATATTTCTCTTTTGTTTCATTTTCATTTTATTTTATATTGCTATTATTATTATTATTTACATAGATTTATAATTCCACTAATTCACACAATGATACAGCTTAATCATTTGACCCGATTTAACTAAATTAACAATGTAAATGTTCACTAATCTTAATCTAATCATTTTTCTTACTTTAGTTTAGTCACCTTATTCAATTCATTTCTAATACTTTGTTATCCTTATTTAGGTTATAAGGATACACGTGTGACTCGATATAATTGCCAAATACTAGGACACATAGCTAGTGCGTGCCATGAACTTGTTCCTACGAAAATACATATGAAATGCACGTGTTCAATTGAATTGTATGCAAGATGCTTATTTTAGATGAAATGCATGTGGGGAAGGTCTAAGATGTTACAAGTCTCCCCTCCTTTTAAAAATTTCGTCCTCGAATTTAATACTTGAAAACAGGTGTGGATATGGCTTTTTCATATTTTCTTCTGTTTCCCATGTTGACTCTTCTTGTAAATGGTTACGCCATAATACCTTAACCAAAGGTATTTCTCGATTTCTTAGCTGTTTAGTCTTGTATCCAATGATGCACTGGTTACTCAACATAACTTATGTCCTCTGCAATCTCAATGGCTTTATCTTTAAGTACATGTGTAGGATCTAACCTGTATCTTCTAAGCATGCTCACATGAAACACATAATGTATCTGAGCCATCTCTGGTGGTAACGCCAATCTATATGCCAATGGACCAATCTTCTCAAGAATTTCATAAAGCCCTATATACCTTGGGCTCAATTTACCCTTTTTGCCAAATTGAATTATCCCTTTCCATGGAGATACATGAAGAAACACCTTTTCACCTAACTCGTATTCCATCTCCCTTCTATGCTGATCAACATAACTTTTCTGCCTATCCTGTGCTGCCTTTAGCTTGTTCTTGACAACCTTGATCTTATCCTCTGTGTCTTGCACTATCTCTGGCCCTTCTAATGCACGTGCTCCTTCTTCATCCCAAATGATAGGGCTTCGGCACTTTCTGCCATACAATGCCTCATATGGTGCCATCTGGATACTGCTATGATACTGGTCATTGTAAGCAAATTCAATCAATGCTATATATTCATCCCAAGCACCTCTGAATTCCATAGAACATGCCCTAAGCATTTCTTCCAATGTCTGTATAGTCCTTTCTGACTGTCCATCAGTCTGTGGGTGGAATGCAATGCTAAAGTTCAATTTTGTTCCCAATGCATTCTGTAAACTCACCCAAAAATGTGAAGTAAACCGTGGATCTCTATCAGACACAATGGACACTGGAATGCCATGCAATATGACTATCTCATTCACATATAATTTGGCCAAACTCTCATGTGTACAACCCCATCTAATAGGTAGAAAATGTGGAGTTATGGGGAATGGAACCATGACTGTTCCATAGTTTGAACTGCCTACTGAGTACCCTGGGCAAATCTAGCCAAATGGAATACATGGTATGTATTGGATTTGTGATTTATTATTATGAGTTCTTCGATACTTTAGAGCTCATTTGACGGTTATTCTCACAGAGCAGCAACTCATCAATTTGCATCATTTTTCAGGTAAAGAAAAGTGATAGCTCATTTTGAGTTGCGTATAGAAGACATGGAGCACAGGTCACTAGCTGAGCCTCATCACTCTCTCTCCTTACATTCCACACAAGTATGAAAACATGTCATCTGTATTTTTGACTTATATGTTTGAATATGTATTATCACTCTAGATTAGTTTTGAAATGTATAAATGGAAGCAACCCGTAATCCTTCGGATGTGAAGTTTATGTTTGGATATATGTGATATATTATATTGTGGTGAAAACCTCAATGTTTACTTTGCAAAGTCAGTGAATAATATTACAGGATATGAGACTTGCAAGTCATTGGATGAAATTATAGGATATGAGACTTACAAAGTCATTGAATTATATTACAGGATATGAAAAAAAAAAATTTACTACTATTGTTAACAGGGTATTTTACCTTTCCAGTATGCTATGTATGATTACTTGATACAGGGATAGGTTATACTCAAATGCATAAGATGTGGTGTTACATTTTTGGTATCAGAGTAGGGATAGGTTCCATCGGAACATGCATATGCATAAGAGCATGATAACATATGCATCTTATGTGTTGAACATTATGTAGTGACATAATTTTATATATACTTTAGGGACATCATAAGACATGATTCACCAAGGAGAGAGGGGCCGGCTGAAATGCATTCTTATGAGGCATCACCTCATTTACATAGAGATCAACCAGTGCTAGGAGCTAGAGCTCCAGCACATGCATCATAGTCATCTCATGCAGAGGCACCCTATGAACACCCAGATCAGGAAGTGCATGGTCCTGAAATGTACAAGGAAAGACGTTATGGCAAGCTGAGGAAACATGGTGCAACTGATTTCAATGGCATAACAGACCCAACAGAAGCTGAGACATGGCTGAAAAGGACACAGAGGATACTGAATATGATGAGATGTACCCCGGATGAGAAATTCGATTATGCAGTATCCTTGCTGCAAGGAAATGCTTATGAATGGTGGGAGACAGTCCCCGACAGTGATGCACAACCACCGGTGTTGACATGAAATGATTTCCTCCTGGAATTTCAGAACAATTACATGCCTGAAGCATATAAATATGAGAAGAGGAAGGAATTCTTGAATTTAAAATAGGGGAACATGTCAGTTGTGGAGTATGAAGTACAGTTTAATAAACTTTCCCATTATGCCACCTTCATGGTCTATACTGAAAGAGACAAATGCAGGAAGTTTGAAGAGGGCCTCAAATATGAGATCATAAATAGAATCACGACTACTGATCTTGATAATTTTTCCAGACTCAGAGCTGCTGCAATCAGAGCTAAACGGTTAATGAAAGAACCTAGGGAGCAACAAATTAAAAGGGCAGCACGTGAGTTATTCGGTGAGTCTAGCAGAAGGTCGGGAAAAAGAGGCATATATGCCAAATAGAGGTCGAGGAATGACTTTCTCTTACCCAGGCTGAGGGTAGAGCCAATATGTTGAACAGAGCCCCACATGCAGTCATTGTGGTAGACAGCATACGGGCGAATGTAGAAGGCTCATAGGAGCATGTTTTTTCTGTGGATCGATGGAGCACATTTATAGAGACTGTTCAAATAGAGCCAAACTAGCAGAGACCAGCAGAGGTAGAGGAGTATCTGAGACAGTTGAGGCACCGAGGGTCTACCCTACTAGTGGGACACAGGGCAGAGGAAAAGGCAAGGGCAGGACTGGTACAATGGGCAGAGGAGTAACCAGATCAGAAGGTCAGAGTTCTAGACTCGCTACTCAGGCCAGGGTGTTTGCTATGACTGGATAGGAGGCAGTGGATGCTCCCAAAGTAGTTACCGGTAATATTTACATTTATGATATGTTAGCATATGCATGATTGACCCAGGCTCCACTCATTCATTTATATCATTGAATATGGCATCTAAACTGCATCAAACGCATGAGCCTTTGGGGATTGACATAAATGTGAGTACACTATTGGGAACAGTTGTAGTTGTGAATAATGTCTGTCGTGATTGCCTGATATGCATTGACAGAGCTGAGTTAATAGCTGATCTGAGTTTATTGTCAATAGATGAATTTGATGTGATACTAGGAATGGACTAGTTAACTAGACATGATGCAATAGTGAATTGCTTAAGGAAGTAATTTTGGAATCACCAAACTAGCCAAGGGTAGTATTTCTAGGGGAAAGAAAACTTGTACCTACATGTCTAGTTTCAGCTATAAAGGCATTTCGAATGATCAAAGGCGGATGTGAAGCATATTTGACATATGTGACTGATACTATAACAACTGATAGCTTGCTTGAAAATATACCAGTGGTAAGGGAATTTGCTGATGTATTCGCAGATGATCTACCTGGTTTACCACCAGATAGAGAGATAGAATTCACTATTGAACTAGTACCAGGAATAGCACCAATATCAAGGTCACCCTACATAATGGCCCCAGTTGAGTTGAAAGAACTGAATGCCCAATTGCAGGAGTTACTTGACAAATGGTATATTAGACCTATTGTATCACCATAGGGAGCTCCAGTGTTATTTGTTAAAAAGAAAGATGGAATAATGATATTGTGCATCGATTATAGGCAACTGAACAAAATGACGGTGAAGAACAAATATCCATTGCCTAGAATAGATGATTTGTTTGATCAGTTGCAAGGAGCCCAAATATTCTCCAAGATTGATTTGAAATCAGGCTATTACCATCTGAAGGTAGCAGAAGCGGATGTTCCAAAGACTGCCTTTCGAACCAGGTATGGACATTATAAATTTTTAGTAATGACATTTGGGTTGACTAATGCTCCAGCTGCATTTATGGCATTAATGAATAAGGTGTTTCAACCATATCTGGATAGGTTTGTGATAGTATTTATTGATGACATATTGGTGTACTCAAGGAATAGGGGAGAACATGAACAACATTTAAAGGTTGTGTTGCAAACATTGAGGGAGAAACAATTATATGCCAAATTGAGTAAATGTGAATTCTGGTTAGATCATTTGGTGTTTCTTGGACATGTGTTGACGTGTAAGGGCATAGAGGTTGACCCAAAACAAATTAAGGCCATATTAAATTGGGAAGCTCCAAAAAATATTTCTGAAATGCGTAGTTTTCTGGGTTTAGCCGAATACTATCGCAGATTTGTTAATGGATTCTCCTTAATTGCTAGTCGTTTGACTAAATTGTTGAGAAAGAATGTGCCTTTCAAGTGGACTCCAGAATTTCAGAGGAGTTTTGATGAACTAAAACACAGGCTAACCTCAGCCCCAGTGTAAACTATATCTATAGGTACAGGTGGATTTATGGTATATAGTGATGCTTCTCATCAAGGCTTGGGATGTGTATTAATGCAACATGGTAAGGTTATAGCTTATGCATCCAGACAACTGAGACCACATGAGATCTCATATCCAGTGCATGATTTAGAATTGGCTGCAGTTGTATTTGCATTGAAGATTTAGAGGCATTTTCTGTATGGTGAGACATTCCAGATCTTCACATATCATAAAAGTTTGGGTTATTTGCTGACACAAAAAAAGTTAAACATGAGGCAAAGATGATGGTTAGAGTTTTTAAAAGATTAAGATTGTACAATTGAATACCATCAAGGGAAAACCAATGTGGTAGTAGATGTATTGAGTAGGAAGGCCAGTAGCAGTGTAGCTCATTTACAAACATCCTCTTTTCCATATTTGATTCAATTACGATCCATGAATGTTGAATTAAATATGCATGATAAAGGATCATTGATTGCTTCTCTTCAAGTCAGACCTTTGCTAAAGGAGAGAATTAAAGAAGCACAAAGCAAAGATCCTGAATTATGTGAGAAAATTGATGTGATAAGGCAGGGAAACAATACAGAGTTTCATTTGTAGAATGATACACTGATGTTAAAGTCACGTATATGTGTTCCAGACACTGAGAACTTGCATCAGGAAATAATCTAAGAGGCTCATAATGTATCGTATGCAATGCACCTAGGGATGACTAAGATGTATCACAGTTTAAGGCCTCATTATTGGTGGCCAAGAATGAAGAAAGACATAGCAGAATATGTTTCCAAATGCTTGACATGTCATTAGATTAAAATTGAACATCAGGCACCAGTTGGTAAACTACAACCATTGCCAGTGCCAGAATGGAAATGGGAAAGAATAACAATGGATTTTGTCTATGGATTGCCAAGACTCCATGGAAAAATGATGCAGCATGGGTAATTATTGACAGATTAACCAAGTTAGCACATTTTCTACCTATTAGATGGGGTTGTACTCTTGAAAGTTTGGCCAAATTGTATGTGAATGAGATAGTTAGATTGCATGGCATTCCAGTGTCCATTGTGTCTGATAGAGATCCACGGTTTACTTCACGTTTTTGGGTGAGTTTACAGAATGCATTGGGAAAAAATTTGAACTTTAGCACTGCATTCCACCCACAAACTGACGGACATTCAGAGAGGACTATACAGACATTAGAAGAAATGCTCAGAGCATGTTCTATTGAATTCAGAGGTGCTTGGGATGAATATATAGCATTGATTGAATTTTCTTACAACAACCAGTATCATAGCAATATCCAGATGGCACCATATGAAGCATTGTATGGCAGAAAGTGCCGAAGCCCTATCATATGGGATGAAGAAGGTGCACGTACATTAGAAGGGCCAAAGATAGTACAAGATACAGTGAATAAAATAAAAGTTGTGAAGTAGAAGTTAAAGGCAGCACAGGACAGACAGAAAAGTTATGCTGACCAGCATAGAAGGGAAATGGAATACGAGTTAGGTGAAAAGGTATTTCTTCGTGTATCTCCATGGAAAGAGATAATCTGATTTGGCAAGAAAGGTAAATTGAGCCCAAGATACATAGGGCCTTACGAAATTCTTGAGAAGGTTGGTCCATTGGCATACAGATTGGCGTTACCACCAGAAATGGCTCAGATTCATAATGTGTTTCATGTGAGCGTGCTTAGAAGATACAGGTCAAATCCTACACATGTACTTAAAGATCAAGCTATCGAGATTGCATAGGACATGAGTTATATAGAAGAACCAGTGGAAATCATCGGATACAAGATTAAACAACTGAGAAATAGAGAAATACCTTTAGTAAAGGTATTATGGAGAAACCATTCACAAGAAGAGGCAACATAGGAAACAAAAGAGAATATGAAAAAGCAATATCCAGAAACCATTCTTTGTGTATCTCCATGGAAAGGGATAATCTGATTTGGCAAGAAAGGTAAATTGAGCCCAAGATACATAGGGCCTTACAAAATTCTTGAGAACGTTGGTCCATTGGCATACAGATTGGCGTTACCACCAGAAATGGCTCAGATTCATAATTGTTTCATGTGAGCATGCGTAGAAGATACAGGTCAAATCCTACACATGTACTTAAAGATCAAGCTATCGAGATTGCATAGGATATGAGTTATATAGAAGAACCAGTGGAAATCATCGGATAAAAGACTAAACAACTGAGAAATAGAGAAATACCTTTAGTAAAGGTATTTTGGAGAAACCATTCACAAGAAAAGGCAACATGGGAAACAGAAGAGAATATGAAAAAGTAATATCCACACCAATTTTCAGGTATTAATTTTGATTACGAAATTTTTAAAAGGAGGGGAGAATTGTAACATCCTTGACCTTCCCCACATGCATTTTATTGAACATAAGCATCTTGCATACAATTCAATTGAACACGTGCATTTCATACGTATTTTTTTAGGAACAAATGTTGCCCAGATATTAAGCCAAAAAGGGGGGGTTGAATTGGAGTTTTAAAAATTAAACTTTAAAGTGCGGAAATAGATAGTTAATTTTAGAAGGGATAAAGAAAATTTGACACATAGATTTATAGAGGTTCGGGTGTTAACAAACCCTACTCCTCTCCCCAATCGCAATTGGGAGTTTCACTAACACACTAAGTGTTACAATGGAGTTTTACAAGCTCACTCCCAACTATGGTGTTTCTCACAATGGCTCACACCTAACCCATAAATCCCTCGTGTTTTAATGGCTCACACAATAACCAATTCCTTATGTTTTACAGGCTCACACAAATAACCTACACTTTGCGTCTTACAGGCTCACACAAATAACCTACACTTTGTCTTTTACTGGCTCACACAAACAACCTACACTTTGTGTTTTGGAGGTTTACACAACTAACCCTTACAAGTGTTCTACTCTTAACCCAGAACTAACCAAAGCTCACTTGAGTAAATATTACTGAGAGAACCACTTATAAATCTTTATTGCTCAAATATGAGGAGCAAAAAGATTTTTACAGAGAATTGATTTGTTCTCAAAGTATGAAAGTACAAGATAGCTTGTGATTTGAAGTATATGCTAATCTTTTGTTTTTCTTATCATCCTCTCTTTCCTTAATGCATAAATGACTTCCATTTATACTCTCATGGCTGAATATAGCCGTTGGGGTGCATTAAATAAGAAACTAGCCGTTGTACCAACCAAAAAATCGCGCCTGACATTTTTCTCTTTCATTGTTCACGGGCGTGACTATGCTTGTCACGGGGGTCACAGTTCTTCCCAAGTCGTGACTGAAGTGGTGACCTTGGTCGTGACGCTTTCTGGAATGTTTTTGACATATTGAGTCACGGGCATGACATATTCAGTCACGGGCGTGACAAACTTCCCAGCCGTGAATCAAGTGGTGACTCTAGTGGTGAAGCTCTCTGGATGAAATTGCATGAATCTTCACGGGAGTGACACCTTTATTCACGGGGGTGACAATCTTCCTAGCCGTGAACCAAGTGGTGACTCTGGTCGTGAAGCTCTCTGGATGAAATTGTTTGAAGCTTCATGGGGGTGACACCTTTCTTCACGGGGGTGACTGAAATGCTTACTTCACGGTTTGTTTTTCCTTCATGGCCGTGAACTTCAAATGTTGGTTTTGGTAACGCTTAGCTTCCTTCACGGAAGTGACTCCTAGAGTCACCTCAGTGAACATGCTACTACTTGATTTTTGTTTCTCAAGGATTATTCTTCCAATTCTCCATTCTTGGTATTTTAATTCATGTCCTGTATAATATACTTACAAAAATAAGTACGTTAAATACAATATTGCTATATTATTTGTTATCATCAAAATGACATAAATACCCCTCAAGGTTAACAATCTCCCCCTTTTTGATGGTGACAAATAATCTAGCAATATGTGATTTTGAGAAGTCTCCCCCTCAAAGTATACTTAGGATAAAAAATTATAATGTGCAAGAATAGTAAATAATGATGTAACATTAAACTAGATTTTAAGTATATGCAAGTGATATGAGAAGTATATCCAATACATACCATAATTCCTTTTCAAGACATAAAGTATATGTAAGGTATATTTAAGGTATATCATGGCATGTTTTTATTTGTAACTTGCTTTAAGGTATATGCAAAGTATACTTAGGGTATATCTAAGGTATATAAAAAACTTAATTTTCCAATTTTATACTTTGCATATGAAATTTTCACTTTCAATTCACAATTCTTATATTGCTAGTTTGATACCATTCTCCCTTATCATATATTACCTATCATATATTGCTAGTTTTCTCCCCCTTTTGTCATCAATCAAAAAAAAGATAAGAAGATTTAAGTAAACAATAAGAATATATATATATATATATATATATATATATATATATATATATATATATATATCATAAAGGAAAGGATACAAACTAAGAAAGGAAATTTAAGATTTCCTACATAAGCAAACAAAAAAAATGACAAACAAGCTAAAAATGATCAAATTTAGGCTACACTCTAGCCTATCTCCTAGCCCGACATCCTATCACGAAGCCTAGCTACTTCAGCCTCAAGGCTATCCATCCAAGACTCCATGAAGTCCTTGAGGTTCTCCAACCTCTCATCCATGGAAGTCTACAGCTGCTCGAAACGTGGTGCCAAGAGGTCGACCACCTGCTGCGCTAAGGATGGTATGGAAGCGGAGGACTGTCCAATGTCCTGCTCGACTGCTAGAGGTGTTTCCTCAATCCGAGCCCTCTTTTTCTACTGGACTCCCTGGAGGCCTGCTTTAAAATCCTCCATGTCATTATCTTCCCAGATAATCTCTCCAACAGTATCAGTGAAGCGGTAGAAGATATCGTTCTGAAAAATGATTCTGACAGCCGCTCCCATCTTGATGAATGACTCGACATCCAGCCTATCTCGAGGATGTGCAGGAATGATGTTGAAGTGATGCTCATCCAACTTCAAATAATTGAGCTTGACTGCAATATGGGTGACATATGCCCCAATCAAAATATCTTTTGTGGGCTTGGTGGCAATGGAGAGAAGATGGTTTGCAAACCATTTGGAAAGTGCCACTGTGACTCTCCTGCGAGCCATCTCAAGGAGGAAGAGCTCTGACTTTCTGATTGTTCCATTACTTTCTCCCCTAGAAAAAATGCTATAGGTTAGGAACCTATGCAAATACCTGTGCACTGGGGCCACGAGATGAATGCTTTTTGTCTTCTTCACGTCCCAGCTACAATTATATCCAAAATGAGTCCAGGCTAGAGGTGCAGAGAATTCAACCTCAGTCTCATTTAGAATGCCATCAGATGGTAGGTTGAACAATTCTCCAAATGCGATGGCGCTAAGGGTGTTAGGGTTATTGCAAAGTTGGAATTTCACCACTCCAGTTGGTGAAACCTGCAAGGTGCTGAGAAATTCCAGCGTTGGCTCCCTCAGAGTCGGCTGATGAATTTCAACAAATTCTTTGAGATGATAGGCTTGCAGTTGCTCTGTCATAGCCATCTGAAGCTCGAGACTATGGACTGCCTGCCATTCGAAGAACCTTGATGATAAAAGAGGTCTCTTCTTCAAAGTTGCAAACCGAGGATGGCAACTTTCTGGAATGATGTTCATGAGGTAATCTAAATACCTCTTAGGTATATTGGACTTCTTTCTCTTTCCCTTAGATGAAGCAGACTCCATATTTGAAGAAATTAGTTGTTGATGGAGTTGAAGAAAATTTTTGACAGAAAATTTGATGTAAAACCCTAGAAATGTATGATTTATGCTGAAGATTCGAACTTTTGGTGGTATTTATAGTGAAATTTCAAGTCTTTGGGGTCGGAATCTTCAATGTCTCAATGAATGAGAGTAAATGAGAGCGGTTTTGGGAGATGGAGAGTTGAAATGAAGGTTGCAACCGGCTGTTTTATTATATATTCGATACATTCACGGGTGTGACTTATGGTGTCACGGGCGTGAATGGTCATGTTCACGGTTTGCTGAAGTAGTGTTCCACCCGTGAATGAAGGTGTGAATATGTTCACGGGCGTGATCGATGAATATCACGGGCGTGAATGATCATAGGTCACGGGGGTGAATATAACAACACGGGCGTGAACTGTTGAATTTCACTACTTATGCCCATGAAGCAAGCCATGACACAAGGCGTGAAAGCTTCTGTGAGTTTTGGGGTGTAATTATTCACGGGAGTGAAAAATTGTCATGGTCGTGAAAGTCCAATTGCACAGGCGTGACTCAAGCCGTGAAACTAAGTTTCACCACTTGAAGCCGTGAATCATGTCGTGAACCAAAGTCGTGAAAGCTTCTGTGAGTTTTTGGGGCGTAATTGTTCATGGGAGTGAAAAATTGCCACGAGCGTGAAAGTCCCTTTTCACGGGCGTGACTCAAGCCATGAAACTAAGTTTCACCACTTGAATCCGGGAAGCATGTCGTGAACCAAAGTCATGAACGACACTGCCTCTTTAGGCCACTTAAGTCACGGACGTGAGTATATGTCACGGGCGTGACTCCCCTATAACTTTCATCAAATTGAAATTAAGTTCTACAACAAGACTTAATCATTTCAACAAAGATTCTACTTCATAAAACATGAATTCTCATCAAAATTTCTATCTTATAACTTGTGATATGATTCAAGATCAACAATTAAAATTTCATTTTCTTGCAATCACAAGGTTAATCCATCAATCATACCTAGTTCTCTTCTAATGAAATTAAATCTTTCCTCATTTAGAGACTTAGTGAAAATATCTGCTAATTGATTTTCTGTGCATTTAAATTCTAATTCAACATCTCCATATTGAACATGATCTCTAATAAAAGTGGTGTCTAATGTCAATATGTTTACTTCTAGAGTGTTGAATAGGATTCTTCGAAAGATTTATAGCACTAGTGTTGTCACATTTTATAGGTATATGGTTTATATCATAACCATAGTCCTTAAATTGTTGTTTCATCCAAAGAATTTGTGTACAACAACATCCAACTGCTACATATTCAGCTTCAGCAGTTGAGAGAGCAACTGAAACTTGTTTCTTGCTAAACCAAGAAACCAAACATTCTCCAATGAAGTGACAAGTACCTGAAGTACTTTTCCTATCCAAAAGACTACCAGCATAGTCTGTATCTGAATATCCTATAATGTAAAAAGATGAATTCCTAGGATACCATAAACCTAGATGCAATGTTCCATGTAAATATCTTAAAATCCTTTTTACAGCATTTAGATAAGATTCTTTAGGACATGATTGAAATCGTGCACATAAGCAAACACTATACATAATATCGGGTCTAGAAGCAGTGAGATATAAAAGTGATCCGATCATACCTCTATAAAGCTTTTCATTAATGCTCTTACCCTTTTCATCTCTGTCCAGTTTTGTTGATGTGCTTATAGGAGTCTTGGCATTTTTCCATCCTTCCATACCAAATTTTTTGATTAAGTCTTTGGCATATTTGGATTGGTTGATGAATATACCCTCATTGCTTTGCTTTATTTGTAGACCAAGGAAATACTTAAGTTCTCCCATCATGCTCATTTCAAATTCCCTAGTCATGCACTTGGCAAATTCTTGACAAAGCATTTTATTAGTAGACCCAAATATGATATCATCAACATAAATTTGAACAATTAGAATATCATGCTTATGCTTTTTAATGAATAATGTAGTGTCAACATTCCCCTTCGTAAACTTATTTTCTAAAAGAAAAGAACTTAGTCTTTCATACCAAGTTCTTGGGCTTGTTTCGAACCATATAAAGCTTTTGAAAGTTTAAATACATGATTAGGCAAATCATAGCTTTCAAAACTGATGGTTGTTCTACATACATTTCTTCATCTATATAGCCATTTAGAAATGCACTTTTCACATCCATTTGAAAAAGTTTGAAATTCATGTGACATGCATATGCTAAGAGTATTCTTATAGCTTCTAATCTAGCTACAGGTGCATATGTTTCATCATAATCTATACCTTCTTCCTGATTATATCCTTTTGCAACTAGTCTTGATTTATTTCTGGTTATTAACCCTTGTTCATCTAATTTATTTCTAAATACCCATTTGCTGCCTATGATTGGATGATTCTTGGGTCTAGGTACTAGGTTCCATACCTTATTTCTCTCAAATTGGTTGAGTTCCTCTTGCATGGAAATTACCCAACTTTCATCATTAAGAGCCTCATCAATGTTTTTAGGCTCAATTTGTGAAATAAAAGCAATGTTAGTGACTAAATGCTTGAAATGAGATCTAGTACTTACTCCCATTGATAGATCACCAATTATTTGCTCTTTTGGATGATCTTTCGTCATTCTCCATTCTTTTGGAAGTTCTTGCTCCATTTGTTCTTGATTTTGAGGTAGTAAATTTTCTTGATCATTTTCTTCTTTTCCATTTTCAATGACAAGTTTTTCCATATTATCTACAACATCATCAAGAGCACTACCTTTCACAACATCAAGTCTACTAGATTTATTAAAAACAACATGCATGAATTCTTCAACCGTTAATGATCTTTTATTAAATACTCTATATGCTTTGCTGGTTGTAGAGTATCCTAAAAAGATACCTTCATCAGACTTAGAGGCAAATTTTCCAAGATTGTCCTTGGTGTTCAATATAAAACACTTGCATCCAAATACTCTAAAGTATGATACCAAGGGCTTTCTTCCATTCCATAGCTCAAATGAGGTTTTGTTTAAAAGAGGTCTTTTGAAAACTCGATTTGAAATATAACATGCACTGTTTGTGGCTTCTACCCAAAAATAAGTTGGTAATTCATATTCATTAAGAATTGTTCTAGCCATTTCAATTAATGTTCGATTTTTCCTTTCAACTACCCCATTTTATTGAGGTGTCCTAAGAGATGAGAAATTATGTGAAATGCCATGTTCAAGACAAAAGCTTTCAAAGTTTTCATTTTCAAATTCTTTCCCATGATCACTTCTTATTTTTGAAATGCAGTATCCTTTTTCATTTTGAACTCTTTTAGCAAAGTTTTTGAAATTTTTAAAAGCATCACTCTTTTGAGCCAAGAAAATTACCCAAGTAAATCTAGAGTAATCATCTACGATGACAAATGCATAATGTTTTCCTCCTAAGCTAGCAATTCTAGTAGGTCCAAACAAGTCTAAATGCAGGAGTTGAAGAGGTTTTGAAGTACTTACTATGTTTTTGGCTTTGAAAGATGACTTGTGTTGCTTTCCTCTTTGACAAGGATCACATGTCTTGCCTTTTTCATATTTAACTCTTGGTAATCCTTTTACTAGCTCTCCTGTGCTGAGACTTTGTATTAAGTCCATATTAGCATGACCAAGTCTTCTATGCCACAACCAAGACTCATCACTAGTAGTCACAAGACACTTAGATGAATGGTTAGATAACTCATGTAAGTTTATTATGTACGTATTGATATCTCTATTTCCTTTAAATATTTATTGACCATCAATAGAGATTACAAGACATTCATTTGAAGTAAAGATTACTTTGTTTCCTTTATCACATAATTGACTTACACTTAACAAGTTATGTTTCAAGCCATCAACAAGTAAGACATCCTTAATAAAAGTAGTACCATTAACACCAATAGAACCAATGCCAATTACCTTACCCTTTGCATTGTTTCCAAAGGTAACTTTACCTCCATCAATACTTTTGATTTCATTGAAGAGTTCCTTGTCTCCTGTCATATGCCTTGAGCATCCACTGTCTACTAGCCACGCATTTTTGTTTATTGTGGAGTTGAGGCATACCTATAGAATCACAAATCAAGTATGATATTTAGGTACCCAAATGAGTTTGGGTCCTTGGGGGTTAGCATATGAAGGTTCCCAATGAGCCTTCCTTATCCAGCAATGTTTATTTATGTGACCCATTTTCATACACTAATTACATTGTTTAGGTCTAAACTTGCTTTTTGGTCTTACACTGTGTTTAAATGCCATAAATCTATTAGACTGATTTTGAGAACAATGACATGCACAATCATGATTAATTTGCATTTTTCTAGATGCATGCTTCCTATACATAAAGGCATGATTATTCTTTTTCTGTACAGAAGGTTTAACATTCTTATTTCTTGGTGCAGTTCTAACAGGTGTGGAGATGTGAGATTCTTTAGATTTAACAAATATAGTTTTGTGAGAAGATGATGATGTGTCCTTAAATCCTAGACCATGTCTTATTAAGGGAGGTCTTTGAGACACAATGAGAGTATCTAAGCTTTCTTTACCTTTGTGAAATTTAGAAATGGAATTTCTAAGTTCCTCAACTTCATTTTTTAAAGTATTATTTTCTTTTAACAATGAAGCTGTTGAGGGTCTTGATGAGTATTCATCTAATGACTTTTGAAGAGATTCATTAGATGATTTAAGCTTTATGTTCTCTTTTTCTAAACCATCTATCTTATTTTTCAGATTAGAGATATTATTGCTACAGGTACTAAATTTAGTTCTATATTTCTCTAATTCTATATTTAATTCTTCTATTAGGCTTTGCTCATCATCATCAGCATCATCATCGCTATCACTATTACTATCATTATCACTACTATCTTTATTGAAAGAGTATGAGTGTAGTGATCTTAATTTGTCCGAGACGTGATCCTCAATAGCCATGAAGCATAGGTTGACCTCTTCACTTTCATTATCATCTTTTTCACTTGAAGAGCTTTCGTCATCCCATGTGGCTTTATGACCTTTCTCCCCATTGTCTCTTTGGTATTTGCTCTTATGCTTCTTGAGCCTTGGACATTCTGGTTTGATATGTCCTTTCTTTCCACATTCATAGCATTTTACCTCTTCCTTACTTCTATGTGTATCATTAGAAATTTGTTTGAGGTTTCTTTACCTGAATTTTCTGGAATTGCTCATTTTCTTCTCAATGATTCTTTTTAATCTCCTTGAAAGCATAGCGATGTCCTCATTTTCATCATCACTCATATCTTCATCATCTTCACTTTCTTCTTGAGATTTTGAAATAGAGGCTTTGAGTGCTAAGGGTTTTCTTTTCTCTGGCTCTGCTTCAAGCTCTCTATCTCTCTTTACTGTCATCTCATGTGTGAGAAGCTTGCCAATCAGCACATCAGTATTCATGATGCTCATATCTTCATTTGCTTCTTCTATGCCAGCAACTCTTGCACCATATTCTTTAAGAGGAAGACTTCTCAGGATTTTATTGTTTACATCTTCCAAACTCATATGCTTCCCAAGTTTCCTCATTCCATTTATAATGGATAGAAGACGGTTGGTCATGTCAGTGATTAACTCATTGGATTTCATCTTGAAGAGCTCATATTCTGAGGTTAGAAGTTGAATCTTCTTGGATTTGACTTGCTTAGTTCTCTCATCATAGTTCTCCAATGTCTTCCACATACTATATGTTGTTGAGCAGTGTTGTATTCTCCCACATTCTTCAATAGATAATGAGCTTGATAGGATTGTCATTGCCTTCTTGTTTTTGAAATGAGCTCTTCTTTGAGGCTCTGTCCAATCATCTCTTGATAAGATTTCTTCTTCACCATCAGCTCCTCTTCTGGTTGGTGGTGTCCATTCTTTTCGTACACTATCCCAGACTTCAATTCCTTCACTATCCAAGTATGTCTCCATCCTAAACATCCAATGGGCATAATTTGCTCCATCAAATTAAGGTTTGAGACTCTGGAATCCTTCACTGGCCATATCTTACTCTTTACTAGTGCTTTTTAGGCTTCGATGCTAAACAAGGCTCTGATACCAATTGTTGCCCAGATATTAAGCCAATAAGGGGGGGTTGAATTGGAGTTTTAAAAATTAAACTTTAAAGTGCGGAAATAGACAGTTAATTTTAGAAGGGATAGAGAAAATTTGACACACAGATTTAAAGAGGTTCGAGTGTTTACAAACCCTACTCCTCTCCCCAATCGCAATTGGAAGTTTCATTAACACACTAAGTGTTACAATGAAGTTTTACAAGCTCACTCCCAACTATGGTGTTTCTCACAATGGCTCACACCTAACCCAGAAATCCCATGTGTTTTAATGGCTCAACCAATAACAAATTCCTTGTGTTTTACATGCTCACACAAACAACCTACACTTTGTATTTTACAGACTCACACAAATAACCTACACTTTGTCTTTTACAGGCTCACACAAACAACCTACACTTTGTGTTTTAGAGGTTTATACAACTAACCCTTACAAGTGTTCTACTCTTAACCCAGAACTACCCAAGGCTCACTTGAGTAAAGATTACTGAGAGAACCACTTATAAATATTTATTGCTAAAATATGAGGAGCAAAAAGATTTTTACAGAGAATTGATTTGTTCTCAAAGTATGAAAGTACAAGATAGCTTGTGATTTGAAGTATATGTTAATCTTTTGTTTTTCTTATCATCCTCTCTTTCCTTAATGCGTAAATGACTTCCATTTATACTCCCATGGCTGAATATAGCCGTTGGGGTGCATTAAATAAGAAACTAGCCGTTGTACCAACCAAAAAATCGCGCTTGACATTTTTCTCTTTCATTGTTCACGGGCATGACTATGCTTGTCACAGGGGTGACAGTTCTTCCCAAGCCGTGACTGAAGTGGTGACCTTAGTCGTGAAGCTCTTTGAAATGTTTTTGACATATTGACTCATGGGCATGACAAGCTTCCCAGCCGTGAATCAAGTGGTGACTCTGGTGGTGAAGCTCTCTAGATGAAATTGTATGAACCTTCACGGGAGTGACACCTTTATTCACGGGGGTGACAATCTTCCCAGCCGTGAACCAAGTGGCGACTTTGGTCGTGAAGCTCTCTGTATGAAATTGCATGAAGCTTCACGGGGGTGACACCTTTCTTCACGGGGGTGACTGAAATGTTTACTTCACGGTTTGTTTTTCCTTCATGGGTGTGAACTTCAAATGTTGGTTTTGGTAACGGTTAGCTTCCTTCACGGGAGTGACTCCTAGAGTCACGACAGTGAACATGCTACTACTTGATTTTTGTTTCTCAAGGATTATTCTTCCAATTTTCCATTCTTGCTATTTTAATTCATGTCCTGTATAATATACTTACAAAAAAAACTATGTTAAATACAATATTGCTATATTATTTGTTATCATCAAAATGACGGAAATACTCCTCAAAGTTAACAACAAATATATGACACGCACTAGTTACGTGTCCTAGTATTTGGCACTTGTATCGAATCGCACTTGTATAATTATAACCTAAATGAGGATAAAAATGTATTAGAAATGAATTGAATAAGGTGACTAAATTAAAGTAAGAAAAATGATTAAATTAAGATTAGTAAACATTTTACATTATTAATTTAGTTCAATCGGGCCAAATGATTAAGTTGTATTATTGTGTGAATTGGTAGAATTACATATATATGTAAATAATAATAATAACAATATAAAATAAAATGAAAATGAAACAAAAGAGAAATAGAAGAGAAGAGAAATGAGAAATGAGAAGAGAAAAGAGAAGAGAAAAAGAGAAAAAGAGAAAAGGACAAAAAACAAGTTGGCTTTATCTTCATATTTCTTCCCCATTTCTGCCTTCTTCTCCAGCCCGACTTCTTCTTCTTTTTCCACCATTTCAGAATTCAATTCTTCCTTTTTACACCTAATTTTTTCACCAAATTGATCCCTTGCAAGTTCGTTCTTGGTAAGTAATCAATTCTTATTGCTATAGGGTTGACTTGAGTTGCTAAGGTTCAATAATAGGCACTGAATTGCACCCCGATTTTGATGCATATAGCAATTGATTCTGGAAAACTTTAAAACACCAAGGTTGTTCCTTTATGTCTTATAAATATGGGTATGTAAATGGATTTGCATGATTTGTTGTATAGGAAGAGAAATCCTCTCTCTATTGAAACTGGTCAGGGTATCAACCCTCACCAAGTTAGCTACTATGTTCTTTGATTTTGAATATGTTAAAGCCATTATTTGAAGTATCTCAAATCATAAAAGTTGTAGATATATGTGTGATGTATTGGTATACAAATTTCAGGTTCATAGGTCTTGTAACTTTGGAGTTATGGGGAATGGAACCATGACTGTTCCATGGTTTGAACTGCCTATTGAGTGCCCTAGGCAGATCCAGCAACTGGTATGGCTCATTTGAGCTCGTTAGAGCTAGATTATGTACATTCTCAAAATAGAAACATCATAGGTATATGTATTATCTAAATTTTGATACTAATTTCAGCTTAATTGGTTATGTAGAGACTAAGTTATGGCCTTTGGAAGTCATACTGGTCCGGAAGCCAATTCTATTCTGGACCAGTAAAATGTTTGTTATATTTTGAAGACCTTAGAGACATCATTGATAAAAGTTTTAAACATGAACAATGTTCCCTATGAACCCATATAAGTTTTTATAAAGTTTTATTAAAATACGACTTATAGATTATAAGTTATGATGAACCCAAATGAGTATCCTGAAACTGTCTAAAGGCAGAAAACAAGGCAGAAAACAGAACACACTTAGCAATTCCACAAAATATTGTACAATGATCTAATTGGTCTGAAATTTTCATATGTTCTATAATTATATGTTATTTTTAATTAGGAATAAGAATCAGCTTAATTTGTCAAGTATAGAAAATGTTATAGGCTAAACAGTCCAATAAGGTCACACTGCCTCATAGGAAAAATCTTAACTATTGATATGAATAATGAATATTAATTTGTTTAATCCACATTAAGTCTCCTTAATCATGAGTTAATCGATTATGTTTTCATATTAGGCTCGCAACATATTGGAGACCCACAAGGAGTGGATAGACAATAAGTTAGGGGTCAAAATCAAAGGAGAACGGTGAGTCTAATTTTCGATTGAATTCTTTAGTGCAAATGAATGTTGCTTGCTATGTGATTCATATGATTGTCATGATTGGTCCTTGATAATGTAATGATGGGTAATTTGTGACATTGTGGTACATATAAATGGTATACTTGTGGTATATTTGAAGTATATGTTAGACATATGTGATATATACACATGGTATATGTATAGTATATGCAAGGTATATGTGTGGCGTATGAGGTATATATGTGATATATGTATATTATATGTGATAAGATACAATGGCTGATGAATGCTTAAATACAAGTGCATATGCATATTGACTAAAAAGGTGTTGTGACTAGTTAATCGATATTGTAAAGGAAAAGAAGAGGCCTATGGCCCAACAAATGTGCAAATGAAACAAATGATCAAGCTAGCTAGCAAATGCAAATGCAAATGTTCACATGGCAAATGTTCACATGGAAATACGGGGCAATGTCTATTTAACTTAGTCACAACAAAATAAAATAAGCAAAGCATTTGCATACTTAAGGAGTAATGATTATATGTTTCAACTTTATTGATATTTATATGATACTGATGAATGGAATGGAATACATGATATGTATTGGATTTGTGATTTATTATTATGACTTGTTCGGTACTTTATAGCTCATTTGATGGTTATTCTCATTGAGCTGCAACTCATCAATTTGCATCATTTTTCAGGTAAAGAAAAGTGATAGCTCATTTTGAGTAGCGTATAGAAGACATGGAGCACAAGTCACTGGCCGAGCCTCATCACTCTCTCTGCTTGCATTCCACACAGGCATGAAAACATGTCATCTGTATTTTTGACTTATATGTTTGAATATATATTATCACTTTAGATTGGTTTTGAAATATATAAATGGAAGCAACCCCTAATCCTTCAGATGTGAAGTTTATGTTTTGATATATGTGATATATTATATTGTGGTGAAAACCTCAGTGTTAACATTGCAAAGTCAGTGAATAATATTACTGGATATGAGACTTGCAAATCATTGAATGAAATTATAGGATATGAGACTTGCAAATTCATTGAATTATATTACAGGATATGAAAAAAAAATTTATTACTATTGTTAATAGGGTATTTTACCTTTCTAGTATTGTAGCGCTCACTTACCCTACTAATCGCTAATAGGATATGAAAGTGCTACTAAGCTCATTTAATTTAAAACCAACGCTCAATTTTGTATAAATATTTTTTTTTCAATTTAAATATATATCTAGTGATGGGAATATTGTGATTCAAAATAACTTATTCATTAAACCATGATATTTAAAAATATAACTACAATTATTCTAGATATATATAATTACCAAATCCATTACTTATAAATATTACAATCCACAAATTTACATCAACAAAATTCTTAAAACTTAATTTTTACAACATCATTATCAAAACATACAAAAAGAACTAGACTGCTCCAATCTGATCTTGGGGTTCCCTCTTCTTCGGTCGCTCTATCGGAACAACTACTTCTATTTATCTGCGCGTGAAACACACGCGCTAAGCTACTAGCTTAGTGGTACGTTTGGCAACTATCCAATCATTACATAAATAATTCTAAAATAAAATTTTAGAAACTACAATTAACCTATTTAGCATGCCAAATATTCAATTAATAATAAACTATTTTCTTCATGCAAAAATATTTAATTCATGAATTATGATATTTTATTCATTAAGCATGCTTGAAATTTTAACAATACAAGATATAAAATTTACAATATGAATTTCATACTTCACATTTTTTTTCTGTTATTTATTTAATAGCCCACGACATCTTAGACCGAAACTAAACACTGGATACAGGGTTTCTGCTCTCCGGCAGTATACTCATCGCCTACATAATTATTTTATAACTCGGCGTTTAACGTCTATATCTTCAATAACAACTCAGCACCTTTTTGGTGCCTACGTAAATTTCGAACTCAGCACTAATTCTTAGTGTCTAAGTAAATTTCAACTCAGCACTATTATTTTTAGTGCCTACATAAATTTAACTCAGCACTATTATATTTAGTGCCTACATTTCTACCCTTTTATTGGCATGCCAACTTATCATAATTTCTAGTTCTCGACTAGATGTTATAGGGCTTAAATTACATTTGTTACCTTTATTCATATTTGCATAAATTATGTAGGGAAACATTAATATAAATTCCATATAAATGCAATAATTCTCATTCAATATTTTACAACCTCATACTAGCTCATTTAATCATTATAACTATAAGAAAAATTCAATCAATACATTTTCTAACACATAAATCCACAATCAACACATTTCTACCAGCTGTCCTATTCTGGACAGCATTTCTACCTTATGTTGCTCTGCATTTTTCGTCTATTTTTAGACAGAATTTTGACATGTGATCATCTAACAAAATATAGGTACTTGTCTTATCTTTAATTTCCAACTGGAGTCACATCAAAACAAATTTTGTAGCAAAAAGTTATAAATTTTCTCCTAAGTTACGTTCACTGCAATCTGCCCAGTATTTTACTGGACAGATTTCTGCCTTATCTTTCTATATCTTTTTCATCCATTTCTAGATGGCATTTGGACAAGTGATCAACAATAAAAATGCAGGTACATGTCTTATCTTTAATTTCCAACTGGAATCACATTAAAAATAATTTCTTAGCAAAAGTTATGAATTGTTTTCCAACCTATGTTCACTGCAATCTGCCCAGTATTTTTTTTTGGACAGATTTCTAGTTCAAAGTTTGAGTCCATGTTTCACCTAATTCCAGGCATATTTAGGTCTAATGGTCTGAATGAAAGTTCAAGCCCTATGTCTTAACTTTCCAATACAGCAACAATCACTCAGAAATGATTTCCAGAACTCAAGTTATGACCAAAACACTAGACACTGTTCACAAGACGAATTTTCCAGCACATCAAATAATTCATACATTTTCCATTTTCATGCATCAACCTCATTTTCTAGTCTTTATTTTCACAGTCATGGCATCATTTAATCACCTAATTTCAAAGTTTGAGTCCATGTTTCACCTAATTCCAGGCATATTTAGGTCTAATGGTCTGAATGAAAGTTCAAGCCCTATGTCTTAACTTTCCAATCCAGCAACAATCACTCGGAAATGATTTCCAGAACTCAAGTTATGACCAAAACACTAGACACTGTTCATAAGACGAATTTTCCAGCACATCAAATAATTCATACATTTTCCATTTTCATGCATCAACCTCATTTTCTAGTCTTTATTTTCACAGTCATGGCATCATTTAATCACTCAATCAAATGTTCAGAATTTCATACATAAATTCACTACATCACAAAATCAAAATCAATACTTTTCTATATTGAATTTTTGACAAATGTACATACCTCAAAGTTCTATTTTTCTTCACTTTTCTCTTCCTCTTAGATAGCCTTTTCCTTGCCCTTACTTCCCCTTTGATTTTGGTTCAAAGGTTGTTCACTTCCTTGCCCTAACAATAAATTTTACACTAATCAAACACTAATCACACTAATCTACCCTTAATCACCATTAGCATACTAATAACCCTAATTTACTAGCTATAATGGCAACTAACCTCAAACTCAAAGAAAAGAGAAGAAGAAAGTAAGGAGATGGAAAATCTAAACTCACCTTTGATGATCTTCCAAATGGCTAAAAACTCTCTTTTTTTTTCTTCCTTTCTTCCTTCCTCTTCCTTAGTTTTGCTCACTTCACTTCACTTTCTTCATGATCTTGCCTTAATCCCCTTTTTTTTCATCTAATCTTAGCTTGATTTGAAGAAAGAAAAACAAAAGTAAATGGGAGAGGAGAAGCTCACGACAAAGAAGAAGAAAAGAGAGAGAAATGAGTTTGGTCAAGATGAAGAAGAAGAAGAATGGTTAAAAAAGTGAAAATTTGACTTTTTATAGTTGGATTAGGTGGGTGGTTAGGATTAGTTACTAATCTTGCTTCCTATTGGTCCATTACTTTAAATCACTCTTACTTTATTTTAATCAAAAGAATATTCATTTCCTTAGATAAAGAATATTCCATTTTTATGCCTTCTTAGAATTTCTGTGCCAAAAACACTGCAATTCCAAATTTTGTTCAGCGAAAAATAATTTTTTTTCCCAATTTTAATTCCAAACTTCAAAATTCTCAATTAATAATATTCAAAATATTTTTCTCCCATCTTATTATTATTTAAATTTATTTCTTTCATGTCCAAATTTAGACATCGATCGGTTCAACGCGCCAGATTTCGGTCAACCGCGACCGTGGCCTAAAATATCGGGCATTACAATTTTCCTCTCTTTAAAAAAATTTCGTCCTCGAAATTTACCTTTTTAGCTGGAGTGGAATAATTGTGGATACTGAGCCTTCATCACCTCTTCATTTTCCCAAGTTGCCTCTTCTGACTTGTGATTTTTCCACAGGACCTTCACCAATGGTACCTTTTTGTTTCGTAGCTCTTTCATTTCTCGAGCTAAAATTTCCACTGGTTCCTCTTCATAAGTTAAATCTGGTCGTATCTCTATAGGTTCTGTTGATATGATATGAGATGGATCTGATTGATATCTTCTCAACATGGACACATGGAATACGTTGTGAATCTTGTCTAACTCTGGTGGTAGAGCTAATTTGTACGCCACTGGACCTATGCGTTCAAGTACCTCGTATGGTCCAATGAACCTAGGACTCAACTTTCCTTTCTTTCCAAATCGGAAAATCCTTTTCCAAGGTGAGATTTTTAAGAACACTTTGTCACCAACTGTATATTCAATATCTCTCCTTTTCAAATCTGCATATGATTTCTGTCTATCAGCAGCAACTTTTAGTCTATCTCTTATTACTTTCACTTTTTCCTCTATCTGTTGAACTAGATCTGGACCCATTACTTTCTTTTCACTAAGCTCGGTCCAACCTAGAGGCGTTCTACATTTTCTCCCATATAAGGCTTCATATGGTGCCATACCGATACTGGCTTGGTGACTATTATTGTAGGCAAATTCTATCAATGGAAGATATTTATCCCAACTGCCTTCAAATTCTATCACACAACTCCTCAACATATCTTCCAATATCTGTATGACCCTCTCTGATTGTCCATCTGTTTGTGGGTGGAACGCTGTGCTGAAATTGAGTCAAGTACCCATGCCTTGATGCAAACTTTTCCAGAATTGTGAAGTGAACCGCGGGTCTCGATCTGAAATGATTGAAACTGGCACACCATGTAAACGGATTATCTCATTAACATAGATCTCTGCCAAACGGTTAAGTGGATAATTCATCTTGATCGGTAGAAAGTGAGCTGATTTGGTGAGCCGGTCTACTACTACCCATACTGCATCATGCCTCTTTTGTGTCAAGGGCAAACCAGAAACAAAGTCCATTGTGACTCTTTCCCATTTCCACTCTGGAATTGAAATAGACTGCAATAATCCACTTGGTACTTGATGCTCTGCCTTCACTTGCTGACAAGTTAAACATCTAGTAGTATACTCTGTGATATCTCTTTTCATTCCTGGCCACCAGTAATATGCCTTCAAGTCATGATACATTTTGTTGCTTCCTGGGTGCATTGCATAAATAACGTTGTGAGCCTCCTTCAAAATATCTTGTTTCAATTCTGGTATGTCTGGCACACACAACCTGCCCTTATGCCTTAAACTCCCATCTGCTTCAATAGTAAATTTTGGTTTTTCACCCTTTTTCACCATTTCAAAGATTTTCTTTAATTTCGTGTCTTGCTTCTGATTGTCCTTTACTTGTTGTATCAATGTGGGTTGAATCCGCAATTCTGCCAAAATAATATATAAAGAACTTATTATTCCATTTTTTTTCACTTAATAAATTTAAGTTTTAACATTTACCTGCAAGAGTTTTTCTACTCAGCGCGTCAGCTACCACATTGGCCTTACCGGGCTGATAGTCAATGATACAATTGTAGTCTTTGATCAATTCTACCCATCTCCTCTGTCTCAGATTGAGTTCCTTTTGTGAAGGCAAATATTTCAAACTTTTATGGTCTGTATAGATATAACATTGCTCACCATACAAGTAGTGTCGCCATATTTTCAATGCAAACACAATGGCTGCTAGTTCTAGATCATGTGTTGGATAATTTCTCTCGTGAGGCTTCAGTTGTCTGGAAGCATAAGCGATCACTTTGCCTTCTTGCATTAGTACACAGCCCAAACCATTAAGGGAAGCATCACTGTACACCACATAATCTTTTCCCGCAGTAGGCTGTGTCAACACTGGTGCCTCTGTCAACATTTTCTTCAACTTATCAAAACTAGTCTGGCATCGTTCTGACCACTCAAATCTGGTCTCCTTTCTAAGCAATTTTGTCAGTGGTGAGGCTATCATTGAAAATCCTTTCACAAATCTCCGATAATAACCAGCCAAACCAAGAAAACTTCTCACCTCTGTCACATTCCGAGGCGGTTTCCAGTTGAGGATTGCCTCTACCTTACTAGTGTAGACTCTGATCCCATCGGCTGAGACAATATGCCCTAGAAAGGCCACCTTATCTAACCAGAATGCACATTTCCACAACTTTGCATATAATTGATTCTCTCTCAAGGTATGGAAGACAATACAAAGATGTTGATTATGCTCTTCTTTACTTCTAGAGTACACCAAGATATTATCTATGAACACCACCACAAACTGGTCCAAATAAGGCCTAAAGATTCTATTCATTAGATCCGTAAATGCTGCTGGGGCATTCGTCAAGCCAAAAGGCATTACTAAGAACTCGTAATGACCATACCGAGTCCTAAATGTTGTTTTTTAAATGTCTGATTCTTTAATTCTCAATTGGTGATAACCTGATCTGAGGTCAATCTTAGAAAATAGCCCTGCTCCTTTCAACTGATCAAACAAGTCATCTATTCTCGGCAAGGGATATCTGTTCTTAATTGTCATCTTGTTCAACTGACGATAATCAATGCACAACCGAAAGGTGCCATCTTTCTTTTTCACAAATAGAACAGGAGCACCCCAAGGTGAGACACTAGGCCTGATAAACCCTTTCTCTAACAACTCTTGCAACTGGACCTTTAATTCTTTTAGTTCAGCAGGTGCCATTCTGTAGGGAGTGATCGATATCGGGGCTGTGCCTGGCAAAACATCAATGGCAAACTCTATCTCTCTGATAGGTGGTAACCCTGGCAAGTCCTCAAGAAATATATCTGGATATTCACATACTGTAGGAATCTCCCTGAGATCTAGACTCTCCTTTTTGGTATCTACAATATGTGCCAAAAATGCTTCACATCCTTTTTTTATAAGCTTACTTGCCTTCGTCACAGAAATGACATTAGTCAAGTATGGTCGGTTCTCGCCTAGGACAATCACGTCATCCTGCCCTGAATTCTTGAAAGTCACTCTCCTATACTCATAATCCACCAGTGCCTTATGCCAAGTTAACCAATCCATCCCCAAGATTGCATCAAACTCACGGAATGGCAACTCTATTAGATTAGCTAGGAATTCTACATTCTGAGCTTTGATTGGACTATTTTTATAGACTCGACTAACTTTCACTCCATGACCCAAAGGATTGGTCACTAATATATCATAATCTAATTCCTCTGCTACCATATTACCGTGACTAGGTGGTGACATACATAAATATGAATGTGTAGAACCCGGATCTATCAGTGCAAATAAATCAGTATCATAAAGAGAAAATTTACCAATTATCACATCCGGGGCATCCTGCTCCTCACGAGCTCTCATGGCATATGCTCGGGTTGGGGCTCGACTACCTTCTGCTCTATTCACTGATTCTGATATACTCTGCCCAATTCTGCCACTTCTAGACTATCCTTGTCCCCTGCCTCTACCTCGAGTGACATTCTGAACCTGAACTGATATTACACCACCTGTACCTCTTCCTCTCGGACAATCTTTCTGTTTGTGCTCAGTAGATCCGCATCGTAAGCATGCTCCAGTAATCCACCAGCAATCACCTGCATGTGATCTCCCACAATGTTGACATGTGATAGATATGAATCTCCTATTACCCGAAGCTGGTGCACTAGCTGTAGATCCCTCTGGCCTCGACCGCTGGCTTTGCCTAGTTGAAAAGTTTGATCTAGTACCCTATGACTGGAAAAACCTAGGCACTGTCCGCCCCCTTTTACCTGATGTCTGGCCCATGATAAATGTCTGTCTCCATGGTAGCTCTTCTATCCTCTTTCTCTTTGACCTCTTTTCCACACTAATGGCTGAGGATACTAGTGTAGCAAAATCCTCAAGCTGAAGGGCGGTCACCATATTCCCAATATCATCATTAAGCCCATCCTCAAATCTTCGGCATCTGTCTGCCTCATCAGCGATGATTCCAGTCGCATATTTACTTAGTCGGGTGAATTCCATCTCATACTTGGCGACTGACATGCTTCCCTGCTTCAAGTCTTGAAACTCCCTTTTCTTTTCATTCCCATAAACTCTTGGCACATATTTCTTGCTAAATTCTGCCTTGAAGAAATTCCAGGAAGGTGGCTTCGGTGTCTGGGGCTTTGATAAAATTGATTTCCACCAATCATAGGCATGATCTTTTAAAAGGGACACTGCATATCTAACCTTCTGTTCCTCTAGACACTCCAATTCCTCAAACACCCTTTCTGTGGATTCCATCCAAAACTCTGAAGCTGCTGGGTCATCCTCTCTCCTTCCCATAAAATCTGTGGCCCCATATTTTCTCAGCTTATCAATCCGGGGTTTTGGCTGAGGTGGAGGAGGAGGTGGAGCTGGTTGTGGAACTACTTGTACTATCCGTTGCAATAAATTAGCTATCTGCTCCATAAGAGGCTCCTGTCCTAAATTATCCTGTCTTTCTGCTCTCGGAGGAGCTACTACACTCGGCCCGGAATCTCTCATAGTTTGAGGTTGTCTGGGATTGGCTGAGCATGAAGGACTATTACTCAGTTCATCTTCTGAGAAATCTTGTTCCGATTCTGAATCTATATCTACCGATAAACCAAAAGAAGGGACCCAAATCAGATAATCGCAGCATTTTATGCATATAAATGAGACACATATTCTATTTTACACCCACTGATTAAGAATCATTAACCAGTCTCTGATACCACTAAATGTAGCGCTCACTTACCCTACTAATCGCTAATAGGATATGGAAGTGCTACTAAGCTCATTTAATTTAAAACCAACGCTCAATTTTGTATAAATATTTTTTTTTCAATTTAAATATATATCTAGTGATGGGAATATTGTGATTCAAATAACTTATTCATTAAACCATGATTTTAAAAATATAACTACAATAATTCTAGATATATATAATTACCAAATCCATTACTTATAAATATTACAAGCCACAAATTTACATCAACAAAATTCTTAAAACTTAATTTTTACAACATCATTATCAAAACATACAAAAAGAACTAGACTGCTGCAATCTGATCTTGGGGTTCCCTCTTCTTTGGTCGCCCTATCGGAACAGCTACTTCTATTTATCTGCGCGTGAAACACACGCGCTAAGCTACTAGCTTAGTGGTACGTTTGGCAATTATCCAATCATTACATAAATAATTCTAAAATAAAATTTTAGAAACTACAATTAACCTATTTAGCATGCCAAATATTCAATTAATAATAAACTATTTTCTTCATGCAAAAATATTTAATTCATGAATTATGATATTTTATTCATTAAGCATGCTTGAAATTTTAACAATACAAGATATAAAATTTACAATATGAATTTCATACTTCACATTTTTTTTCTATTATTTATTTAATAGCCTACGACATCTTAGACCGGAACTAAACACTGGATACAGGGTTTCTGCTCTCCGGCAGTATACTCGGCGCCTACATAATTATTTTATAACTGGGCGTTTAACGCCTACATTTTCAATAACAACTCAGCACCTTTTTGGTGCCTACGTAAATTTCGAACTCAGCACTAATTCTTAGTGCCTAAGTAAATTTCAACTCAGCACTATTATTTTTAGTGCCTACATAATTTTAACTCAGCAATATTATATTTAGTGCCTACATTTCTAACCTTTTATTGGCATGCCAACTTATCCTAATTTCTAGTTCTCGACTAGATGTTATAGGGCTTAAATTACATTTGTTACCTTTATTCATATTTGCATAAATTATGTAGGGAAACATTAATATAAATTTCATATAAATGCAATAATTCTCATTCAATATTTTACAACCTCATACTAGCTCATTTAATCATTATAACTATAAGAAAAATTCAATCAATACATTTTCTAACACATAAATCCACAATCAACACATTTCTACCAGCTGTCCTATTCTGGACAGCATTTCTACCTTATGTTGCTCTGCATTTTTCGTCTATTTTTAGACAGAATTTGGACATGTGATCATCTAACAAAATATAGGTACATATCTTATCTTTAATTTCCAAATGGAATCACATCAAAAAAATTTTTTTAGCAAAAGTGATAAATTTTCTCCTAAGTTACGTTCGCTGCAATCTGCCCAGTATTTTACTGGACAGATTTCTGCCTTATCTTTCTATATCTTTTTCATCCATTTCTAGATGTAATTTGGACAAGTGATCAACTATAAAAATTCAGGTACATGTCTTATCTTTAATTTCCAACTGGAATCACATTAAAAATAATTTCTTAGCAAAAGTTATGAATTGTTTTCCAACCTATGTTCACTGCAATCTGCCCACTATTTTTTTTTCTGAACGGATTTCTAGTTCAAAGTTTGAGTCCAATTGTCACCTAATTCCAGGCATATTTTGGTCTAATGGTCTGAATTAAAGTTCAAGCCCTATGTCTTAACGTTCCAATCCAGCAAGAATCACTCAGAAATGATTTCCAGAACTCAAGTTATGACCAAAACACTAGATACTGTTCATAAGACGAATTTTCCAGCACATCAAATAATTCATACATTTTCCATTTTCATGCATCAATCTCATTTTCTAGTCTTTATTTTCACAGTCATGGCATCATTTAATCACTCAATCAAATGTTCATAATTTCATACATAAATTCACTACATCAAAAAATCAAAATCAATACTTTTCTATATTGAATTTTTGCCAAATGTACATACCTCAAAGTTCTATTTTTCTTCACTTTTCTCTTCCTCTTAGATAGCCTTTTCCTTGCCCTTACTTCCCCTTTGATTTTGGTTCAAAGGTTGTTCACGTTGTTATCCTAACAATAAATTTTACACTAATCAAACACTAATCACACTAATCCACCCTTAATCACCATTAGCATACTAATAACCCTAATTTACTAGCTATAATGGCAACTAACCTCAAACTCAAAGAAAAGAGAAGAAGAAAGTAAGGAGATGGAAAATCTAAACTCACCTTTGATGATCTTCCAAATGGCTAAAAACTCTCTTTTTTTTTTCTTCCTTTCTTCCTTCCTCTTCCTTAGTTTTGCTCACTTTACTTCACTTTTTTCATGATCTTGCCTTAATCCCCTTTTTTTTCATCTAATCTTAGCTTGATTTGAAGAAAGAAAAACAAAAGTAAATGGGAGAGGAGAAGCTCACGGAAAAGAAGAAGAAAAGAGAGAGAAATGAGTTTGGTCAAGATGAAGAAGAAGAAGAATGGTAAAAAAAGTGAAAATTTGACTTTTTATAGTTGGATTAGGTGGGTGGTTAGGATTAGTTACTAATCTTGCTTCCTATTGGTCCATTAATTTAAATCACTCTTACTTTATTTTAATCAAAAGAATATTCCTTTCCTTAGATAAAGAATATTCCATTTTTATGCCTTCTTAGAATTTCTGTGCCAAAAACACTGCAATTCCAAATTTCGTTCAACGAAAAATAATTTTTTTTTCCAATTTTAATTCCAAACTTCAAAATTCTCAATTAATAATATTCAAAATATTTTTCTCCCATCTTATTATTATTTAAATTTATTTATTTCATGTCCAAATTTAGACCCCGATCGGTTCAGCGTGCCAGATTTAGGTCAACCGCGACCGTGGCCTAAAATATCGGGCATTACAAGTATGCTCTGTATGATTACTTGATACAGGGATAGGTTATACTCAAATGCATAAGATGTGGTGTTACAATGATATTTTATCAAATATTAACAGAATGTTAAGTTTATAGTTAATAAGATTTCTATAATTTTAAACATGCCATATTATAAAATTCATCATTGTGAAAAATAATTTATGTCATGCACACACCATGCACAAGGGGCAAACGAAAACATATATATGTACAAACCTCAATAGTATTTTTTTTTTCAAACTATAAACTCAGAGTTTGTTAACTTTTGTTGTTATTCTTCTTGTTGAGATCCTAATTCAAAAATATAAATAATTAATACATTGATAAAATATATATTCTTAATATAGTTTAAATAAATAACTACCATTTCTTTTAAGCTAGAACAGGACCTCTTAGGACTATTGGATCTATAACTTCTTCTACACTTATCCAATTTATGTGATTCTTATTTCTAATTAAATATAATATTCAAGACTAAAATATACTAAGCTGTCATAATTTTTGAACCATTACAAAAGTTTTAGTGAAATTTTAAATACTTCTATGTTTGCTACCCCTTAGGCTGTTTCGGATACCATATTTAAAATTCCATATCTTTCAATGTGTAACTGTGTTTATTACTAAAATTTTCACACATTTATAGAAGGTAATTGGGAACATGTTTCATTTTTACCACATTTCCAAATTCTATTTCTAATGTACTCAAACACTAGATAATCTACAACTGGTTCAGCATAGAGTACCAATCTAACCAGTTCAATTGTTCTGCTCATAACTCACAAATAAATAACCTTTTAATGTGATACTTTCAAAGGAACTTAGATTAGACATAGAAATAAAATTTTTATATTTTTAACTTTGGCTAATTCGACCTTTAAGAAGCTCCAAAAGGAACACGAATTTACTGGAGCTGCACAAGTATGTGAAACCAGCTGAATCAAGGAACAGTCATAGTTCATTTCACTGTAATGGAATCTACATAAGAGATATTTATACAAACTTTGGTAGAGACCTAAATCACATATATCTATAACTTTTAGGTTTTACAAAACCTCAGATTTAGCCCTTAAGATGATCAAATTGAGCAAAAACCATGGAGTATCCTATTCATACTCTTCTAGGGACAAGTCTCACGCAAATTACTATTTCTCTTCATGTACTCAAAATCATTCAATAAATTTGATAGACAGATACACAAGACATAAATGAATAACTTTTATGCATATCACTTCTCCAAATTCGATTCACAAGATAATTAAAAACATAGTGAAGTATCTTGCAGTAACATAACCTAAAAAGTGCTAACAACACAATAATAATGGGAAAGATATTACTCACTAAGATCATATTTATTTGAACTGAATTTCCTTGCAAATCATGAAGGAGAGGATGAAGAATTGGGGCTATTATATGGAGGAAGGAAAGGGATGATGATGATAAGAAGAAGAGAGTTGAAGTTGGAAGAAAATGGGCCAAAGTCTTAATTGACTTTCCCCTTCCCCTCCCTTCTCTCATTTTTATCTTCTTTTTTTTTCTATTGTGTCCATTTTTTATTGTTCACTTTTTTTTATTATTTATTTATTTTTATTTATTTATTTTCACATATTTACTTATATCTAGTCCCTTTAATTTTTTTTTACCAAAAGTACAATTTAATAATGTGGTCTAATTTAATCAAATTTAATTTATTTTAATTTCTAATTTAATCAACTATTCCATCTATTTTAATCTTTATTATCTATCAGCTTTTTCCTATTTATACCACATACTTATTCTAATTAAACTTTAATTAGTGGGCATTACAGAATCTATCTTGTTTGTAATATAAGGATTAGCTGATAATGGGGTTGTGAGATTATTTTTTTTTCAAGTATTTGGGTTTAAGAATTAATTCTTTGGAGAGAAAGATTAAAAAGAGAGAGAAAATGAATTTACAAGTGATTCACACATGTCAATTATTGGTCATGGCTATGAATCAGGTGTTTCATACCTTGCGGTTTTAGTAACAGCTTGATTCATGCTCGTGATGAATGATTCATATCCGTGAATGTTCAGTCATGACCGTGAATCACAAAATATAAAAGTAAATAACCCTTCATTATTCTTCAATTTTTAGAGAATAAACCCTAATTTTGCTTCCCTTTTCAAGAGACTATAGGCCTTTCCTACCCATTCCTTCACTCAAACCCACCAAAGAAAAGTGGAAAACAACCAAACTTGGGAGAAAATCAAAGAACATAAAGGTTTATCTAAGAGAATGGCTTAAGAAGGAAGACGAGCAGAGCTTGCAGCTGGATTTTTGTGACCTTAGCCACTTTAACTCCTAAAATTGAGTAAGTAGCTCCTTCCCTCCCTATTGATCTTCAAATTTTTGCTTTCTTTTTCTTAAGTTGAGGTTAGGTATGGTTAACCTAGGGTTTGGGTTAGAAAAACTCCTCTTATGAGATATGTTGGTGTTGGGTTTTGAACATGTATCTCATACATATGGTAGCATAATTATAAAATTTAATGAAAACCAAAACCCATAAAGTGCTTTATGTATATTAAAATCAGATAAAACCATATAATGAGTGAAGTTGATTACCTTTTAATTGTTCTTTGTTCTTTTAAACTTGTGAGCCTTTCCTTCAAGTTGGGTTATTGCAAACCATAATAATCCAAAAGTTAGATTGTCTAATAGTAATCCATGCAAAGGAATGAACAAAACAACCACAATGGTGATAGGGTGATCATCCAATAAAGTACTAGCGATGGAGATTAATTCTTTTGAGAGAGATGGAAGAGAGATAACTTTTATTTCTCTAAGTTGGAAGCCATGAATTTTTCCCTTAAAAGTATTATTTATATGTCCTCTAATCATAATTAGGGTTGGACTCATAAATTTCCTATGCATAGGAGTTCCATTCGAAATAGAAAACCTAAAATTGCAATTGCTGCTATCGGGAACTCATGCTATCATACTCGTGATAACCTTTTCCATGGTCATGACACATGATGCCTAGCCAAATTATTTCTCTGTAATGTCTTGGATCCAATCCAATGCTCATCATTCCTTACATATGCGTGACCCATTAGGTTCCCAATTATGTTGGCAGCTCAAATAATCATATGATTTCGAATAGATCATGAGTGGTATCAAGCAACACATCATCACCCCTAATTGATCGAAATGTTAATGGTTTGACTTTAAATTGTTCCATAGATAATTGTTGTGCAATTCATTCTTTCGCCAAACTATACCTTATTGGTTCAGGGCATGGATTATATGTCCAACTGCCACTAGACTGACTACATCATATCTAGTCTAAATTATATTAGTTCTTATTTATGAGACTCATTACTCTATTAGAGATGTCCTTTAAGAGCTTTTTCAAGAATTATCCACTTCGGCCAACGATTTCTGAGTACTGATCTCGATAAGAGGCCAAAAGTATGATTTGCTTCTATCATGAGTGGTGAATCCTTTATTGACTACTAAACTACCTTCAAATACATTATGCTATACTCAATCACCACCCTACGAGCGATCTCTGAGAGGCAACAAAGGATGGAGTGAAAGTATAGCATTTATTATCCAAGATAACCTGATCATCTCAAGTCTAAGGATACTTGCACCATTGCCATGATGAGAATATCATTTTCATTGAATGGACATCCATGTGATTGTCTCATAATAGGTTATCCAATGTACTTGGCTACTCTAGCAAGTATCCATATATTAACTCTAAACATCTCATATTTTTAGCTTATGAGATCAATTGATTGACCTAGTCAAGGAGTATAACATGTGCTAATGTATTTGAATTCATAATGTCCCATCTTGTTAATCCTGTGACTAGGGATTATTCAGGTATAAACACAATTTCACATGATAAGAATCCCACTATCATGATCTCATCATGATTTTCTTCATTTTGTGTTACATATAAGGAGTTTATTAAATAGTTTAAGATCTATATCAATTCATATGCAATGAATACCATATAATGAAAATGACTTTTATTAATAATAAAAATGACTACATCAATTATTTATGGTTATTTCCTTTAGGGAACCTCTCAAATAGTTAGGTAGGGAAAGGTGTAACCTTTAGGTAATCTATGTTTTGATGTTGATTGTGAAGTGTTTATGTGTGTGGAACCAAGATTGGTGAGGAAGCTCCCTTTTAAGAGACAAGGGAATAGCTTGAAAGAGGCTTGAAAAGTGTTCTTAGAGCCCTCTTTTGATTAAGGTTGGTACATAACCACATTCAAAGTATATTTAACGCAAGGGTATGCATTAGATTGTTAAATGTATGATTGTTGAGATGAGAAAAATGTGATTATGCATAAAGTGTGTTATGTTTGGCATTAGCTGATGACCTTGGTTATACCATAAATGCGTAAATGTGAATTAGATGTCAATTTTATATGCTCTAGGTGGACATTAGTATGCTAATATGCTGAGAGATTAGGATGTTGGTTAATGGCATGCCTAGGTTGGCAAAAATGTATTTATTAAATGGATTATACATATCAATGTTAAGAAAGACAAAAGGATGAAATATGGCATTTGAATAAAATGAGTGTACTCTAAATGAATGAAATTTAGTAGTTGGCACGTAAAATGATTGCTTGCATTTTTGAATAAGTGTTGGCATCATGGTTTAATTTGGTAAAGATTAGAATGTGCATGAGAATGGCATATGTTGTGTTTAAGCAAATTTGTGTTGCTTTTCAAAGTTTCATGGGTGTGAAACATATGGTGATTTTGGAAATAAACATTCACCGGTAGTGTCACCACATGGTTCACATCTAAGAAAGTCGTGAAAGAGGTATTCACAGGTGTTATGGAGTATTCATGATTGTGAATGACCTGTATGCTGATATTGTAATGTTTGTTAAAATGAATCCTAGTTGATTTTAATAAGAATGATATATAGTTGAACTATAATTGTAATTGGGAATTCAAATATATTTGATTGTAAATGATGAGTATATTAATGATCTTTAAAATAGGGAATATGCGATTATTATGTCCAACACTCTAACTAGGACTAGAGCTAGGAGACATTGCATGCCATTGGGTTTATGATACTACTAGAATGAGACATGTTAATTAAGGGTAAAGCTCCCTTGGAGACATATGATTATGTTGTTATTTTTGTTGGAGGAATGCTTTAAAGGAAATGACCTTTAGCACTTATTCTACAAATTTATTTAATTAATAAAGGTTTTTTTCGTTAATTTAATGCTCATTTGATATATGAATTGATAGTGATCTTAAATCAATTAATGAAGTCCTTGATACATAACATAGTGTTGAACCTTGAGGAGTATTTCCATTATTTTGATGCTAACAAATAAAATAGCAATAATGTATTTAACATACTTTTTTTCTAAGTTTATTGAATAGGGTATGGAACATGACAGCAAGAATGGAGAATGGAAGACTAACCTTAAAAAGACAAAAAATGAAGAAATAGCATGTTCACACCCGTGACCTTTTATGTCACGCCCGTGATGAAGCTTAGCACCAACTATCCAACATTTAAAGTTCACGACCATGAAGAATGATAGCAACCATGAATGATCATATCATTCATGCTCGTGAAAGAAAGTCACGCCCCTGAGAAAACATGTCAAATTTCTCTAGAGAGCTTCACGACTAGAGTCACTACTTGGACCACGGCTAAGAAGGATGTTCACGCTCGTGAAATAATAATGTCACGCCCGTGATCAAACATTTCAAATCCTTCCAAAATGCTTCATGGCCGAAGTCACCACTCAAGTCACGGCTTAGAAGAATAGTCACGACCATGACACACTTATTCACGACCATGAAAGAGGAAAGAGAAACATGTCAAGTGCAAAATTAAGTGTTGGTGCAACGGCTATTTTTGCATTGAATGCAACCAAAACGGCTATAATTCGCCATGGAAGTATAAATGCAAGTCATTTATGAATCTAAAACAAAAGAATAGCTAATACTTTGAATCAAAATCTTGTTGTAGCCATTTGTGCATTTACCACTTTAAAACAAATATTAATTCTCTGTAAAAAAATCTTATTGCTCATTGTTTTCTGAGCATTATAAATCTGTGAGTGTTTCTCTTTGTAATCTATTACTCAAGTGAGTTTGGGTATATTGGGTTAAGAGTAGAACACTTCTAAGGGTTATTTGTGAAAGCCTTTAAAATACAAGGAATTGGTTTATTGTGTGAGCCATTAAAACACAAGGGATTTCGAAGTTAGGTGTGATCCATTATTAGAAACACCATAGTTGGGAGTGAGCTTGTAAAACTCCATTGTAACACTTAGTGTGTTAGTGAAACTCCCAATTGAGATTGGGGAGAGCAGTAGGGTTGGTTAACACCCGAACCTCTATAAATATTCCTGTGTGACATCTTCCTATCCCTACTCAACTTAATTTTTCTTTTCGCACTTAAAAGTTAAGAAATTTTAATATCCAATTCAACCCCCCTTCTTGGTACAATATCTGGGCAACAATTGGTATCAGGGCTTAGGCTAGCATCGAAGCCTAAACAACGCTAGCAAAGATCAAGATATGGCCAATGAAGGATTCCAAAGTCTCAAGCCTTACTTTGATGGAGAAAATTATGCTCATTGGAAGTTTTGGATGGAGACATATCTAGATAATGAAGGAACAGAAGTCTGAGATAGTGTTCGGAAAGAATGGACAACACCAACTAGAAGAGGAGTTGATGGTGAAGAAGAAATCCTGTCAAAAGATAATTGGACAGAGTCTCAAAGAAGAGAAAACTTCAAAAATAAGAAGGCAATGACAATTCTCTCAAGCTCATTATCCATTAAAGAGTGTGACAAAATACAACACTGCCCAACTGCATACAACATGTGGAAAACATTGGAAATCTATCATGAAGGAACAAAGCAAGTTAAATCCAAGAAGATTCAACTTCTTACTTCAGAGTATGAACTCTTCAAGATGAAATCCAATGAGTCAATTACTGACATGACAAACCGCCTTCTAGCCCAGATATTGAACCAAGAAGGGGGGTTGAATTGGATATTAAAATTTTAACTTTTAAGTGCGAAAAGAAAATTTGAGTTGAGTAGGGATAGGAACATATCACACAGGAATTTTTATAGAGGTTCGGGTGTTAACAAACCCTACTCCTCTCCTCAATTCCAATTGGGAGTTTCACTAACACACTAAGTGTTATAATGGAATTTTATAGGCTCACTCCCAACTATGGTGTTTCTAACAATGGATCACACCTAACCCAGAAATCCCTTGTGTTTTAATGGCTCAGACAATAAACCAATTCCTTGTGTTTTAAAGGCTCACACAAATAACCCTTACAAGTATTCTACTCGTAACCCAAAATATCCAAACTCACTTGAGTAGTATATTACAAAGAGAAACACTTACAAATCTATAATGCTTAAAGAATGATGAGTAAAAAGATTTTCACAGAGAATAAATGTTTGTTTTGAAAGTATTAAATACACAAATGGCTTACAACAAGATTTTGATTTGAAGTGTAACACCCCCTCACCTAGCAGCTCGTGCCCGGATGAGGGAGTGCTACCTCTGACTTCATCGTTTAAAATATCTTTATTAAATTTTGAATGTATTCATTTTTTTTTGTTTACCATTTATTTACTTTGCTGCATAAAAGAAAAGTCATAACATCAAAGATAAAAATACATTTTCTTTAATAACATCTTTTTTACAAAGTGCACTGTTTATTTTACAAGTACTATAAAATAAAATTTAAAACATAAATACAACATATGTGTGACCCACGGTGGTTGATGTACGCTGCTTTACTATGTCAGGTCACCGTTAGCTTTATCTACTACTGTCTACTTATTCTTTGCTATACCTGCGCGAGAGAAACTCCCACGCTAAGCTCTTGGCTTATTGGTGCATATAAATAAGGCAATAAACTATTTTTAATGTCACATGCATTGTCATATAAAAATTTATGATCAAATCATGCAAACATACATTTCATAATATTCTAGTATGCATAACATCAATTTATTGTATCTCATTTTGTTTAACATAATCAAATCATCATTCTCTTGCAAATCATGGTATTCTAGCATGTATAGATATCAAATTATATTATATTATCTCATACTAATTTATTTTATTACCACCTTATTGCATAACACTAAACCTTCTTTTTATCCATGCCACAATTCATAATTCCATTTTTATTATCCATGTTACAAATCATAATTCCCGTTTTACTTTCAATAATTCTTTTATGTCCCCTAACTTCTTTATTTATGTTTTCATTTATGCCCAGGACACCTATGAACCACTGACTCGGACAACGGAGTTGTCATCCAGGAACTTAGGAGTGCCAGCCGGGTAATATGATGTGCACATATAAGTGCCAAACCCGGCGTAGATAACCGTGTCAAACTCGGCGTAGATAATAATGTCATACCCGGCATAAATAACAGTGTCAAACCCGGCGTAGATAACATTGCCAAACCCGGCATGGATAACATTTCCAAACCCGGCGTAGATAATCATACCATTAATGGATTTAATCATTTTCATCATACTCCCCCCTATTTGGCATGTCAAACTATCCTAAGTTCGTTCTAGTTAGGTGTTCTAGGGCTTATACAATTTCATTAAAATTCATAACAATTAATTTCATATTTTTCATGAATGTAATATCTCATATTAATCACATAATCACTCAATTAAAATAATATTTACATAATATAACAAAGTTCTCATCATTTTACTCATTTCATTCCTCAATTCACATGCTGCCCTGTCACTGGCAGATTCTGTCCTCTGTCTTGGAACATAATTTTGGTCCTGTTAAGTTCTGAATTTAGTTACATAATCTTCATAAATATTTTAGATATGGATCTTAGCTTTAATATTCAACTTGAAACACTTAATTCTGGGTTCTGTAGCAAAAGATATGATAATATTAACACTAACTGGTCACTGATAATTCTGCCCAGAATTTTCTGGACAGATTCTAAGTCTAACTTTTATGAATTTTTCTGGATAATTACAGACATATTAAGATATTATAGTGTATATATAAATTGTAGCCCTATGTCTTATCTTTCATACAGAATAAAGAACACACAAATCTAAGCTCCAGAACTCAAGTTATACCAGTTTAAGTACTTACTGCTCATTATTAACAATTCTGCCCAGAATTTCTGGACAGATTCTATGTTCGAACTTTATGAAATTGTATGGAAACTTACAGATATATTCAGGTTTTATGATCTAAATGAAAGTTATAGCTCTATGTATTATCTTTCAAACCCAACAAAGAACATGGAAAACTGAGTTTCAGAAATTACGTTATAATAGTTTAAGTGCACACTGCTCATCAATTTCCAGCAAAGAACATACCAACCAATCACATTCAATTTTTACCAAATTAAATCCTAAGTCTAGCAAACATGCATCCCCAAGATTTTTCATCACAAATAATATTAATTCAGAATCCTCAACATGCCCAATAATTAAATTATGCAATTTAAACAAAATTAAAATAGGCTATTGCCTTAGATTATGCACAAACCTCTCTTTTTCTCTTTTCTTTCTCTTTACTTTTCTTTCTCCTTTCCTTTGCTCCATTGAGCTAGATCCTTGTCACTTTGAGTTCCTAAAGTTCATAAACAGATTTTTAACACTTCATAAACTCTAATCTCTCTTTCTCCTTACTCTCTTAAGCTACCTTGAGCATGAAAATGGAAGTTTCCATGCTTTTTCTCTCTTTTTCTCACTTTCTTTTACTAGAATCAAGGTTTAGCTATGGAGGAAGAAGGGAAAACGTGGCTGGTTTGAGAGAACAGAATTTTCCTCAATGAAAAATGGATAAGGAAGAGAAAGAAGCAATCAAGAACAAAGTGACAAAAGTCATTAAAATGGGGGACACATAAGCCACATTCTAGAAACCTTAATTAATGTCATATGCATGTATCTTCATTAGCTTATTAAACTTTGCCATTTGGTGTATTGGGCTTCAAGAAACGTGGGAGAAAATTGAAAGATAGCAAATTCTAGATATGAAGAGATGAAAGAACAATTAAGAGAATAAAGACAAGATACATAATTATGGGACACCTAAGCCAAATTCTAGAAACTTTAATTGATGTTAAATTCATGTATGTCAATTATCTTCTTAAAATGTGACACTTGGTGTGGCTGGCCTCCATATGCATTTTATGTCCCAATTCATGCATTTAATTTATGATTATCCCCTTTAAATCTTCCAATTTTCGATAAATTGCAAATTGACCCCTAAACTTTTCAAAATTCGCAATTTAGTCCTTTACCGAAATTTAACATCTTTAAATATTTTGAACACTTTATTAGATATTTTCCATACTTAATTACCATTATTTTCATTATTTTTCGATAAAAGTCCAAATTTAGATTTCGGTCAAACCGACGAGTCGATTTAACAACTCGCGTGACTTTAGTCTAAATTAGCGGATATGACATGAAGTATTAGCTATTCTCTTGTTCTGGATTCATAAATGACTTGCATTTACACTTCCATGGTGAATTATAGCCGTTTGGTTGCATTTAGTGTGGAAATAGCCATTGCACTAACTCTTAAGTTTGCGCCTGACATGTTTCTCTTTCCTCTTTCACAGTCGTGAGTATGAGTGTCAAAGTCGTGACTATTCTTCCAAGACGTGACTTGAGTGGTGACTTTGGCCATGAAGCATTCTGGAATGATTTGAAGTGTTTAATCTCGAGCGTGATATTGTATATTCACGAGCATGAACATCGTTCCTAGCCGTGGTCCACGTAGTGACTATGGCAGTGAAGCTCTCTAGAGGAATTTGTCATGTCTTCTCACGGGCGTGACTTTCTTTCATGGTCGTGACTGATATGATCATTCATGGTTGCTATCATTCTTCATGGCCGTGAACTTTAAATGTTGGATAGTTGGCGCTAAGCTTCATCACGGGCATGACATATAAGGTCACGGGCATGAACATGTTATTTCTTCATTTTTTTGTCTTTTTAATATTAGTCTTCCATTCTCCATTCTTGCTATCATGTTCTATACCATGTTCAATAAACTTAGAAAACAAGTATGTTAAATACATTATTGTTATTTTATTTGTTAGCATCAAAATGACAGAAATACCCCTCAAGGTTCAACAATCTCCCCCTTTTTGATGGTGACAAATAATCTAGCAATATGTGCTTTTGAGAAGTCTCCCCCTCAAAAGATCCTTAAGATAAAAAATTTCTGAAGTGCAAGAGTTGTAAAGAATGATGAAGTATAGCATCAAAATAGGCTTCCTAGTTTAGGTATATGCAAGTTTTATGTAAGGTATATCCAATGTATACCAAAATGTTACTTAAAATAAGTTAAGTATGTGCAAAGTATATTTAAGGTATATTCAAAGTATATCAAGTGCATATTCATTCATGTAACTTGCATCAAGGTATATGCAAAGTATACTTAAGGTATATTCAAAGTATATTAGCTCATTTGCATACTTGCATATTCATTTGATTCAAAATATTACATTTAACTTAAATGCAATATATTGCTAGGTTCTCCTCCTTTTGTCATCAACAAAAAGAATAGCAAAAAGATAAAACATAATGGAAAACAAAAGCAATTTATATTAATATAAAAAGGAGAGTACAAGGATTTGAAAAGAAATTGAAATTCCTACATCAAACAAGCTAGAAAATAACATAGCTAACATATAGTCTAGCTAGATTTGGAGTCGGACATCCCATCTCTAAGATGAGCTACTTTCGCCTCGAGACTCTCCATGTGAGACTCCATGAAATCTTTGAGGTTCTCTAACCTCTCATCCATTGAAGCCTACAATTGCTCAAACCGTGGTGCCAAGAGATCAACCACTTGCTGAGCCAAGTTTGGTGTGCTAGTATAAGGTTGAAGTGGTGCTCCTCTAGCTTTAAATACCCTAGCTTGATAGCAAGGTGAGTCACATACCCACCAATTAGAATGTCTCTAGAGGGCTTGGTGGCAATTGACATAAGATAGTTTGCAAACCATTGAGATAAAGCCACTGTTAGGCCTCTTCGGGCCATCTCCAGAAGAAAGAGCTCTGACTTCCTAATCGATCCATTGTTGTCTCCTCTGGCAAAAATGCTATAGGTTAGAAACTTATGCAAGTACTTATGCACTGGGGATCGAAGGTGGGTGCTTTTCGTCTTCTTGACATCCCAGCTGCAGTCAAGCCTGAAGTGAGTCCATGCCTGAGTAGCATAGAACTCGACCTCACTCTCATTCAGGATACCATCAGTGGAAAGGTTGAACACATCACCAAACTTTGTGGCAGTGAAGGTGTTAGGATGCTTGCAAAGTTGGAACTTTACCGTGCCGGTAGGAGAGAGTTGCAGGGTGCTCAGAAATTCTAGAGTTGGTTCCCTCAGCATCGGTTGATGGATATCAAAAAAATCTTTCAGATGACAAGCTTGAACTTATTCCTGCTGAACCTTGAAGGGTATTTCCGTCATTTTGATGACAACAAATAAAATAGCAATAATGTATTTAACATACTTGTTTTCTAAGTTTATTCAACAGGGTATGGAATATGATAGCAAGAATGGAGAATGGAAGACTAATCTTAAAAAGACAAAAAATGAAGAAATAGCATGTTCACGCCCGTGACCTTATATATCACACCCATGATGAAGCTTAACGCCAATTATCCAACATTTAAAGCTCACGGCCATGAATAATGATAGCAACCATGAATGATCATATCAGTCACGCCCGTGAAAGAATGTCACGCCCGTGAAAAGACATGAAAAATTCTTCCATAGAGCTTAACGGCCAGAGTCACCACTTAGACCACGGCTAGGAAGATTGTTCACGCCCGTGAAGATATAATGTCATGCCCGTGATCAAACACTTCAAATCCTTCCAGAATGCTTCACGACCAAAGTCACCACTCAAGTCGCGGCTTGGAAAACAAGTCACGACCGTGACAACCATAATCATGACCATTAAAGAGGAAAGAGAAACATGTCAGGCATGAATATATGAGTTGGTGCAATGGCTATTTCTGCATTAAATGCAATCAAATGACTATAATTCTCCATGGAAGTATAAATGCAAGTCATTTATGAATCCAAAACAAGAGAATAGCTAATACTTCGAATCAAAATCTTGTTGTAAGCCATTTGTGGATTTAATACTTTCAAAACAAACATTTATTCTCTGAGAAAATCTTTTTGCTCATCATTCTCTAAGCATTAAAGATTTGTAATTGTTTCCCTATGTAATCATCTACTCAAGTGAGTTTGGGTATTTTGGGGTTAAGAGTAGAACACTTGTAAGGATTATTTGTGTGAGCCTTTCAAACACAAGGAATTGGTTATTTGTGTGAGCCACTAAAACATAAGGGATTTTTGGGTTAGGTGTGATCCATTGTTAGAAACACCATAGTCGGGAGTGAGCTTGTAAAACTCCATTGTAACAGTTAGATTGTTAGTAAAACTCCCAATTGAGATTGGGGAGAGAAGTAGGGTTTGTTAACACCCAAACCTCTGTAAAAATTCTTGTGTCTTATCTTTTTATCCCTACTCATCGCAATTTTTCTTTCCGCACTTAAAAGTTAAAATTTTTTAATATCTAATTCAACCCCCCTTCTTGGTTCATTATCAGGGCAACAATTGGTATCAGAGAAAAGTCTAGCATCGAAGCCTAATTAGCGCTAGTAAAGATCAAGATATGGCCAATGAAGGATTCCAAAGTCTCAAGCCTTACTTTGATGGAGCAAATTATGCTCATTGGAAGTTTTAAATGGAGACATATTTGGATAGTGAAGGAATTGAAGTCTGGATAGTGTTCGAAAAGAATGGACATCACCAACTAGAAGAAGAGTTGATGGTGAAGAAGAAATTGTATCAAGAGATGATTGGACAGAGCCTTAAAGAAGAGCAAACTTCAAAAACAAAAAGGCAATGACAATTCTCTCAAGCTCATTATCCATTGAAGAATGTGGTAGAGTACAACACTGCCCAACAGCTTACAGCATGTGGAAAACATTGGAAAACTATCATGAAGGAACTAAGAAAGTTAAATCCAAGAATATTCAACTTCTTACTTCAGAGTATGAGCTCTTCAAGATGAAATTCAATGAGTCAATTACTGACATGACCAACCGTCTTCTAGCCATCATAAATGGCATGAGAAAACTTGGGAAACACCTGAGCTTGGAAGATGTAAATAACAAAATCCTGAGAAGTATTCCTCTCAAAGATTACGGCTCAAGAGTTGCTAGTATAGAAGAGAAGAGGCAAATGATGACATGAGCATCATGAATACTGATGTGCTTATTGGCAAACTTTTCACACATGAAATGACAGTAAAAAGAGATAGAGAGCTTGAAGCAGAGCCAGAAAAAAGAAAGCCTCTACCACTAAAAGCCTCTACTTCAAAATCTCAAGAGGAAGTTGAAGATGATAAAGAAAAGAGTGATGATGCAAATAAGGACATTGCTATACTCTCAAGAAGGCTAAAAAGAATCATTGAAAAAAGAATAAGCAACTCTAGAAAATTCAGGCAAAGAAACCTCAAACAGACCTTTAATGATACACAAAGAAGTAAAGAAGAGGTAAAGTGCTATGAATGTGGAAAGAAAATGCATATTAAACCAGAATGTCCAAGGCTCAAGAAGCACAAAAGCAAATACCAAAGAGACAATAGGGAGAAAGGTCACAAAGCCACATGGGATGATGAAAGCTCTTCAAGTGAAAAAGATGACAATGAAAGTGAAGAAGTCAACCTATGCTTCATGGCTATGGAGGATCACATCTCGGATAAGGTAAGATCACTTCACTCATACTCTTTCAATCACGATAGTAGTGATAATGTTAGTAATAGTGAAGATGATGATGATGAGCAAAGCCTAATAGAAGAATCGAATCTAGAACTAGAAAAATATATGAGTAAATTCAATACTTATAAAAATAACATTTCTAATTTGAAAATCAAAATGGATGTTTTAGAAAAGGAGAACCTTGAGCTTAAATCATCTAATGAATCTCTTCAAAAGTCATTAGATGAATACTCTTCAAAACCCTCAACTAAATCCCTGCTTAAAGAAAACAATACTTTGAAATATGAAGTTGAGGAACTTAGAAACTCCATTTCAAAATTCCACAAAGGAAAGGAGAGCTTAGGTACCCTCATTGTGTCTCAAAGACCTCCCTTAATTAGACATGGTCTAGGATTTAAGGGCACATCATCATCTTCTCACAAAAACTATTTTTGTTAAGTCAAGTGAACCTCACATCTCCACATTTGCTGGAACAGCACTAAGGGATAAGTGCACTAAATACACTAAATCTTCTATACATAAGAGGGATGTTCAAGGAATGATAAGCCTAAGAAAGAAACCTCAAAAGGGTAATCATGCCTTTATGTATAAAAAGCATGCATCAAGAAAAGCACAAATTAACCATGATTGTGCATGCCATTGTCTCAAACTCAGTCTAATAGAAATATGGCATTCAAAAGCATTGTAAGACCAAAAAGCATTTTTAGTCCTAAACAGTGTAATTATTGTATGAAATTTGGTCACATAAATAAACATTGCTGGATAAGGAAGGCTCATTGGGAACCTTCATGTGCTAACCCCCAAGGACCCAAGCTCATTTGGGTACCTAAAAACCATACTTAAATTGTGATTCTATAGGTATGCCTCAGGTGAAAAATAAACAAAAATGCTTAGCTAGTAGACAGTGGATGCTCAAGGCATATGACAAGACACAAAGAACTCTTCAATGAAATCAAAAGTATTGATGGAGGTAAAGTTACCTTTAGAAACAATGCTAAGGGTAAGGTAATTGGCATTGGCTCTATTGTTTTTAATGGTACTACTTTTATTAAAGATGTCTTACTTATTGATGGCTTGAAACATAACTTGTTGAGTGTAAGTCAATTATGTGATAAAGGAAACAAAGTAACCTTTACTTCCAACGAATGTCTTGTAACCTCTATTGATGGACAAGAGATATTTAAAGGAAATAGAGATGTCAATACCTACATAATAGACTTACACGAAATATCCAACCACTCCTCTAAGTGTCTTGTGACTACTAGTGATGAATCTTGGTTGTGGCAAAGAAGGCTTGATCATGCAAACATGGACTTAATTCAAAGCCTCAGCACAGGAGAGCTGGTAAAGAGACTGCCAAGAGTCAAATTTGAAAAAGACAAGACATGTGAACCTTTCCAAAGAAGGAAGCAACACAAGTCATTCTTCAAATCCAAAAACATAGTAAGTACCTCAAAACCTCTACAACTCCTACATCTAGATTTATTTGGACTTACTATAATTGCAAGCTTAGGAGGTAAACACTATGACTTTTTCATCGTAGATGATTACTCTAGATTTACTTGGGTAATTTTCTTAGCTCAAAAGAGTGATGCTTTTGAAACTTTCAAAAATTTTACTAAAAGAGTTCAAAACGAAAAAGGATATTGCGTTTTAAGAATAAGAAGTGACCATGGCAAGGAATTTGAAATTGAAAACTTTGAAAGCTTTTGTCTTGAACATGGCATTTTGCAGAACTTTTCATCTCCTAAGACACCTCAACAAAATGGGATAGTCGAAAGGAAAAATCAAACTTTAATTGAAATGGCTCGAACAATGCTCAATGAGTATGGTTTACCAACTTACTTTTGGACAGAAGCCACAAATACTGCCTGTTATATTTCAAATCGAGTTTTCAAAACACCTCTCCTAAACAAAACCTCATTTGAGCTATGGAATGGAAGAAAGCCCTTGATATCATACTTTAGAGTATTTGGATGCAAGTGCTTCATATTGAATACCAAGGACAATCTTGGAAAATTTACCTCTAAATCTGATGAGGGTATCTTTTTAGGATACTCTACAACTAGTAAAGCATATAGGGCATTTAATAAAAAGTCATTAACTGTTAAAGAATCTATGTATGTTATTGTTGATGAATCTAGTAGACTTGATCTTGTGAAAGGTAGTGTTCTTGATGATGTAGTAGGTACCATGGAAAGACTTGATCTTGGAAATGGAAGAGAAGAAAATGATCAAAAAGATTCACATCAAGATGATTCTCTACCTCAAGCTCAGGAGGAAAACATGCAAGAACTCCCAAAGGAATGGAGATTGACAAAAGATCACCCCAAAGAGTAAATCATTAGTGATCCTACAAGGGGAGTAAGTACTAGATCTCATCTCAAACATTTAGCTTCTGACCTTGCTTTTGTTTCTTAAGGTATGGACCTTAGTACCTAGACCAAAAGAGCATCAAATTATAGGTAGCAAATGGGTATTTAGAAATAAACTAGATGAACAAGGTTCAATAACTACGAATAAGGCTAGATTGGTCGCAAAAGGGTATAATCAGGAAGAATGAATAAATTATGATGAGACCTATGCTTCTGTAGCTAGATTAGAAGCCATAAGAATACTTTTAGCATATGCATACCAAATGAATTTCAAACTCTTTCAAATGGATGTAAAAAGTGCCTTTTTAAATGGTTTTATAGAAGAAGAAGTATATGTAGAACAACCATCTGTTTTGAAAGCTATGATTTGCCTAATCATGTATTTAAACTTTCAAAAGCTTTATATGGTTTGAAACAAGCCCCAAGAACTTGGTATGAAAGACTAAGTTCTTTTCTTTTAGAAAATAAGTTTATGAAGGGGAATGTTGACACTACATTATTCATTAAAAAGCATAAGCATGTTATTCTAATTGTTCAAATTTATGTTGATGATATCATATTTGGGTCTACTAATGAAATGCTTTGTCAAGAATTTGCTAAGTGTATGACTAGGTAATTCGAAATGAGCATGATGGTTGAGCTAAAATATTTCCTCGGTCTACAAATAAAACAAGGCAATGAGGGCATATTCATCAACCAATCCAAATATTTCAAAGACTTGCTTAAGAAATTTAGAATGGAAGGATGCAAAAATGCCAATACTCCAATAAGCACATCAACAAAATTGGACAAGGATGAAAAGGGTAAGAGCATTAATTAAAAGCTCTATAGAGGTATGATCAGATCACTTTTATATCTTACTGCCTCTATACTCGATATAATGTATAGTGTATGCTTATGTGCTCGCTTTCAATCATGTCCTAAAGAGTCTCATTTAAATGCAGTAAAAAGAATTTTTAAATATTTACATGGCTCATTGCATCTAGGTTTATGGTACCCTAGAAACTCATCCTTTTACATTATAGGATATTCAGATGCTGATTATGCTGGAAGTCTTTTAGATAGAAAAAGTACTTCAGTTACTTGTCACTTTATTAGAGAGTGCTTAGTTTCTTGGTTTAGCAAGAAACAAGTTTCAGTTGCTCTTTTTACCGCTGAAGCAGAGTATGTGGCAGTAGGATGTTGTTGTACACAAATCCTTTGGATGAAACAACTTAAGTACTATGGTCATAGTATGAACCATATTCCTATTAGATGTGACAATACAAGTGTCATAAATCTATCTAAGAATCTCATTCAACATTCTAGAAGTAATCATATTGACATTAGACACCATTTTATTTGAGATCATGTTCAATATGGAGATGTTGTATTGGAATTTATAAGCACAGACAATCAATTGGCAGATATTTTCACTAAGTCTCTAAATGAGGAAAGATTTAATTTCATAAGAAGAGAGCTTGGTATGATTGATGGATTAACTTTGTGATTGCCAAATTGTCAAACCTTGATTGATAATCTTGTTTTTATCTCATCTTACTAGATGTAAGGTAGCAAATTTGATGGAAATATATGTTATAAGGGATTGAAGCTCTTTAGAAATGCTTTAGTCTTGTTTTAGACTTGATTTTATTTGATGAGAATTTTAGGCAATTCATGCCCGTGACATATATTCACGACCGTGAACTAAATCGCCAAAAGAAGTAGTAGCTTTCACGACTTGATTCATAACATGCTTCACAGCTCAAGGTAGTGAAGACTATGTTTCACGACCATAACCTTTTTCATTCACCCCCGTGATGCTTTTTCACTACCGTGAACATTTCCAACAAAAACGTACAGAAGCATTCATGCTTTGTGTCACGCTTTGTTTCACGATCACAAGTAGTGAAATTTTTACTTCACGCCCGTGACTCGTATGTCACCACCGTGATAGTTCATCATTCACGCCCGTTACCTTTAAATTTCACGACCGTGAATAATTTCACCTTTCTCTTCACGGGTAGAGCATCTCTTCAGCAAACCGCGAACACGACACTTCACGCCTGTGACATAGTTTTTCACGCCCGTGAAGATGTCGGCTATATGACGTTTTTGTCGTTATTTCTCTCATTCCAACTCTCCAACTTCTCTCATTTATCACCATTGAATACCATTTTGAAGATTCCGGCCCCCTTGCAACTCATTCCATCTATAAATATCTTTAAAAACCATTTCCATCATTAGAAATCCCAACACTTTAGGGTTTACTCAAAATTTCTATCAATTTCTCGCTCTTCAAAAGTTTATTTTTTCAATCAAAATGCAAACCGGTTCCTCAAAGGGTACAAGGAAGAAATCTCATGCTCCAAAAAGGTACACTGATTACCTTCTAAATATTATTTTAGAGCATTATCATCCTAGATACTCAGTGCTCAAGAAAAGGCCACTCCTTTCCTCTCGATCATTTGAGTGGCAAACCATCCGTACACTCGGCCTCGAGACAAGCATGACAGAATAACTCCAGGCTTGCCATATGAAAGAATTCATTGATATCCATCAACCAACTCTGAGGGAGCCAACTTTATAATTTCTGAGCACCTTGCATGTCTCTCCTACCAGCACGGTGAAATTCAATCTTTGCAAGCATCCGAACACCCTCTCTGCCACAGAGTTTGGAGAGTTGTTCAACCTGTTGGGTTTTGAAGAATGAATCATATTCATAAACGCAGCGATCAAAACCCAAAACATAAGATCATACTTGTACCATTAAATCTAATTTATATAAATGTAAATGTTAAAAATTATACCTTGTAATTTTTATTTGTTCTTCAAATCTTCACTTTGTTGGGTTGTAGCAAACCATAACAATCTACACTAGGATGTCTCTAATGATAATCCACATGAAGAATGAAGAAGAAACTATCACTTTGGATCAAATTCAAAGTGCTAGCTTTGAAAGTGTTCTTGAGAGAATTTTTGTTGTGTCTTAAAAATATTTTTTTTCACAAAAAATATTTTCATGTCTATTTTCTGCCATTTGATGTCTTTTCAATTTGAATCAAATTCAAAAATAAGATTACAAGTCAAAAATGGAGAAAATGGCAACTAATGAATAGTAATTGGCCATAATTGGCCTAATTATGGCCAATTACAACCATTGGCCAACGGCTGGAAGGTGCAGGTGCGCTGGGCCTGCTGCGGGCTACTGCTGGGCAGGCCAGCCGCCTGCCTAGCCCGCGTGAGCCCGTGACACTCCCGAACGATTTTTTTGTGCCATCCCATCGCGATCCATCTTAAAATAATTCTCTCATATTTTGGATCCTATCCAAGACCATTTTACTCATTCTCCATATCTTCAATGCGTGTGACCCATTAGGTTCCCGGTTATATTGGCCACTTAAATTAACAATTAATTTAAGCAAGTCATGAGTGGTATCTAGCAACACATCATGACCCCCAATTGACCGGAAAGTCAGTGGTTTGACCATGAAGCTTTCCATAGACAATTTCTGTGAAATTATTCCTTTCACCAATCTATACCCCACTTGGTTCAGAGTATGGACATGTGTCAACTCCCACTAGACTGACTACGTCATGTCTAGTCCAAGTAATGTTAATTCTTGTTCTTGAGGCTCATTACTCTATTAGATATATCATTGAAGACTATCTTTATGACATTTCCACTCTGGCCAGAGATTCCTGTGTAATGACCACGACAAGAGGCCATAGGTATACACTCCTTCTATCAAGAGTGGTGAATACTTTGTTGGTTACCCAATTACCTTCGAATACCTCAAGCTGTATCCAATCACCACCCTATGAGCTACCTCTCTGAGGCAACAAGGAATAATGTCAAAATACAAAATCAATATTCAAGATATCCTTGAGTACCTCAAGTCTAAGGATACTTGCACCATTGCTATGATGCGACTATCATTGACATTTGAATTAATTATCCATATGATTGTCTCATAGTTGGTCATCCAATGTACTTAGCTACACTTAGCAAGCATCCACATGTTAACTCTAAACATGTCATGTTTATAAATTATGAGATCTACTACTCGATCCAATCAAGGAGTGTAACATGTGCTAGTCTGTCTGGATTAATATTGTTCTGTCCCATTAATCCTATGATTAGGGATAATTTTGATACTAACATAATTACACATGATAAGAATCTCAATATCATGATATCATCATGATTTCCTTCATGCTATGTTATGTATCAAGGACTTCATTAATTGATTTAAGATCACTTATCAATTCATATATCAAATGAACATCAAATTAATGAAAAAGCCTTTTATTAATCAAATAAATATGTACAATAAGTGCTAAAGGTGATTGCCTTTAGAGCACCCCTTTAACAAGCTCCCATTTGCACTAAAGCCAATCGCCTTTGTATTTAATTCCATAGGCGAGTACATGAGAATCATATTTCTTTTGGAGAAGTGGCTTAGTTAAAGGATCCACAATATTCTGATTAGTGGGCACTCTTTCTATCTTTACATCATTCCTACCAATGATTTCTCTAATCAAATGGTATCTTCTGAGTACATGTTTGTATCTCTGATGAGATTGTGGCTCCTTTGCTTAAGCAATTGCTCCATTATTATCACAATACAATTGTATTGGATCAATAATGCTGGGAACCACTCTAAGTTTTGTGATGAATTTATTTATCCTAAATGCTTCCTTTGGTGCTTCAGATGCTGCAATGTACTCTGCTTCGGTTGTGGAATCAGCAGTCATTCCCTGTTTGGAACTCTTCCAACTAACTTCTCCACCATTTAGTGTGAATATATAACCTGACTGAGATTTTGAGTCATTCTTGTCAGATTGGAAGCTGACATCGGTATACCCGCTCACAGTAATATCTCCATCTCCATATACCAAGAATACATCCTTAGTTCTTCTTAAGTACTTAAGGATATTCTTGAGAGCCACCCAATGACCCTCACTAGGGTCTGATTGGTATCTACTCATGACACTCAGAGCATATGATACATCGGGTCTTGTACATATCATAGCATACATGATTGATCCTATAGCTGAAGCATATGGAATCAAACTCATGTGTGTCCTCTCATCTTGTGTCTTTGCACACAAAGACTTTGAGAGAGTAATCCCATGGGTCATGGGAATATATCCCCTCCTGGACTGCTCCATGCTAAACCTCTTTAGCATTTTATCTATGTATGTAGACTGTGAAAGACCAAACAACCTTTTAGATCTATCTCTATAGATCTTTATCCCTAAAATATAGACTGCTTCTCCAAGGTCTTTCATAGAGAAATTATTGGATAACCAAATTTTGACTGATTGTAAGGCTGAGACATCATTTCCCATTAACAATATGTCATCTATATATAACACAAGAAATACGATTGCACTCCCACTAACCTTCTTGTAGAGACAAGGTTCATCCGGATTTTGTAAGAAACCAAACTGTTTGATCCTCTTGGACTGCTCCATGCTAAACCTCTTTAGCATTTTATCTATGTATGTAGACTGTGAAAGACCAAACAACCTTTTAGATCTATCTCTATAGATCTTTATCCCTAAAATATAGACTGCTTCTCCAAGGTCTTTCATAGAGAAATTCTTGGATAACCAAATTTTGACTGATTGTAAGGCTGAGACATCATTTCCCATTAACAATATGTCATCTATATATAACACAAGAAATACGATTGCACTCCCACTAACCTTCTTGTAGAGACAAGGTTCATCCGGATTTTGTAAGAAACCAAACTGTTTTATTGTCTCATTAAACCGAATATTCCAACTCCTGGATGTTTGCTCTAATCCATAAATGGATATTTGAAGCTTACATTCCTTTTTGCCATCTTTGGATATGAAACCTTCTGGTTGTGTCATGTACACATCCTCAGTCAGATTTCCATTAAGGAAAGCAGTTTTCACATCCATTTGTCATATCTCATAATCATAATGAGTAGCAATGGCTAGGAGTATCCTTATGGATTTAAGCATAGCTACTGGGCTAAAAGTTTCATCATAGTCAATTCCTTGTCTTTGATGATAACCTTTAGCAACAAGTCTAGCTTTATAGGTAATCACATTACCATCCATGTCAGTTTTCTTTTCCAAAACCCACTTGCACCCTATAGGCTTTATTCCTTCGGGTGGGTCAACCAAAGTCCATACTTGGTTTTCATATATGGAATCCATTTATGACTTCATGGCTTGAAGCCATTTGTCAGATTTTGAACTATTCAGAACATCTTGATAGGTTGTAGGCTCATCATTTTCTATGAGTAATACATCGTTCTGTTCACTAATGAGAAATCCATATCTCTCTCGAACAGTATGTATCCTACTTGACCTACGAAGCTTTTGTGCTTCAGAAGGTTGAGCTATTATATCATCTGTATGAGTAACAAGCTCGGGTTCAGGCAGTTGATTAGCATATGTTTGAGCATCTTGAACTTCCTTAAGTTCAATTTTGCTCCGACTATCTCCTTTTAGAAGGAATTCTCTCTCTAAAAAGATAGCATGTCTTGAAACAAAAACCTTTTGTTCCAAGGGGTGCTAAAATTGATATCCATATGATACTTTTAGATATCCCACAAACAGACATCGGTCAGACTTAGCTTCTAGTTTATCTGATATTGTCCACTTCACATAAGCAGAAAACCCTAAATTCTCATGTAAGAAAATGTGGGCCTCTTGTTATACCATATCTCATATGGAGTAACATCAACTAACTTTGAAGGAACTCCATTTAATATATAAATGGCGGTCTCTAGTGTATAACCCCAAAAGGATTTAGGCAATTCTGCAAAACTCATGGTAAACCTTACCATGTCTAACAAGGTTCGGTTTCTTCTTTCAACCACACCATTGTGTTGTGGAGTGTAAGGTGGAGTCCATTGAGATAAAATCCCATTATCCCTAAGATAATCTAGAAACTCTTGGCTCAAGTATTCACCTCCTCGATCTGATCGAAGTGTTTTAATACTTTTGCCAAGTTGTTTCTTTACTTCATTTCTGAATTCTTTGAACTTTTCAAAAGCTTCAGATTTGTATCTCATAAGATACACATATCCATATCGTGAGTAGTCATCGATAAAAGTAATGAAGTAGATGAAACCACCTCTAGTGTGTGTAGACATTGGACCACGTACATCTGAATGTATTAAGTCTAAAAGTCCATTAGTCCGTTCAACCTTTCCCTTAAAGGGTAATTTAGTCATCTTGCCTAGTAAACAAGATTCACATGTGTCATATGATTCATAATCAAATGACCCCAAACTACCACTTTTGTGTAGCTTAGCCATGTGTTTCTCACTTATATGACCAAGATGACAATGCCATAAATAAGATGATTTCAACACATCTTGTTTTTTCCTTTTATTATCATTGATGTTTAAAATTGGATTTGACATATCTAATATGCATATTCCACTGCATGATGTACCATTAGCATAAAGAATTCCATTCAACATAATAGAACAACAATTGTTACTAAAAGCTAAAAGGAAACCATCTTTATTTAGACTTGAAACAGAAATAATGTTTTTAGTCAAAGCAGGTACATAATAGCAATTCTCCAAATTTAATATAAACACACTAGGGAGGGTCAATACATATGTTCATATAGCTAATGCAGCAACCCTTGCTCCATTTCCAATGCGTAGGTCTGACTCTCCCTTATTGAGCTGTCTACTGTTCCTTAGGCCCTGCATATCAGTGGATATGTGTGAGCCACAACCGGTGTCTAATACCCATATATTATTATTGGAAACAGTATTAATTTCAATGAGAAAGATACCTGAAATAGATGGGGCATCAGATGCCTTCTTCTTCAAGGACTCCAAGTAAGCCTCGCAGTTTCTCTTCCAATGGCGATCTTTGCCATAATGGAAGCATGTCCCTTTTGGAGCAATCTCCTTGGCCTTTTTCTTGGCCACGCCACCCTTAGGCTTCATGGACTTCTTCTTCTTCTTAAGGTTCTTCCTTTTAGAAATTGAAATGTCCACCAGCATCACAACTTTACTGTCCTTTTTGACAGATGGCTCAGCTGTTTTAAGCAAGTTAATCAGCTCAGGAATAGTGGTAGAGATTTGGTTCATTCTATAGTTAAGCACAAAATGTGAATAACTATCAGACAAACCGGTTAGAATTAAGTCAATACTTAATTCATGGTCCATCACAAATCCCAAGGTGGCCAACCTCTCAATATAGCCATTCATCTTCAATGCATATTGCACTGGAGATGTCCCCTCAACCATCTTAGTGCGGAAGAGCAACCTTGAAGTTTTGAACCTTTCAGAACGTGCTTGCTCATCAAAAAGCTATCTTAGATGGTATACTATGGAATTAGCATCCATAGCCTCATGCTGCTTTTGCAACTCAACTGACATAGTAGCAAGCATAATGCAGCTTGCCATCTCACTATCATCGAGATGCTTTTGATATGCCTTCTGAACATCTTCAGAAGCATTAGCAGTAGGTGGATTAGGGAGTGCCTCATCTAGGACATAGCCAATCTTTTCAGATTTGAGAACTATTCTTAGATTCCTTAGCCAATCCAAAAAATTGGGATCAGTCAACTTATTTGATTCCATTAGCGATCGCACAGTCAAAAAGTTGGGTTTGTTTATTAGGTCTTTAATGAATCACATTATGGCTCCCACTATTTTATAGCGAATTCATAGCCCTCACTATGAACTCGAGAGAACTTATATGGAAGTTCTCCTAGTGGGTCAATATCCAACTAGCTAAGAATAACCTTGAGGCAACTCAACAAGCTATCCTTAGTTTGGTTGGTAGGTATCTAATCCATACCAATTGCATTATTCGTGCAACTATTGAATCTTATGCTATCAACTTATTGATGTGTGCACATACATTAGGCTATCGACTCTTGATATGTGTACATCTCATGTATACAAACCCAACTTCACCTCCTATACACATTAACCTTGGCGCAAATCCAAGAAGTTAATAATATCGGTTAAGTCTAACCCATTAATCGTGAAATCTAATTTAGCTTGAGGCAACTTAACAATCCTAACTCTAGAAGAACTCTGGTTCTCCCCATATTAATGGAAGGCGTAAGACTTAATTGTTTATTTAGTGAGGGATTTCTTTGTTAAGTCTCACCAAGTTATTATTTCATGCTTTTATATATCATACATTCATCACATTGATATATAAAAATAGTTACATTAACTATATGGCATGATTATGGACGTACTAAAGTCAATCTCTTGAGCCAAAGAGAGATTGATTAGGTCTTACCTAGGTATTTGCATGAATTTACAACCCAAAATAGAAATATCAAATTCCTATTTCTAAGTCTTCTTATTTATGGTACCATCTCCTTTGCTTCTTGCTCCTTTGTATCTTCATTCTATCCTAATCCTATGTAATCTAATTACATATTTCAAATTATAGAAAATCTCAATTTACATTTGAGAAGAGTAAGATGAGAAGAGAAATACATAAGAAAGAAAAAGAGGTAGGGACACGCAGACGCTATTTACCATAAAACAAAATAATTTCATGCATGTTCAATCACATTGGGCCTAAGTCCATAATCATCCATCATGCCTTTTCATACACCCCTAACATGCATTCTCTAATGCACAAAATAAAAATGACAATTTTGGATTTCAATTTGTAAATCGATTCAACACTTGAATCGAAATTGCCTATATGTGTTCTTTCAGTTAATTTAATTTTGTATGTCATTTTAAAGTGAAATTTAATATTTAATCAAATTAAATTAAATTCCATATTTCCATAAATAATTCAAAATTAATTCTCCTTAAAATCAGAATATTATGATGTTAAAATTAAACAATTTAATTTTAATATACACACCAATTTCTAGTCATACTAGAATTACAATTGCACAACTTAAATTAATTCAAAATTAATTTTCACAAATTTTAAAAATTTTCAGTACATCAAATCACCATTCTAATTATCTTTAGGTCAACTCAAGTTTATCAAAATATTTTTGGCACAAGCCAAAATTACTAAGACAAATGAACCAACACACTAAGACACTCAAAATGACTAATTTGATATCTAGAATTTTTAAAATTTCAAATTCTTGCAAAATAATTTTGGAATGCATCTAACATCAAAATAACATATTTTTAATTACATAAAAATTATTTAAAGGTACTGAAAATAAAATAAACACATACAAAAAAAATCAAACAAAACAGTCCCACCGGGTATGCTAAACCAGTCCCGTTTTTGTGTTTATTTGAAAAATTAATTATTGGATACTTCCAGAGGCATAAAAATATTCTCAATATTTCTAAATAATATTTTCATAATTAAATTATTAGAAAAATGCAATAAGCCCCATCAATTAAGCCAAACAACAACACATGTTCATAAACAAGGCAATTTTAGGCATTTTTGAAATAAATCCGAAATTAATTATTTGAATCACATTCAAATCACTTTTCAATCAAAATAACTATTCTTAATTATCTCATGATCATATTAAAGAACGAAAAAATGTGTAAATTATATTTTATAAATTAATTTCAATTTTTCAAAACCTATTGATCCAAAATCATCAAAAACATACAATCTCATTGCACTTTCAATTAAAATTAATTTTAATAGATACAATGAGGCTCTGATACCAATGTTGGATTTTGAAGAATGAATCATATTCATAAACGCAACGAAAAATAAAATGTTTCAAAACCCAAAACATAAGATCATACTTGTACCATTAAATCTAATTTATATTAATGTAAATATTAAAAATTATACCTTGTAATTTTTTTTGTTCTTCAAATCTTCACTTTGTTGGGTTGTAGCAAACCACAACAATCCACACTGGAATGTCTCTAATGATAATCCATGCGAAGAATGAAGAAGAAACTATCAAGAGAAAATGGTTTGAACAAATTCAAAGTGCTAGCTTTGAAAGTGTTCTTGAGAGAATTTTTGTTGTCTTAAAAATATTTCTTTTCACAAAAAATATTTTCATGTCTATTTTCTACCATTAGATGTCTTTTGAATTTGAATCAAATTCAAAAATAAGATGAAAAGTCAAAAATGGAGAAAATGACAACTAATGAATAGTAATTGGCCATAATTGGCCTAATTATGGCCAATTACAGCCGTTGGCCAACGGATGGAAGGTGCAGGCATGCTAGGCCTGCTGTGGGTTGCTGCTGGGCAGCCCAGCTGGCCCGCAAGGCAAGTGCCCGTGCAGGCCCATGACACTTTCGAACGATTTTTTCGTGCGATCTCATTGCAATCCATTCTAAAATAATTCTCTCATATTTTGGATCCTATCCAAGACCATTTTACTCATTCTCCATATCTTCAATGCGTGTGACCCATTAGGTTCCCGGTTATATTGGCCACTTAAATTAACAATTAATTTAAGCAAGTCATGAGAGGTATCTAGCAACACATCATGACCCTCAATTGACTGCCTTCAATTGACTGAAAAGCCAGTGATTTGACTACTAACCTTTCCATAGACAATTTCTATGCAATTATACCTTTCACCAATCTATACCACACTTGGTTCAGAGTATGGACATGTATCAACTCTCACTAGACTGACTATGTCACGTCTAGTCCAAGTAATGTTAGTTCTTGTCCTTGAGGCTCATTACTTTATTAGATATGTCATTGAAGACTATCTTTATGATATTTACACTCCGACCAAAGATTCCTGAGTAATGACCACGACAAGAGGGCATGGGTATACACTCCTTCTATCAAGGGTGGTGAATCCTTTGTTGGTTACCCAATTACCTTCAAATACCTCAAGCTGTATCCAATCACCACCCTATGAGCTACCTCTCTGAGGCAATAAGGAATAGTGTCAAAATACAGAATCAATATTCAAGATATCCTTGAGCACCTCAACTATATGGATACTTGCACCATTGCTATGATGCGACTATCATTGAAATTTGAATAGATTATCCATATGATTGTCTCATAGTTGGTCATCCAATGTACTTAGCTACACTTAGCAAGCATTCACATGTTAACTCTAAACATCTCATGTTTATAGATTATGAGATCTACTGCTCGATCCAATCGAGGAGTGTAACATATGCTAGTCTGTACGGATTAGTAATGTCCCATCTTATTAATCCTATGACTAGGGATAATTTTGATACTAACATAATTACACATGATAAGAATCTCAATATCATGATCTCATCATGATTTCCTTCATGCTATGTTATGTATCAAGGACTTCATTAATTGATTTAAGATCACTTATCAATTCATATATCAAATGAAATCAAATTAATGAAAAAGCCTTTTATTAATCAAATAAATTTGTACAATAAGTTCTAAAGGTGATTGCCTTTAGAGCACTCATGTAACACAACCTTCCCTCTGATGGCATCCTAAATGACAGTGAAATGGAGTTCTATGCTACTCAGGCTTGGACTCACTTCGGGCTTGACTGCAGCTAGGATGTCAAGAAGACGAAGAGCACCCACCTTCAATCCCTAGTGCACAAGTATTTGCATAGGTTTCTAACCTATAGCATTTTTGCCAGAGGAGACAGTAATGGAACAATCAGGAAGTCAGAGCTCTTTCTTCTGGAGATGGCCCGAAGAGGCCTAACAGTGACTTTATCTCAATGGTTTGCAAACCATCATTTGTCAATTGCCACCCAAGCCCTCCGGAGACATTCTGATTGGTGGGTATGTGACTCACATCGCCATGAAGCTTGGATACTTAAAGCTAGATGAACACCACTTCAACTTCATACCAGGACATCCTTGAGACCGACTAGACGTCGAGTCCTTCATCAAAATTGGAGCGGCAGTTCGTATAGTGTTTGAGAACAACATCTACTACCATTTCACCAACACAGCTGGTGAGATCATTTGGGAGGACAATGACTCGGATGACTTCAAAGCTGGCCTCTAAGGAATCAAGTAGAGGAAGAGAGTTCGAGTTGAGGTGGCACCTTCAGAGGTTAAGCAGGAAATTGGACAATCCTCTGCCTCCACACCAAACTTGGCTCAGCAAGTGGCTGACCTCTTGGCACCACGGTTTGAGAAATTGTAGGCTTCGATGGATGAGAGGTTAAAGAACCTCAAGGATTTCATGGAGTCTTGCATGGAGAGCCTCGAGGTGGAAGTAGCTCGCCTTGGAGATAGGATGTCCGGCTAGTCTTTATGTTAGCCTTGTTATTTTTTTTCTAGCTTGTTTGCTGTAGGAATTTCATTTCCTTTTAGAATTTCAATTACTTTTGTATTTGGTTTTTCTACATTAATATATTTGCTTTTGTTTTCCATTATGTTTTTATTATTCTTTTTGTTGATGACAAAAGGGGGAGAACCTAGCAATATATTGTTTAAAGCAATACTTATTTTGAATCAAATGCATATCCAAGTATGCAAATGAGCTTCATATATCTTAAATATACCTTAAGTATACTTTGCATATACCTTGATACAAGTTACATGAATGAATATGCACTTGAGATACTCTTCATATACCTTAAATATACTTGGCATAACTATAACTTGTTTTAAGGAAAATTTTTGGTATATATTGGATATACCTTGCATATAACTTGCATATACTTAAAACTAGGAAGCATATTTTGATGCTACACTTCATCATTCTTTACAATTCTTGAACTTCAGCATTCTTTATCCTAAGCATCTTTTGAGGGGGAGACTTTTCAAAAGCACATATTGCTAGATTATTTATCACCATCAAAAAGGGGGAGAGTTCTGTCATGCTTGTCTCGAGACCGAGTGTTCTAATAGTTTGCCACTCAAATGATCGAGAGGAAAGGAGTGGTCTTTGTTTGAGAACCGAGTATCTTGGATGACAGTGCTCCAGAATAATGTTTAGAAGGTAGTATGTGTACCTTCTTGGAGCATGAGACTTCTTTCAGGTACCTTTGGAGGAGCCGGTTTCCTTTTTTGATTGAGAAATGTATTTTTGAAGAGTGAAAATCTGATGGAAATTTTGGAGTAGAACCTAAGGTGTTTGATTTCTGATGATGGAGATAGTTGTTGAAGGTATTTATTGATAGAATGAGTTGCTAGGGGGCTGGGATCTTCAAAATGGTATTCAATGGTGATAAATGAGAGAAGTTGAGAGAAGTTGGAGAGTTGGAAATGAGAGAAATAACGGCAAAAACATTTTATAATCGACATCTTCATGAGAGTGAAAGCTAAGTCACGGGCATGAAATGTTGTGTTCACGGTTTGCTGAAGAGACACTACCCGTGAAGAGAGATTAAAGGCAACGGGTATGAATGATGAAATATCATGGTGGTGACAAACAAGTCACGGGTGAGAAGTACAATCTTCACTACTTGTGACCGTGAACCAGAGTGTGACACAAAGCATGAATGCTTCTGTAAGTTTTTGGTGAAAATGTTCACGGTCGTGAATAAGCGTCACGGGAGTGAACAAAGGGTTTCACGGGGGTGATAGAAAAAGGTTATCGGCGTGAAACATAGTCTTCACTACCTTCAATCGTGAAGCATGTCGTGAAGCAAGGCGTGAAAGCTACTGGAGCTTTTGGCAATTATGATCACGACCGTGAATATATGTCACGGGTGTGAATTGCCTAAAATCCTCATTAAATAAAATTAAGTCTAAAACAAGACTAAAGCATTTCTAAGGAGCTTTTATCCCCTATAACATATATTTCTATCAAGTTAGCTACTTAATATCTAAAAAGATGAGACAAAACACACAAGGTTATCAATCAAGGTTCGACAATTTTGGCAATCATAAAGTTAATCCATCAATTATACCAAGCTCTCTTCTTATGAAATTAAATCTTTCCTCATTTAGAGACTTAGTGAAGATATCTGCCAATTGATTATCTGTGCTTATAAATTCCAATACAACATCTCCATATTGAACATCATCTCTAATAAAATGATGTCTTATGTCAATATGCTTACTTCTAGAGTGTTGAATGGGATTCTTAGATAGGTTTATAGCACTTGTATTGTCACATATAATAGGTATACGGTCCATACTATGACCATAATCCTTAAGTTATTGTTTCATCCAAAGGATTTGTATACAACAACATCCTGCTGCCACATACTCTGCTTCAGCGGTAAAAAGAGCAACTGAAACTTGTTTCTTGCTAAACCAAGAAACTAAGCATTCTCCAATAAAGTGACAAGTACCTAATGTACTTTTTCTATATAAAAGACTTCCAGCATAATCAGCATCTAAATATCCTATAATGTGGAAGGATGAATTTCTAGGATACCATAAACCTAGATGCAATGAGCCATGTAAATATTTTAAAATTATTTTTACTGATTTTACATGAGACTCTTTAGGACATGATTGAAAGCGAGCACATAAGCATACATTATACATTATGTCTGGTCTAGAGGCAGTAAGATATAAAAGTGATCTGATCATACCTCTATATAGCTTTTCATTAATGCTCGTACCTTTTTCATCCTTGTCCAATTTTGTTGATGTTTTCATTGGAGTCTTGGCATTTTTGCATCCTTCCATTCCAAATTTCTTAAGTAAGTCATTAGCGTATTTGTATTGGTTGATGCATATGCCCTCATTGCCTTATTTTATTTGTAGACCAAGAAAGAATTTTAGCTCACCCATCATGCTCATTTTGAATTCCTTAGTCATACATTTAGCAAATTCTTGGCAAAGCAATTCATTAATAGACCCAAATATGATATCATCAACATAAACTTGAACAATTAGAGTATCATGCTTATGCTTTTTAATGAATAATGTAGTGTCAACATTCCCCTTTGTAAAGTTACTTTCTAAGAGAAAAGAACTTCGTCATTCATACCAAGCTCTTGGGGCTTGTTTCAAACCATATAGAGCTTTTGAAAGTTTAAATACATGGTTGGGCAAATCATAGCTTTCAAAACCTGGTGGTTGTTCTGTTAGAGGAGAGCTCTAAAGGCACTCACCTTTAGCACTTATTGTACAAATTTATTTGATTAATAAAAGGCTTTTTCATTAATTTGTTCATTTCATATATGAATTGATAAGTGAACTTAAATCAATTAATGAAGTCCTTGATACATAATATAGCATGAACAAAATCATGATGAAATCATGATATTGAGATTCTTATCATGTGTAGTTATGTTAGTATCAAAATTATCCCTAGTCAAAGGATTAATGAGACGGGACATTATTAATCCAGACAGACTAGCACATGTTGCACTCCTTGATTGGATCGAGTAGTAGATCTCATAATCTATAAACATGAGATGTTTAGAGTTAACATGTGGATGCTTGCTAAGTGTATCTAAGTACATTGGATGACCAACTATGAGACAATCATATGGATAATCTATTCAAATGTCAATGATAGTCTCATCATAGCAATGGTGCAAGTATCCTTAGACTTGAGGTACTCAAGGATATCTTGAATATTGATTCTGTATTTTGACACTCTTCCTTGGTGCCTTAGAGAGGTATTCGAAGGTAATTGGATAACCAACAAAGGATTCATCACTCTTGATAGAATGAGTGTATACCCATGGCCTCTTGTCGTGGTCATTACTCGGGAATCTCTTGCCAGAGTGGAAATGTCATAATGATAGTCTTCAATGACATATCCAATAGAGTAATGAGCCTCAAGGACAAGAACTAATATTACTTGGACTAGATGTGATGTAGTCAGCCTAGTGGGAGTTGACACATGTCCATATTCTGAACCAAGTGGGGTATAGAATGGGGAAGGGAATAATTGCATAGAAATTGTATATGGAAAAATTCGTTGTCAAACCACTGACTTTCTGGTCAATTGGGGGTCATTATGTGTTGCTAGATACCGCTCATGACCTACTTAAATTAATTGTTAATTTAAGTGACCAACATAACCGGGAACCTAATGGGTCACATGCATTGAAGATATGGAGAATGAGTAAAATTGTCTTGGATAGGATCCAAAATATGAGAGAATTATTTTAGGATGGATCGCGATGAGATCGCACGAAAAAATCGTTCGGGATTGCGGGCCAGTAGGGCTAGTCCAGCTACTGGCCAACCATGCGGGCCAGCAGGGCTGCCCAGCAGTAGCCCGCAGCAAGCCCAGTGCGCCTGCAACTTCCCATCCGTTGGCCAATGGCTGTTTTTGGCCTTAATTAAGTCAATTATGGCCAAATACTATTCATTTGTTTCCATTTTCTCCATTTTTGACTTTTCATCTTATTTTTGAATTTGATTCAAATAGAAAAGACATCAAATGGCAGAAAATAGACATGAAAAATTCTCACAAGAACACTTTAAAGGCTAGCACTTTGAATTTGTTCAAACCATTTCTCTTGATAGTTTCTTCTTCATTCTTCGTGTGGATTATCATTAGAAACATCCTAGTGTGGATTGTTGTGGTTTGCTACAACCCAACAAAGTGAAGATTTGAAGAACAAATAAAAATTACATGGTATAATTTTTAACATTTACATTTATACAAATTAGTTTTAATGGTACAAGTATGATCTTTTGTTTTGGGTTTTGAAAAATTTTATTTTTTGCTGCGTTTATGAATATGATTCATTCTTCAAAACCCAACATTGGTATAAGAGCTTCCTTATGCTTGCTACTATGTCAGCTGAGTTGCAAAAGCAGCATGAGGCTATGGATGCTAATTCCATAGTATACCATCTAAGAGAGCTTTTTGATGAGCAAGCACGTTCCGAAAGGTTCAAAACTTCAAGGTTTCTCTTCCGCACTAAGATGGTTGAGGGGACATCTCCAATGCAATATGCATTGAAGATGAATGGCTATATTGAGAGGTTGGCCACCTTGGGATTTGTGATGGACCATGAATTAAGTATTGACTTAATTTTAACCGGTTTGTCTAATAGTTATTCACATTTTGTGCTTAACTATAGGATGAACCAAATCTATACCACTATTCTTGTGCTGATTAACTTGCTTAAAACAGCTGAGCCATCTGTCAAGAAGGACAATAAGGCTGTGACGCTAGTGGACTCTTCAAGTTTTAAAAGGAAGAACCTTAAGAAGAAGTAGAAGTCCATGAAGCCTAAGGGAGGCATGGCCAAGGAGATTGCTCCAAAACGGACATGCTTCCACTCTGGCAAGGATGGCCATTGGAAGAGAAACTGCAAGGCTTACTTGGAGTCCTTAAAGAAGAAGGCATCTGATGCCCCATCTACTTCAGGTATTTTTGTCATTAAAACTAATATTGTTTCCAATAATAATATATGGGTATTAGATACCGATTGTGGCTCACACATATGCACTGATATGCAGGGCATAAGGAACAGTAGATAGCTCAATAAGGGAGAGTCAGACCTACGCGTTGGAAATGGAGCAAGGGTTGCTGCATTAGCTATAGGAACATATGTATTGACCCTCCCTAGTGGGTTTATATTAATTTTGGATAATTGCTATTATGTATCTGCTTTGACTAAAAACATTATTTCTGTTTCAAGTCTAAATAAAGATGGTTTCCTTTTAGCTTTTAGTAACAATTGTTGTTCTATTATGTTGAATGGAATTCTTTATGCTAATGGTACATTATGCAATGGAATATACATATTAGATATGTCAAATCCAATTTTAAACATCAATGATTATAAAAGGAAAAAATAAGATATGTTGAAATCATCTTATTTATGGCATTGTCGTCTTAGTCATATAAGTAAGAAACGTATGGCTAAGCTACACAAAAGTTGTAGTTTGGGGTCATTTGATTATGAATCATATGACACATGTGAATCTTGTTTACTAGGCAAGATGACTAAATTACCCTTTAAGGGAAAGGGTGAACGTGCTAATGGACTTTTAGACTTAATACATTCAGATATATGTGGTCTAATGTCTACACACACTAGAGGTGGTTTCATCTACTTCATTACTTTTATCGATGACTACTCACGATATGGATACGTGTATCTTATGAGATACAAATCTGAAGCTTTTGAAAAGTTCAAAGAATTCAGAAATGATGTAGAGAAACAACTTGGCAAAAGTATTAAAACACTTCAATCAAATCGAGGAGGTGAATACTTTAGCCAAGAGATTCTAGATTATCTTAGGGATAATGGGATTTTATCTCAATGGACTCCACCTTACACTCCACAACACAATGGTGTGGCTGAAAGAAGAAACCAAACCTTGTTAGACATGGTAAGGTCTATGATGAGTTTTGCGGAATTGCCTAAATCCTTTTGGGGTTATGCACTAGAGACTGCCATTTATATATTAAATGGAGTTCCTTCAAAGTCAGTTGATGTTACTCCATATGAGATATGGTATAACAAGAGGCCCACATTTTCTTACATAAGAATGTGGGGTTGTCCTTCTTATGTGAAGCGGACAATGTCAGATAAGCTAGAAGCTAAGTCTGACCGATGTCTGTTTGTGGGATATATAAAAGCATCATATGGATATCAATTTTACTACCCTTTGGAACATAAGGTTTTTGTTTCAAGACATGCTATCTTTTTAGAGAGAGAATTCCTTCTAAAAGGAGATAGTGGTAAAATTGATATCCATAGAACACTTTAAAAGACATCATCATCTATCTTTTTAGAGAGAGAATTCCTGCAGTAGGCCCAGCGCGCCTGCAGCTTCCCATCCGTTGGCCAACGACTGTTTTTGGCCTTAATTAGGCCAATTATGGCCAATTACTTTTCATTTGTTTCCATTTTCTCCATTTTGACTTTTCATCTTATTTTTGAATTTGATTCAAATAGAAAAGACATCAAATGGCAGAAAATATACATGAAAATATTTTTTGTGAAAATAAATATTTTAAGACATCAAAAATTCTCTCAAGCACTTTGAATTTGTTCAAACCATTTCTCTTAATAGTTTCTTCTTCATTCTTCGCGTGGATTATCATTAGAGACGTCCTAGTGTGGATTATTGTGGTTTGCTACAACCCAACAAAGTGAAGATTTGAAGAACAAATAAAAATTACAAGGTATAATTTTTAACATTTACATTTATATAAATTAGTTTTAATGGTACAAGTATGATTTTTTGTTTTGGGTTTTGAAAAATTTTATTTTTTGCTACGTTTATGAATATAATTCATTCTTTAAAACCCAACATGTTCTACATAAACTTCTTCTTCTATAAAGCCATTTAAAAAGACACTTTTTACATCCATTTGAAAGAGTTTGAAATTCATATGGCATGCATATGCTAAAAGTATTCTTATGGCCTCAAACAAACTTCTCATGATGCATAAAGAAGTAAAGAGGAGCTAAAGTGCTATGAATGTGGGAAGAAAGGGCATATTAAACCGGAATGTCTAAGGCTCAAGAAGCACAAGAGCAAATACCAAAGAAAAAATGGAAAGAAAGGTCACAAAGCCACATGGGATGACGAAAGTTGTTCAAGTGAAAAATATGACAATGAAAGTGAAGAGGTCAACCTATGCTTCATGGCTATAGAGGATCACGTCTCGGATAAGGTAGGATCACTTCACTCATACTCTTTCAATAATGATAGTAGTGGCAATGATAGTAATAGTGAATATGATGATGAGCAAAGCCTAATAGAAGCATTGAATCTATCACTAGAGAAATATATAAGTAAATTCAATACTTATAAGAATAACATTTCTAATTTGAAAATCAAAATGGATGCTCTAGAAAAGGTGAACTTTAAGCTTAAATCATCTAGTGAATCTCTTCAAAAGTCATTAAATGAGTACTCTTCAATACTCTCAACTAAATCCTTGCTCAAAGAAAATAATATTTTGAAAAATAAAAATGAAGTTGAGGAACTTAGAAACTCCATTTCAAAATTTCACAAGGGAAATGAGAGTTTAGATACTCTCATTGTGTCTCAAAGACCACCCTAGGATTTAAGGGTACATCATCATCTTCTCACAAGACTACTTTTGTTAAGTAAAGTGAACCTCACATCTCCACACTTGTTGTAACAGCCCCAAAGGCTAAGTGCACAAAATACACTAAATCTTTTATACATAAGAGGGATGATCAAGGGTTGGTAAGCCTAAGAAGGAAACCTCAAAAGGCTAATCATGCCTTTATGTATAAGAAGCATGTACCTAGAAAAGCACCAATTCATCATGATTGTATGCCATTGCTCTCAAACTCAATCTAATAGAAATATGGCATTCAAGAGCATTGTAAGACCAAAGAACATATTTAAACCTAAACAATGTAATTATTGTATGAAATTTGGTCACATAAATAAACATTGCTGGATAAGGAAGGCTCATTGGGAACCTTCATGTGCTAACCCCTAAGGACCCAAGCTCATTTGGGTACCTAAAAACCATACTTGAATTGTGATTCTATAGGTATGCCTCAAGTCCACAATAAACAAAAATGCTTGGCTTGTAGATAGTGGATGCTCAAGGCATATACAGGAGACAAAGAACTTTTCAATGATATCAAAAGTATTGATAGAGGTAAAGTTACCTTTGGAAACAATGCTAAGTGTAAGGTAATTGGCATTGGCTCTATTGGTATTAAGGGTACTACTTTCATTAAAGATGTCTTGCTTGTTGATGGCTTGAAACATAACTTGCTAAGAACACTTTTAGCATATGCATGCCATATGAATTTCAAACTCTTTCAAATGGATGTAAAATGTAACATCCTCGACCTTCCCCACGTTCATTTCATTGAACATAAGCATCTTGCATACAATTCAATTGAACACGTGCATTTCATACGTATTTTTGTAGGAACAAGTTTATGACATGCACTAGCTACGTGTCTTAGTATTTGACACTTGTATCGAGTCGCACATGTGTAATTATAACCTAAATGAGGATAACAAAGTATTAGAAATGAATTGGATAAGGTGACTAAATTAAAGTAAGCAAAATGACTAGATTAAGATTAGTAAACATTTACATTGTTAATTTAGTTAAATCAGGCCAAATGATTAAGTTGTTTTATTGTGTGAATTAGTGGAATTACATATATATGTAAATAATAATAATAACAATATAAAATAAAATGAAAAAGAAACAAAAGAGAAATAGAAGAAAAGAGAAAAGAAAAATGAGAAGAGAAAAAGAGAAAAAGAGAAAAAGAGAAAAAGAGAAAAGGACAAAAAAAAAACAAGTTGGCTTTATCTTCATCTTTCTTCCCCATTTCTGCCTTCTTCTCCAGCCCACTTCTTCTTCAATTTCCTCCATTTCAGACTTCAATTCTTCCTTGTTTCACCTATATTTTTAACCAAATTGATCTCTTGCAAGTTCTTCCTTGGTAAGTAATCAATTCTTATTGCTATAGGGTTAATTTGAGTTGCTAAGGTTCATTAATAGGCACTGAATTGCACCCTGATTTTGATATTAATAGAAATTGATTTTGGAAAAGTTTAAAACCCAAAGGTTGTTCCTTTATGTCTTGTATTTATTTATATGTAAACTTTTGTGCAAGATGTTGTGTATAGAATGAGATATCCTCTTCATACTAAAACTGATCAGGGTGTGAATCCTAGCCAAGATAACTAATGTGTGCTTTGGTTGTGAATATGTTAAAGCCATTATTTGAAGTATCTCAAAACATAACAGTTGTAGCTATATGTGTTATATATCTTTATACCAAATTGGAGATTAATAGGACTTGTAAATTTGGAGTTATGGTGAATGGAACCATGACTGTTCCATGACTTGAACTGCCAACTGAGTGCCCTGGGCAGATCCAGCAAATTGTTTGGCCCATTTGAGCTCGTTAGAGCTGGATTCTGTATATTTTCAAAACTGGAAAGTTATTGGAATATTTCTTAGATAAATATGGGTACTAATGTCAGCTTAAGTGGTTATGTATAGACTAAGTTATGGCCTTTGGAAGTCATACTAGTCTGGAAGCCAATTCTATTCTGGACCAGTAAACTGTTGGTTATAATTTGAAGACCTTAGAGACATAATTGATGCAAGTTGTAAACATAAAAAATGTTCCACATGAACCCATATAAGTTTCTGTAAAGTTTCATTAAAATAGGACTTATAGAATATAAGTTAAGATGAACCAAAGTGAGTACCATGAAACTGCCTAAAGGCAGAAAATAGAACACTCTTAGCAATTCCACCAAATATTGTACAATGACTCAATTGGTCTGAAATTTTAATATGTTATATAATTATATGATAATTTTAATTAGGAACAAGAATCATATTAATTGGTCAAGTATAGAAAAAGTTATAGGCTAAACAGTCCCATAAGATCACACTATCTTATAGGAAAAATCTTAACTATTGACATGAACAATGCATATTAATTTGTTTAAGCCACATTAAGTCTCCCTAATTATAAGTTAATTGATTATATTTTCATATTAGGCTCACAACATATTGGAGACCCATAAGGAGAGGATAGACAATAAATTAGGGGTCGGAATCAAAGGAGAAAGGTGAGTCTAATTATCGATTGAATTCTTTAGTGCAAATGATTATTGCTTGCTATGTGATTCATATGATTATCATGATTTGCCCCTGATAATATGATGATGGATAATTTGTAACATTGTGGTACACATAAGTGGTATACTTGTGATATATTTGAGGTATATGTTTGACATATGTGATATGTATACAGGGTATATGTATAGTATATGCGATGTATTGTGTGGCATATGAGGCATATATGCGGTATATGTATATTATATGTGATAAGATGCAACAGTTGATGAATGATTAAGTACAAGTGCATATGAATATGGACTAAAAAGGAGTTGTGACTAGTTAATCGATATTGTAAAGCAAAAGAAGAGGCCTATGGCCCAACAGATGTGCAAATGAAACAAATCATCAAGCTAGCTAGTAAATGCAAATGTTCACATGGAAACCCGTGGCAATGTCTGTTTAACTTGGTCACAACAAAATGAAATAAGTAAAGCATTTGCATACGTAAGGAGTAATGATTATATGTTTCAACTTTATTGATATTTATATGATACTGATGAATGGAATGGAATACATGGTGTGTATTGGATTTGTGATTTATTATTATGAGTTGTTCGATACTTCAGACCTCATTTGATGGTTATTCTCACTGAGCCGTAACTCATCAATTTACATCATTTTTCAGGTAAAGAAAAGTGATAGCTCATTTTGAGTAGCGTATAGAAGACATGGAGCACAGGTCACTGGCCGAGCCTCATCACTCTCTCTTCTTGCATTCCACACGAGCATGAAAACATGTCATCTATATTTTGGACTTATATGTTTGAATATGTATTATGACTCTAGATTAGTTTTGAAATGTATAAATGGAAGCAACCCATAATCCTTCGGATGTAAATTTTATGTTTTAATATATGTGATATATCGTATTGTGGTTTTTAAGGTTGACTTGAAAAGTCATTGAATGGTATTACAGGATATAAGACTTGCAAAGTCATTAGTTGATTTTACAGGATATGATATGAAAGAAAAATTTTACTATCACTGTTATCAGGGTATTTTCTCTTTCCAACATGCAGTGTGTGATTATTTGATACAGAAATAGGTTATAATTAAATGCATATGATGTGGTGTTACATAAAAAGTGCCTTTTTAAATGGCTTTATAGAAGAAGAAGTTTATGTAGAACAACCACCAGGCTTTGAAAGCTATGATTTGCCCAACCATGTATTTAAACTTTCAAAAGCATTATATGATTTGAAATAAGCCCCAAGAGTTTGGTATGAAAGACTAAGTTCTTTTCTCTTAGAAAATAATTTTACAAAGGGGAATGTTGACACTACATTATTCATTAAAAAGCATAAGCATGATAATCTAATTATTCAAATTTATGTTGATGACATCATATTTGGGTCTACTAATGAGCACATCAACAAAATTGGACAAGGATGAAAAAGGTAAGAGCATTAATGAAAAGATATATAGAGGTATGATCGGATCACTTTTATATCTTACTGCCTCTAGACCAGATATAATGTATAGTGTATGCTTATTTGCTCACTTTCAATCATGTCCTAAAGAGTCTCATTTAAATGCAGTAAAAAGAATTTTAAAATATTTACATGGCTCATTGCATCTAGGTTTATGGTATCCTAGAAATTCATCCTTCCACATTATAGGATATTTAGATGTTGATTACACTGGAAGTCATTTATATAGAAAAAGTACTTTAGGTACTTGTCACTTTATTGGAGGAGTTTCTTGGTTTAGCAAGAAACAAGTTTCAGTTGCTCTTTTTACCGCTGAAGCAGAGTATGTGGCAGCAGGATGTTGTTGTATACAAATCTTTTGGATGAAACAATAACTTAAGGATTATGGTCATAGTATGGAGCGTATACCTATTATATGTGACAATACAAGTGCTATAAACCTATCTAAGAATCCCATTCAACACTCTAGAAGTAAGCATATTGACATAAGACGTCATTTTATCAGAGATCATGTTCAAGATGGAGATGTTGTATTGGAATTTATAAGAACAGACATTCAATTGGTAGATATCTTCACTAAGTCTCTAAGTGAGGAAAGATTTAATTTCATAAGAAGAGAGCTTGGTATGATTGATGGATTAACTTTATGATTGCCAAAATTGTCGAACCTTGATTGGTAATCTTGTGTTTTTTTCTCATCTTTTTAGATTGAAGTAGCTAACTTGATAGAAATATATGTTATAAGGGATAAAAGCACCTTAGAAATGCTTTAGTCTTGTTTTAGACTTAGTTTTATTTAATGAGGATTATAGGCAATTCACGCCCGTGACATTATTCACGACCGTGATCATAATCGCCAAAAGCTCTAGTAGCTTTTACGTTTTGCTTCACGACATGCTTCACGGTTGAAGGTAGTAAAGACTATGTTTCATGCCCATAACCTTTTTCTATCACCCCCATGAAACCCTTTGTTCATGCCCGTGATGTTTATTCACGACCGTGAACTTTTCCACCAAAAACTTATAGAAGCATTCACGCTTTGTGTCATACTCTGTCTCACGGTCACAAGTAGTGAATATTGTACTTCACGACAATGACTCATTTGTCACCACCATGATATTTCATCATTCATGCCCATGACCTTTAATTGCCACGACCATGAATCATTTAACATTCCTCATCACGGGTAGAACGTCTCTTCAGAAAACCGTGAACACAACATTTAACGCCCGTGACTTAGCTTTCATGCCCGTGAAGATGTCGGCTATAAAACATTTTCTGCCATTATTTCTCTCATTTCCAACTCTCCAACTTCTCTTATGTATTACCATTCAATGCCATTTTGAAGATTTCGGCCCCTAGCAACATACACCATCTAGGTTCTATTCCAAAATTCCATCATATTTTCTCTCTTCAAAAATATATTTCTCAATCAAAAATGGAACCCGGCTCCTCGAAAGGTACCAGAAAGAAGTCTCATGCTCCAAGAAGGTACACGGACTACCTTCCAAACATTATTCCAGAGCAGTGTCATCCAAGATACTCGGTTCTCAAGCAAAGACCACTTTTTTCCTCTCGATCATTTGAGTGGCAAACTATCAGAACACTTGGTCTCGAGACAAGCATGATGGAACAACTCCAGGCTTGTCATCTGAAAGATTTCATTGATATCCATCAATCGACGCTGAAGGAACCAACTCTCGAGTTCCTTAGCACCCTACAAGTATCTCCTACCGGCACGATAAAATTTTAACTTTGTAAGCATCTGAACACCCTCACTACCACTGAGTTTGGTGACATGTTCAACATTCCCTCTGACGGAATCTTTAATGAGAGTGAGGTGGAGTTCTATGCTACTCAAGCATAGACTCATTTCGGGCTTGACTATAGCTGGGATGTCAAGAAGACGAAAAGCCCCCACCTTCAATCCCCAGTGCACAAATACTTGCATAGGTTTCTAACCTATAGCATTTTTGCTAGAGGAGATAGTAACGGATTGATTCGGAAGTTTGAGCTCTTTCTCCTGGAGATGGCCCAAAGAGGCCTAATAGTGGCTCTATCTCGATGGTTTGCAAACTATCTACTGTCTATTGCCGCTAATCCCTCCGGAGATATTTTGATTGGTGGGTATGTGACTCACCTTGCTATCAAACTTGGGTATTTGAAGCTAACGGAGCACCACTTCAACCTTATACTAGCACATTCTCGAGACCGATAGACATCGAGTCATTCATCAAAATGGGAGCGGCTGTTCGTATAGTTCATGAGAACAACATCTACTACAGCTTCACTAACACAGCGGGTGAGATTATTTGGGAGGACAACGATTTGGACGACTTTAAAGCTGGCCTCCAAGGAATCCAGCAGAGGAAGAGAGTTCGAGTTGAGATGGCAACCCCAAAGGTTGAGCAGGAAATTGGACAATCCTCTGCCTCCACACCGAACTTGGCTCAGCAAGTGGCTGATCTCTTGGCACCACGGTTTGGCCAATTGCAGGCTTCGATGGATGAGAGGTTAGAGAACCTCAAGGATTTCATGAAGTCTCGCATGGAGAGCCTCGAGGTGGAAGTAGCTTGCCTTAGAGAGGGGATGTCTGGCTCCAAATCTAGCTACACTATTTTTTAGCTATGTTAATTTCTAGCATGTTTGATATAGGACTTTAAAATCACTTTTCAAAATCTTGTACTTTTCCTTTAATATTAATATAATTGCATTAGTTTTCCCTTATGATTTATCTTTTTGTTATTCTTTTTGTTGATGACAAAAGGGGGAGAACCTAGCAATATATTTAAATTTAGCATTATATTTGAAATACTTATTTGAATCAAAAGAATATGCAAGTATGCAAATGAGTTGATATACCTTGAATATACCTTAACTATACTTTGCATATACCTTGATGCAAGTTACATGAATGAATATGCTTGATATACTTTGAATATACCTTACATATACTTTGCACATACTTAACTAGTCTTAAGTAAAAATTTGGTATACATTGGATATACCTTGCATATAACTTGTGTTGCCCAGATATTAAGCCAAGAAGGGGGGTTGAATTGGAGTTTTAAAAATTAAACTTTAAGGTGCAGAAATAAACAATTAATTTTAGGAAGGATAGAGAAAATTTGACACACATATTTATAGAGGTTCGGGTGTTAACAAACCCTACTCCTCTCCCCAATCGCAATTGGGAGATTCACTAACACACTAAGTGTTACAATGGAGTTTCACAAGCTCACTCCCAACTTTGGTGTTTCTCACAATGGCTCACACCTAACCCAAAAATCCCTTGTGTTTTAATGACTCACACAATAACCAATTCCTTGTGTTTTTACAGGCTCACACAAACAACCTACACTTTGTGTTTTACAGGCTCACACAAACAACCTACACTTTGTGTTTTACAGGCTCACACAAACAACCTCTTAATTTGTGTTTTGGAGGTTCACACAACTAACCCTTACAAGTATTCTACTCTTAACCCAGAAATACCCAAAGCTCACTTGAGTAAAGATTACAGAGAGAACCACTTATAAATCTTAATTGCTCAAATATGAGGAGCAAGAAGATTTTTACAGATAATAGATTTGTTCTCAAAGTATGAAAGTACAAATAGCTTGTAATAAGAATTAAATTCGAAGTATATGCTATTCTTTTGTTTTTCTTCTCATTCTCTCGTTCTTAATGCATAAATGACTTCCATTTATACTCTCATGGCTGAATATAGCCGTTGGGGTGCATTAAATAAGAAACTAGTCGTCGTACCAACCAAAAATCGCGCCTGACATTTTTCTCTTTTATTGTTCACGGGCGTGACTATGCTTGTCACGGGGGTGACAGTTCTTCCCAAGCCGTGACTGAAGTGGTGACCTTGGTCGTGAAGCTCTCTGGAATGTTTTGACATATTGAGTCACGGGCATGACATACTCATTCAAGGGCGTGACAATCTTCTCAGCCATGATCCAAGTGGTGACTCTGGTCGTGAAGCTCTCTGGATGAAATTTCATGAATCTTCACGGGGGTGACACCTTTATTCATGGGGATGACTGAAATGCTTACTTCACGGTTTGTTTTTCCTTCATGGCCGTGAACTTCAAATGTTGGTTTTGGTAACGATTAGCTTTCTTCACGGGAGTGACTCCTAGAGTCACGGCAGTGAACATGCTACTACTTGAATTTTGTTTCTCAAGGATTATTCTTCCAATTCTCCATTCTTGCTATTTTAATTCATGTCCTGTATAATATACTTACAAAAACAAGTATGTTAAATACAATATTGCTATATTATTTGTTATTATCAACATGACGGAAATACCCCTCAAGGTTTAACAATCTCCCCCTTTTTGATGGTGACAAATAATCTAGCAATATGTGATTTTGAGAAGTCTCCCCCTTAAAATATACTTAGGATAAAAAATTATAATGTGCAAGAGTAGTAAATAATGATGTAGCATTAAACTAGATTTTAAGTATATGCAAGTTATATGAGAAGTATATCCAATTCATACCATAATTCCTTTTCAAGACATAAAGTATATGTAAGGTATATCATGGCATATTTTTATTTGTAACTTGCTTTAAGGTATATGCAAAGTATACTTAGGGTATATCTAAGATATATAAAAAAAACTCAATTTTCCAATTATATACTTTGCATATGAAATGTTGAATCAAGATTTTTAAACCATTTCAAAGTCAATTCACTTTTTGATGTTAATTCACTTTTTGATTCACAATTCTTGTATTTGCTAGTTTGATACCATTCTCCCTTATCATATATTGCCTATCATATATAGCTTATCATATATTGCTAGTTTTCTCCCCCTTTTGTCATCAATCAAAAAGGATATGAAGATTGGAGTAAACAAAAGCAAATATATATCGCATAAAGGAAAAGGATACAAACTAAGTTAAAATATTCAGAAAGGAAATTTAAAAATTTCCTACACAACCAAACAAAAAAATGACAAACAAGCTAAAAACAATCAAATTTAGGCTACACTCTAGCCTATCTCCTAGCCAGACATCCTATCATGAAGCCTAGCTACTTCAGCCTCAAGGCTGTCCATCCGAGACTCCATAAAGTCTTTGAGGTTCTCCAACCTCTCATCCATGGAAGTCTGCAGCTGCTCAAAACGTGGTGCCAAGAGGTCGACCACCTGCTGCGCTAAGGATGGTGTGGAAGCTGAGGACTGTCCAATGTCCTGCTTGACTGCTGGAGGTGCTTCCTCAATCCGAGCCCTCTTTTTCTGCTGGACTCCCTGGAGGCCTGCTTTAAAATCCTCCGTGTCATTATCTTCCCAGATAATCTCTCCAGTAGTGTCAGTGAAGCGGTAGAAGATATCGTTCTGAAAAATGATTCTGACAGCCGCTCCCATCTTGATGAACGACTCGACATCCAGCCTATCTCGAGGATGTGCAGGAATAACGTTGAAGTGATGGTCATCCAGCTTTAAATAATTGAGCTTCACTGCAATATGGGTGACATATGCCCCAATCAAAATGTCTCTTGTGGGCTTGGTGGCAATGGAGAGAAGATGGTTTGCAAACCATCTAGAAAGTGCCATTGTGACTCCCCTGCGAGCCATCTCAAATAGGAAGAGTTCTGACTTCCTAATAGTTCCATTACTTTCTCCCCTAGCAAAAATGCCATAGGTTAGGAACCTATGCAAATACCTGTGTACTGGGTCCTGAGATGTGTGCTCTTAGTTTTCTTGACATCCCAGCTGCAACCGGTGTCAAAATGTGTCCAGGCTGGAGGAGCAAAGAATTCTACCTCAGTCTCATTTAGAATCCCATCAGATGGTAGGTTGAACAATTATCCAAATGAGATGGCGCTGAGGGTGTTAGGATTATTGCAGAGTTGGAATTTCACCACTCTAGTAGGTGAAACCTACAAGGTGCTGAGAAATTCCAGCGTTGGCTCTCTCAGAGTCGGCTGATGAATTTCAACAAACTATTTGAGATGACAGGCTTGTAGTTGCTCTGTCATAGCCATCTCAAGCCCGGGACTACGGACTGTCTACCAATCGAAGGACCTTGATGATAAAAGAGGTCTCTTCTTCAAAGTTGCATACCGAGGATGGCAATTCTCCGGAATGATGTTCATGAGGTAATCTGAATACCTCTTTGGTGCATGGGACTTCTTTCTCTTTCCCTTAGATGAAGCAGATTCCATATTTGAAGAAATTTGTTGATGGAGTTGAAAATAATTTTAACAGAAAATTTGATGTAAAACCCTAGAAATGTATGATTTCTAATGAAGATTCGAACTTTTGGTGGTATTTATAGTGAAATTTCAAGTCTTTGGGGTCGGAATCTTCAATGTCTTAATGAATGAAAGTAAATGAGAGCGGTTTTGGGAGATGAGGAGTTGAAATGAAGGTTGTAACCGGCTGTTCTCTTATATATTCGATACATTCACGGGCATAAATTATGGTTTCACATGCGTGAATGGTCGTGTTCACGGTTTGCTGAAGGAGTGTTTCACCCGTGAATAAAGGCGTGAATATGTTCACGGGCGTGAGATTTGAACCTCCTGGGCGTGAATGATCATCGGTCACGAGGGTGAATAACTGGTCACGGGCGTGAACTGTTAAATTTCACTACTTATGCCCGTGAAGCAAGCCGTGACACAAGGCGTGAAAGCTTCTGTGAGTTTTTGGGGTGTAATTGTTCACGGGAGTGAAAATTCGTCATGGGCGTGAAAGTCCATTTTCACAGGCGTGACTCAAGCCGTGAAACTAAGTTTCACCACTTGAAGCCGAGAATCATGTCGTGAACCAAAGTCGTGAACGACACTGCCTCTTTGGGCCACTTAAGTCACAGGCGTGAATATATGTCACGGGCGTGACGCTCTCTAAAATTTTTATCAAATTGAAATTAAGTTCTACAACAAGACTAAATCATTTCAACAAAGATTCTACTTCTTAAAACATGAATTCTCATCAAAATTTCTATCTTACAACTGTGATATGATTTAAGATCAACAATTAAAATTTCATATTCTTGCAATCACAAGGTTAATCCATCAATCATACCTAGTTCTCTTCTAATGAAATTAAATCTTTCCTCATTTAGAGACTTAGTGAAAATATCTGCTAATTGATTTTCTGTACTTATAAATTCTAATTCAACATCTCCATATTGAACATGATCTCTAATAAAGTGGTGTCTAATGTCAATATGTTTGCTTCTAGAGTGTTGAATAGGATTCTTTGAAAGATTTATAGCACTAGTGTTGTCACATTTTATAGGTATATGGTTCATCTCATGACCATAGTCCTTAAGTTGTTGTTTCATCCATAGAATTTGTGTACAATAGCATCCAACTGCTACATATTCAGCTTCAGCAGTTGAGAGAGCAACTGAAACTTGTTTCTTGCTAAACCAAGAAACCAAACATTCTCTAATGAAATGACAAGTACCTGAAGTACTTTTCCTATCCAGAAGACTACCAGCATAATCTGCATCTGAATATCTTATAATATAAAAAGTTGAATTTCTAGGATACCATAAACCTAGATGCAATGATCCATGTAAATATCTTAAAATCCTTTTTACAGCATTTAAATGAGATTCTTTAGGACATGACTGAAATCGTGCACATAAGCAAACACTATACATAATATCGGGTCTAGAAGCAGTGAGATATAAAAGTGATCCGATCATACCTCTATAAAGCTTTTCATTAATGCTCTTACCCTTTTCATCTTTATCCAATTTCGTTGATGTGCTCATAGGAGTCTTGGCATTTTTGGATCCTTCCATACCAAATTTCTTGATTAAATCTTTGGCATATTTGGATTGGTTGATGAATATGCCCTCATTGCTTTGCTTTATTTGTAGACCAAGGAAATACTTAAGTTCTCCCATCATGCTCATTTCAAATTCCCTAGTCATGCACTTAGCAAATTCTTGACAAAATAGCTCATTAGTAGAACCAAATATTATATCATCAACATAAATTTGAACAATTAGTATATCATGCTTATGCTTTTTGATGAATAGTGTAGTGTCAACATTTCCCTTTGTGAAGCTATTTTCTAATAAAAAGAACTTAGTCTCTCATACCAAGCTCTTGGAGCCTGTTTTAAACCAGACAAAGCTTTTGAAAGTTTAAGAATATGATTTGGCAAATCATAACTTTCAAAACCTGGTGGTTGTTCTACATACACTTCTTCATCTATATAACCATTTAGAAATGCACTTTTCACATCCATTTGAAATAGTTTGAAATTCATGTGACATGCATATGCTAAGAGTATTCTTATAGCTTCTAATCTAGCTACAGGTGCATATGTTTCATCATAATCTATACCTTCTTCCTGATTATATCCTTTTGCAACTAGTCTTGCTTTATTCCTGGTTATTAACCCTTGTTCATCTAATTTATTTCTAAATACCCATTTGCTACCTATGATTTGATGATTCTTGGGTCTAGGTACTAGGTTCCATACGTTATTTCTCTCAAATTGGTTGAGTTCCTCTTGCATGGCAATAACCCAACTTTCATCATTAAGAGCCTCATCAATGTTTTTAGGCTCAATTTGTGAAATAAAAGCAATGTTAGTGACTAAATGCTTGAAATGAGATCTAGTACTTACTCCCCTTGATAGATCACCAATTATTTGCTCTTTTGGATGATCTTTCGTCATTCTCCATTCTTTTGGAAGTTCTTGCTCCATTTGTTCTTGATTTTGAGGTAGTAAATTTTCTTGATCTTTTTCTTCTTTTCCATTTTCAATATCAAGTTTTTCCATATTACCTACAACATCATCAAGAGCACTACCTTTCACAAGATCAAGTCTACTAGATTCATTAAAGACAACATGCATGGATTCTTCAACCGTTAATGATCTTTTATTAAATACTCTATATGCTTTGTTAGTTGTAGAGTATCCTAAAAAGATACCTTCATCAGACTTAGAGGCAAATTTTCCAAGATTGTCCTTGGTGTTCAATATAAAACACTTGCATCCAAATACTCTAAAGTATGATATCAAGGGCTTTCTTCCATTCCATAGCTCAAATGAGGTTTTGTTTAAAAGAGGTCTTTTGAAAACTCGATTTGAAATATAACATGCAGTGTTTGTGGCTTCTGCCCAAAAATAAGTTGGTAATTCATATTCATTAAACATTGTTCTAGCCATTTCAATTAAAGTTCGATTTTTCCTTTCAACTACCCCATTTTGTTGAGGTGTCCTAGGAGATGAGAAATTATGTGAAATGCCATGTTCAAGACAAAAACTTTCAAAGTTTCATTTTCAAATTCTTTCCCATGATCACTCCTTATTTTTGAAATGCAGTAACCTTTTTCATTTTGAATTCTTTTAGCAAAGTTTTTTTAAAGTTTTCAAAAGCATCACTCTTTTGAGCTAAGAAAATTACCCAAGTAAATCTAGAGTAATCATCTACGATGACAAATGCATAATGTTTTTGGCTTTGAAAGATGACTTGTGTTGCTTTCCTCTTTGACAAGGATCACATGTCTTGCCTTTTTCATATTGACTTTTGGTAATCCTTTTACTAGCTCTCATGTGTTGAGACTTTGTATTAAGTCCATGTTAGCATGACCAAGTCTTCTATGCCACAACCAAGATTCAACACTAGTAGTCACAAGACACTTAGAGGAATGGTTAGATAGTTCATGTAAGTTTATTATGTACGTATTGATATCTCTATTTCCTTTAAATATTTCTTGACCATCAATAGAGATTACAAGACATTCATTTGAAGAGAAGATTACTTTGTTTCCTTTATCACATAATTGACTTACACTTAACAAGTTATGTTTCAAGCCATCAACAAGTAAGAAATCTTTAATAAAAGTAGTACCATTAACACCAATAGAACCAATGCCAATTACCTTACCCTTTGTATTGTTTCCAAAGGTAACTTTACCTCCATCAATACTTTTGATTTCATTGAAGAGTTCTTTGTCTCCTGTCATATGCCTTGAGCATCCACTGTCTACTAGCCACGCATTTTTGTTTATTGTGGACATGAGGCATACCTATAGAATCACAAATCAAGTATGATATTTAGGTACCCAAATGAGTTTGGGTCCTTGGGGCTTAGCACATGAAGGTTCCCAATGAGCCTTCCTTATCCAGCAATGTTTATTTATATGACCCATTTTCATACAATAATTACATTGTTTAGGTCTAAACTTGCTTTTTGGTCTTACACTTTGTTTAAATGCCATAAATCTATTTGACTGATTTTGAGAACAATGGCATGCCCATTCATGATTAATTTGCATTTTTCTAGATGCATGCTTCCTATATAAAAAGGCATGATTATTCTTTTCCTGTATAGAAGGTTTAACATTCTTATTTCTTGGTGCTTTCTTAACAGTTGTGGAGATGTTAGGTTCTCTAGACTTAACAAATACAATTTTGTTAGAAGATGATGATGTGTCCTTAAATCCTAGACCATGTCTAACTAAAAGTGGTCTTTGAGACACAATGAGAGTATGTAAGCTTTCTTTACCTTTGTGAAATTTAGAAATGGAATTTCTAAGTTCCTTAACATCATTTTTCAAAGTATTATTTTCTTTTAACAATTAAGCTGTTGAGGGTCTTGATGAGTATTCATCTAATGACTTTTGAAGAGATTCATTAGATGATTTAAGCTTTATGTTCTGTTTTTCTAAACCATCTATCTTATTTTTCAAATTAGAGATATTATTTCTATAGGTACTAAATTTAGTTTTATATTTCTCTAATTCTATATTTAATTCTTCTATTAGGCTTTGCTCATCATCATCATCATCACTATCACTATTACTATCATTATCACTACTATCATTATTGAAAGAATATGAGTGTAGTGGTCTTACTTTGTCCGAGATGTGATCCTCAATAGCCATGAAAGCATAGGTTGACCTCTTCACTTTCATTATCATCTTTTTCACTTGAAGAGCTTTCGTCATCCCATGTGGCTTTATGACCTTTCTCCCCATTGTCTCTTTGGTATTTACTCTTATGCTTCTTGAGCCTTGGACATTCTGGTTTGATATGTCCTTTCTTTCCACATTTATAGCATTTTACCTCTTCCTTACTTCTATGTGTATCATTAGAAGTTTGTTTGAGGTTTCTTTGCCTGAATTTTCTAGAATTGCTCATTTTCTTCTCAATGATTCTTTCTAATCTCCTTGAAAGCATAGCGATGTCTTCATTTTCATCATCACTCATTTTTTCATCATCTTCACTTTCTTCTTGAGATTTTGAAGTAGAAGCTTTGAGTGCTAAGGGTTTTCTTTTCTCTGGCTCTGCTTCAAGCTCTCTATCTCTCTTTACTGTCATCTCATGTGTGAGAAGCTTGCCAATCAGCACATTAGTATTCATGATGCTCATATCTTCATTTGCTTCTTCTATGCTAGCAACTTTTGAACCATAGTCTTTAAGAGGAAGACTTCTCAGGATTTTATTGTTTACATCTTCCAAACTCATATGCTTCCCAAGTTTTCTCATTCCATTTATAATGGATAGAAGACGGTTGGTCATGTCAGTGATTGACTCATTGGATTTCATCTTGAAGAGCTTATATTCTGAGGTTAGAAGTTGAATCTTCTTGGATTTGACTTGCTTAGTTCCCTCATGATAGTTCTCCAATGTCTTCCACATGCTATATGCTATTGAGCAGTGTTGTATTCTCCCACATTCTTCAATAGATAATGAGCTTGATAGGATTGTCATTGCCTTCTTTTTTTTGAAATTTGCTCTTCTTTTAGGCTCTATCCAATCATCTCTTGATAGGATTTCCTCTTCACCATCAGCTCCTCTTCTAGTTGGTGGTGTCCATTCTTTTCGTATACTATCCCAGACTTCAATTCCTTCACTATCCAAGTATGTCTCCATCCTAAACTTCCAATGGGCATAATTTGCTCCATCGAAGTAAGGTTTGAGACTCTGGAATCCTTCACTGGCCATATCTTACTCTTTACTAGCGCTTTTTAGGCTTCGATGCTAGATAAGGCTCTGATACCAATTGTTGCCCAGATATTAAGCCAATAAGGGTGGTTGAATTGGAGTTTTAAAAATTAAACTTTAAGGTGCGGAAATAAACAATTAATTTTAGGAAGGATAGAGAAAATTTGACACACAGATTTATAGAGGTTCGGGTGTTAACAAACCCTACTCCTCTCTCCAATCGCAATTGGGAGTTTCACTAATACACTAAGTGTTACAATGGAGTTTCACAAGCTCACTTCCAACTTTGGTGTTTCTCAGAATGGCTCACACCTAACCCAGAAATCCCTTGTGTTTTAATGGCTCACATAATAACCAATTCCTTGTGTTTTTACAGGCTCACACAAACAACCTACACTTTATTTTTTACAGGCTCACACAAACAACCTGCACTTTGTGTTTTACAGGCTCACACAAACAACCTCTTAATTTGTGTTTTGAAGGTTCACACAACTAACCCTTACAAGTGTTCTACTCTTAACCCAGAAATACCCAAAGCTCACTTGAGTAAAGATTACAGAGAGAACCACTTATAAATCTTAATTGCTCAAATATGAGGAGCAAGAAGATTTTTACAGATAATAGATTTGTTCTCAAAGTATGAAAGTACAAATAGCTTGTAATAAGAATTAAATTCGAAGTATATGCTATTCTTTTGTTTTTCTTCTCATTCTCTCATTCTTAATGCATAAATGACTTCCATTTATACTCTCATGGCTAAATATAGCCGTTGGGGTGCATTAAATAAGAAACTAGCCGTTGTACCAATCAAAAATCACGTCTGACATTTTTCTCTTTCATTGTTCACGGGCGTGACTATGCTTGTCATGGGGGTGACAGTTCTTCCCAAGCCGTGACTAAAGTGGTGACCTTGGTCGTGAAGATCTTTGGAATGTTTTGACATATTGAGTCACGAGCGTGACATACTGATTCACGGGCGTGACAATCTTCCCAGCCGTGATCCAAGTGGTGACTCTGGTCATGAAGCTCTCTGGATGAAATTTCATGAATCTTCACGGGGGTGACACCTTTATTCACAGGGGTGACTGAAATGCTTATTTCACGGTTTGTTTTTCCTTCATGGCCGTGAACTTCAAATGTTGGTTTTGGTAACGGTTAGTGTTCTTCACGGGAGTGACTCCTAGAGTCACAGTAGTGAACATGCTACTACTTGAATTTTGTTTCTCAAAAATTATTCTTCCAATTCTCCATTCTTGCTATTTTAATTCATGTCCTGTATAATATACTTACAAAAACAAGTATGTTAAATACAATATTGCTATATTATTTGTTATCATCAAAATGACGGAAATACCCTTCAAGGTTTAACAACTTGTATATACCTAAACTAGGACGCATACATCCATGCTATAATTCATCATTCTTTACAATTCTTGCACTTCAGTAATTTTTTATCTTAAGCATCTTTTGAGGGGGAGACTTCTCAAAAGCACATATTGCTAGATTATTTGTCACCATCTAAAAGGGGGAGATTGTTGAACCTTGAGGGGTATTTCTATCATTTTGATGCGAACAAATAAAATAGCAATAATGTATTTAACATACTTATTTTCTAAGTTTATTGAACAGGGTATGGAACATGATAGCAAGAATGGAGAATGGAAGACTAACCTTAAAAACACAAAAAAATGAAGAAATAGCATGTTCACGCCCGTGATGAAGCTTAGCGCCAACTATCCAACATTTAAAGTTCATGGCCATGAAGAATGATAGCAACCGTGAATGATCATATCAGTCACGCCCATGAAAGAAAATTACGCCCGTGAGAAAACATGTCAAATTCCTCCAGAGAGCTTCACAGCTAGATTCACTACTTGGACCATAGCTAGGAAGGATGTTCACGCCCGTGAAATAATATTGTCATGCCCATGGTCAAACAATTCAAATCCTCCCAAAATGCTTACGGCCAAAGTCGCCACTCAAATCACGGCTTAGAAGAACAGTCACGATTGTGACACACTTATTCACGACTGTGAAAGAGGAAAGAGAAACATGTCAGGCGCGAAATTAAAAGTTGGTGCAATGACTATTTTCGCATTGAATGCAACCAAACGGCTATAATTTACCATGGAAGTATAAATGCAAGTCATTTACGAATCCATAACAAGAGAATAGCTAATACTTCGAATCAAAATCTTGTTGTAGCCATTTGTGCATTTACCACTTTAAAACAAATATTAATTCTTTGTAAAAAAATCTTATTGCTCATTGTTTTCTGAGCATTATAGATTTGTGAGTGTTTCTCTTTGTAATCTACTACTCAAGTGAGTTTGGGTATATTGGGTTAAGAGTAGAACACTTGTCAGGGTTATTTGTGTGAGCCTTTAAAACACAAGGAATTGGTTTCTTGTGTGAGCCATTAAAACACAAGGGATTTCTGGGTTAGGTGTGATCCATTATTAAAAACACCATAGTTGGGAGTGAGCTTGTAAAACTCCATTGTAACACTTAGTGTGTTAGTGAAACTCCCAGTTGAGATTGGGGAGAGGAGTAGGGGTGGCTAACACCCGAACCTCTATAAAAGTTCCTGTGTGATATCTTCTTATCCCTACTCAACTTAACTTTTCTTTCCGCACTTAAAAGTTAAGAAATTTATCCAATTCAACCCCCCCTTCTTGGTACAATATCTGAGCAACACATAGCATGAAGGAAATCATGATGAGATCATGATAATGAGATTCTTATCATGTGTAATTATGTTAGTATCAAAATTATCCCTAGTCATAGGACTAATAAGATAGGACATTGTTAATTTGGATAGACTAGAACATGTTACACTCCTTGATTGGATCGAGTAGCAGATCTCATAATCTGCAAACATGAGATGTTTAGAGTTAACATGTGGATGCTTGCTAAGTGTAGCTAAGTACATTGGATGACCAGGTATGAGACAATCATATGGATAATCTATTCAAATGTTAATGATAATCTCATCATAGCAATGGTACAAGTATCCTTAGACTTGAGGTTGTAACACCACATCTTATACATTTGAGTTCAACCTATCCCTATATCAAATAATCACACATAACATGCTGGAAAGACAAAATATCCTGTTAACATTTATAGTAATTTTTTTTATATCCTATAATATCATTCAATGACTCTGTAAGTCTCATATACTGTAATATCTTTCAATGACTTTACAAGTCTCATATCCTGTAATATCATTCAATGACTTTGCAAGTCAACACTAACTTTGCACATAAGTATTTACGAGTTGCTTTCATTTATACATTTTTAAAACTCATTCCAAAATGACTATACATATTCAAACACATAAATACAAAATGCAGATGACATATTTTCATACTCGTGTAGAATGCACAGAGAGAGAGTGATGAGGCTTGGCCAGTGACCTGTGCTCCATGTCTTCTATAAGCTACTAAAAATGAGCTATCAATTTTCTTTACCTGAAAAATGATGTAAATTGATGAGTTGCGGCTCAGTGAGAATAATTATCCAATGAGCTCTAAAGTACCAAACAACTCATAGTAATAAATCACAAATCCAATGCATACCATGTATTCCATTCCATTCATCAGTATCATATAAATATCAATAAAGTTGAAACATATCATCATTACTCTTTACGTATGCAAATGCTTTGCTTATTTCATTTTGTTATGACTAAGTTAAACAGACATTGCCTCGAGTTTCCATGTGAACATTTGTCATGTGAACATTTGCATTTGCTAGCTAGATTGATCATTTATTTCATTTGCACATTTGTTGGCCCGTAGGCCTCTTCTTTTGCTTTATAATATCGATTAACTAGTGACAACGCCTTTTAAGTCCATATGCATATGCACTTATACTTAAGCATTCATCAACCATTGTATCTTACCACATATAACATACATATACCTCAAATATACCACAAGTATACCATTTATATGTACCACAATGTCACAAATTATCCATCCTCACATTATCAAGGACCAATCATGAAAATTATGTGAATCACATAGCAAGCAACATTCATATGTACTAAAGAATTCAATCGATAATTAGACTCAACTTTCTCCTTTGATTCCGGCCCCTAACTTATTGTCTATCCTCTTCTTGTGGGTCTCCAATATGTTGCGAGCCTAATATGAAAACATAATCGATTAAATCATGATTAGGGAGACTTAATATGGCTTAAACAAATTAATATTCATTATTCATATCAATAGTTAAGATTTTTCCTATGAGGCAGTGTGACCTTATGGGACTGTTTAGCCTATATATTTTTTTATACTTGACCAATTAATCTGATGCTTGTTCCTAATTAAATGTAACATATAATTATGTAACATATTAAAATTTCAAACAAATTGGATCATTTATCAATTTTTGGTGGAATTTCTAAATGTGTTCTGTTTTCTGCCTTTAGGCAGTTTCAGGGTACTCACTTTGGTTCCTCATAACTTATAATATATAAGTCCTATTTTAATGAAACTTTACACAAACATATATGGGTTCAACTGTAACATTTTTCATGTTTAAAACTTTCATCAATTATGTCTCTAAGGTCTTCAAATTATAATAAATATTGCACTGGTCCATAATAGAATTGGCTTCCTGACCAGTATGAATTCCAAAGGCCATAACTTAGTCTATAACATTTATAGACTCTAGCTCTAACGAGCTCAAATTAGCCAAACAAGTTGTTGGATCTGCCTAGGGCACTCAGTAGGGAGTTCAAACCATGGAACAGTCATGGTTCTATTCACCATAATTCAAAATATACAAGACATATGAACCTGAAATTTGGTATATAGACACATAACACATATATATACAACTTTTATGTTTTGAGATACTTCACATATTGGCTTTAGCATATTCAAAACTAAAAAACACAGTAGCTAACTTACTTAGGGTTTACATCCAGACCAGTTTCAATATAGAGAAGATATCTCCTTCTATACACCACAACTTGCAAAAATGTTTACATATCCATTAGTCGAAGATATAAAGGAACAACTTTTGTGTTTTAAGCTTTTTCATATTCGATCTCTAAGATCATCCAAACCATGGCACAAAATACTGCCTATTAATGAACCTTAAACACCATAATCAAGCTTAACACAAAAATAAATGTTTACTCACCTATAATCACTCTTGTCTAATCTTGTTGCTGCAATTTTTGGAGTGAAAGAGGGAAGAAATGGTGGCTGGAATTTGAAAATAAATGGCAGGAATGAAGTAAAGAAGAAGAAGAAGATGAGGAAAGGAAATGAATATGGTGGTAGCCTAATAAGTTAAAAGGCACCACCATTTCCTTTGTTTCACCCGTCCACTTTTTCTTTTCTTTTCTTTTTTTTCTTTTTTTTCTGACTTTTATTTTTATTTTTTTATTTTTTATTTTATTTTTATTTTTCTAATTATTCTTATTATTATTATACAATTCAACACAATATGCAATTTAATCTTAATCTAGTCATTTTGCATACTTTAATCTAGTCATTTTGCATAATTTAATTTGGTCACCTTATTTCATTTATTTTTAATACTTTTTATCCACATTTAGATTATAAATACACATGTGTGACTCGATACAATTGCAATGTACTAGGACACGTAGCTAGTGCATTTCAGGTTAGATTATAAAATACGTATGAAATGCACGTGTTCAATTGGATTATATACAAGATGCATATATTCATATGAAATGCATGTGGATACGCATGTGGGGAAGGTCAAGGATGTTACAATTCTTCCCTCCTTTTAAAAATTTCGTCCTCGAAATTTAATACCTGGAAACAGGTGAGGATATTGCTTTTTCATATTTTCTTTTGTTTCCCATGTTGCCTCTTCTAGTAAATGGTTACGCCATAATACCTTAACTAAAGGTACTTCTCGGTTTCTTAGTTGTTTAGTCCTGTATCTGATGACTTGCACTGGTTCCTTAACATGACTCATGTCCTCTGCAATCTCAATGGCTTGATCTTTAAGTACATGTGTAGGATCTGACCTGTATCTTCTAAGCATGCTTACATGAAATACATTATGAATCTGAGCCATCTTTAGTGGTAACGCCAATCTGTATGCCAGTGGACCAACCTTTTCAACAATTTTATAAGGTCCTATGTATCTTAGGCTCAATTTACCTTTCTTGCCAAATCGGATTACCCTTTTCCATGGAGATACTCGTAGAAATACCTTTTCACCCAACTCGTATTCCATTTCCCTTCTATGCTGATCAGCATAACTTTTATGTCTGTCTTGTGCTACCTTTAGCTTATTCTTGACAATTTTGATTTTATCCATTGTATCTTGTACTATATTTGGCCCTTCTAATGCACGTGCACCTTCTTCATCCCGTATGATAGGGCTTCGGCACTTTCTACCATACAACGCCTCATATGGTGCCATCTGGATATTGAGCCAAGAAGGGGGGTTGAATTGGGATATTAAAAATTTTAACTTTTAAGTGCGGAATGAAAAGTTAAGTTTAGGAGGGATAGAGAAATTTGACATAAGGATTTTTATAGAGGTTCGGGTGTTAACAAACCCTACTCCTCTCCCCAATCTCAATTGGGAGTTTCACTAACACACTAAGTGTTATAATGGAGTTTTACAAGCTCACTCCCAATTATGGTGTTTCTAACAATGGCTCACACCTAACCCAAAAATTCCTTGTATTTTGATGGCTCAAACAATAACCAATTCCTTGTGTTTTACAAGCTCACACAAACAACCTTTACCTTGTATTTTACAGGCTCACATAAACAACCTTTCTTTGTGTTTTACAAGCTCATACAAAAAACCCTTACAAGTGTTCTACTCTTAACCCATAAATACCCAAAACTCACTTGAGTAAATGATTACAGAGAAAAACACTTACAAATATTTTATTGCTCAACAAATGATGAGCAAAAAGATTTTTACAAAGAATAAATATCAAATGCACAAAATGGCTTACAACAAGGTTTTGATTCAAAATATTAGCAATTCTTTTGTTCTTTTGTTCTCCTTGTTCACTCTCTTATTCTGGATGAATAAATGACTTGTATTTATACTTCCATAGCAAATTATAACCGTTAGAATGCATTTAATATGAAACTAGCCGTTGCACCAAACCTAATAATCGCGCCTGATATTTTTCTCTTTCATCTTTCACGGTCGTGACTGTTCTTCCAAGCCGTGACTGAAGTGACCTTGGCTGTGAAGCATTCTGGAAGGTTTTGAAATACTTGTTCACGGGCGTGACAACCTTCCAAGCCATGGTCCAAGTGGTGACTTTGGTCGTGAAGCTCTCTAGAAGAATTTGTCATGTCCTTTCACTGGCATGACATTTCTTCACGAGCGTGACTGAAATGTTCATTCACGGTTTGCTATCTTCGTTCATGGCCGTGAACTTTGAATATTAGTTTGTTGGCGCTAGGCTTCATCACGGGCGTGACACATAGGGTCACGGGCGTGAACATGCTACTTCTTCAATTTTATCTTTTTAAGATTAATCTTCCATTCTCCATTCTTGCTAACATATTTCATACCATGTTCAATAGACTTAGAAAACAAGTATGTTACATACAATATTGATATTTTATTTGTTAGCATCAAAATGACATAAATACCCCTCAAGGTTCAATATATCCCTAATTAGTCCACAGGTTGAGAACTGGGCAATTAATGTTATTACTTATTTATTTTCCTTATATATTAATTTGTTGGAATCAATATTCCCATTATATTTATAATGAAAATATGATTATAAAATTTTAAAATCATATAATCATATGATATTTCATTATATATAACCATTTAAGTAATATTGACATACTTTAATTATTTTTCAATACAATCAAAGCCAACAAATCTTTTAATACAAAAATAATATTTATAATAATCTTATGAGTACAAGTATGTCATATAACCTCTCTTTTCATATCAAATACATATGTCATACATGACTTTCTAACTTCAGTCTTTATTGTCCTAATTATTCAATAATTACCATTAATAATTATCACATTTTTAATCAATCATATACTAATCCATATTGAAAAATATATTATATTACATATTCTACATTCACACCCCTTAACACACATTTACAATCTTAAACTAAAATTTTCTACATTTTATCAATCAATTATTCATCCATATGTCTATACATGCATTAACATGAAATTCAATAATTAAGCACTCAATTCATTTCATATTTAAACATTTTAATACATTATTCAAATATGCCACTTAATCAATTAACACACAAACATGCAACAAGGCAAGCTAAAATGCATATATGTACAAACCTCAATGGAGCTTTTTCAAAATCTAAAATTTGGAGCTTGTCTACTTTTATTGCTCTTCTTCTTGTTGAGATCCTAATTCGAAAATATAAATAATTAGTACATTGATAAAATATTTATTCTTAATATAGTTTAAATAAATAACTACAATTCTTTTAATCTGGAACAGGACTTCTTAGGATTGATGGATCAATAACTTTTTCTAAACTTATCCAAATTATATGATTCTTAATCCTACTTAAATTTAATATCTAAAACTAAAACATACTAAAATTTCAGAATTATTGAACCATTACACGATTTTTGGTATATTTTAAATATTGCTTTATTCTCTACCCTTAGACAGTTTCGGGGTACCATATTTAAAAATTCATATCTTTCAATGTGTAGCTTAAATTATTATGACACTTTTTATACAGTTATATAAGTTAATTTGAAACATTTTTCATGTTTTCCTTATTTCCAGATTCAGTCTCTAAGGTTCTCAAATACTAGAGGATCTATAACTGGTTTAACATAGAGTATCAACTAGACCAGTTCACTTGTTCAGATCATAACTCCCAAAATACATGACATTTTAAAGTGAAACTTTCATAGAAATTTATTACGACATAGGAGTAAATATTTTATATTTGAACTTCGGCTAATTTGATCTAAAAATAGGTGACATATAAGGACGAAGTTACTGGAGCTGCATAGGTACCAAAACACAACTTAATCAAGGAACAATCATAGTTTATTTCACTATACCTCAACCTACACAAGAGAAATTTATACGAAATTTGGCAGATACCTAAATAATACATATAACTACAACTTTCATGTTTTACAAAACCTCAGATTAAGCCACTAAGATGATCAAGTTTTACAAAAACCGTAGATTATTTAGTTGATATGTCTCCCTGAACCAGTTTCACCCCAGTAACCATATCTCCTCATATACTCAAAATCATTCAATAACATTTGGCAGAAAGATACACAAGACATAGATGAACAACTTTTATGTTTATTACATCCCCAAATTCGATTCACAAGATAATAAAAAATAGAGTACAATAACCTGTAAAAACATAATCTAATGAGTTCTAATAACACAATAATCATAGGAAAAATATTTCTTACCAATATCAGATTTATTTGGACTGATTTTTTATACAAATCTTGAAGAAGATGATGAATAATTTAAGCTGTGATATGGAGTAAGGAAAAGGGATGATGAAGAAGAAGGAAAAGAGAGATGAAATTGGAAGAAATGGCCAAAAGAAAGACTTCAGCCCCACTTTCTCCCTATTTCCCGTTTTTGGTCTTCTCTTTTTTTTTCTGCTGACCCTTGTACTGTTCACTTTTCTTTTCTTTTTTTAAAAAAAAACTTTTTATTATTATTATTATTATTATTATTATTATTATTATTATTATTATTATTATTATTATTATCATCATCATCATCTTCACATATTTCCTTATATCTAATATCTTTAATTTTATTTTACCAAAAATACAATTTAATTATGTGGTCTAATTTAATCAAATTTATCAAGTCAATAAATTTAATTTATTTTAATTTCTAATTTAGTCATTTATTCAATTTATTTAAATTTTTATATCTATCATGTGTTTTCTATGTATACCACATACTTATTCTAATTTAGACTAATTAGTGGGCGTTACATAAGTTAAGGCAATAGCCTATATTTTATCATAAAGTTGCATGATTTGAGTATTTTGGCACGTAAATGATTGTAAAGTGATAGTATTTTGTGATAAAATTATGAGGATGCATATTTGCTAGGCTTAGGTTAATAATTAGTGAAATTGAGTTATATTGATTGTGTGCTCTTTACTAGAATTTATGGAGCAGTCTTTACATATATTTCTATAACTTAAGTTCTAGAATTCGAATTAAAGTTTTATTTATTGTGTTTGACAGTTAAGACATAGAGCTTAAACTTTTATGCAGAATATAAAATCTAATTCTAACTTTAACTATGATTAATTTTGGCACAAACATAGGACCAAAAAACTATCTAGAAAATGTTAGGCAATATTTTTAATAAACAGTTAGTATTTATATGAGTATAACTTTTACTACAGAATTCCAAATTATGTGATTCAAATTTAATATTAAAGATAATGTTTAGGCTAAAATTGTAACATCACACCTCTTATGCATTTTAGTATAACCTGTCCAAACATCAAGTAATCATACATGGCGTACTGGAAAGGTAAAATACCCTGTTAACAATAGTAGTAAAATTGTTTTTCATATCCTGTAATATAATTCCATGACTTTGCAAGTCTCATATCCTATAATTTCATTCAATGACTTGCAAGTCTCATATCCTGTAATATTATTCACTGACTTTGTAAAGTTAACACTGAGGTTTTCACCACAATATAATATATCACATATATCAAAACATAAACTTTTCACATAAGTATTTTCGAGTTGATTTCATTTATACATATTTAGACTCATTCCAAAATGACTATACCTATTCAAGCACGTAAATACAAAAAAACACATATGACATATTTTCATGCTTGTGTGGAATGCAAGGAGAGAGAGAGTGATGAGGCTCAGCCAGTGACCTGTGCTCCATGTCTTTTATACGCTACTCAAAATGAGCTATCACTTCTCTTTACCTGAAAAATGATGCAAATTGATGAGTTGCGGCTCAGTGAGAATAACCATCCAATGAGCTCTAAAGTACCAAACAACTCATAGTCATAAATCACAATTCCAATATATACCATGTATTCCATTCCATTCATCAGTCAATAACATATAAATATAGATAAAATCAAGTATTCAATAATTGTTATTTACTTATGCTTTGCTTGTACATTTTATTTTGTTGTGACCAGATTAAACGAACATTGCCCCGGGTTTCCATGTGAACATTTGCATTTGCATTTGCTAGCTAGCTTGATCATTTGTTTCATTTGCACATTTGTTGGGCCATAGGCCTCTTCTTTTGCTTTGCACATTTGTTGGGCCATAGGCCTCTTCTTTTGCTTTGCAATGTCGATTAACTAGTCACAACGCCTTTTTAGCCCATATGCATATGCACTTGTATTTAAGCATTCATCAACCATTGCATCTTTATCATATACAACATACATATATTCCCTATATACCTCATATGTCAAGCATACACCTTGTATATACTATACATGTACCATGTATATATATCACATTTGTCAAATATATACCTCAAATATACCACAAGTATACCATTTATATGTACCACAATGTCACAAATTATCCATCATTACATTATCAAGGACCAATCATCACAATCACATGAATCACATAGCAAGCAACATTCATTTGCACTAAAGAATTCAATCGATAATTAGACTCACCGTTCTCCTTTGATTCCGACCCCTAACTTATTGTCTATCTGCTCCTTGTGGGTCTCCAATATGTTGCGAGCCTAATATGAAAACATAATCGATTAACTCATAATTAGAGATACTTAATGTGGCTTAAACAAATTAATATGCTATGTTCATGTCAATAGTTAAGATTTTTCCTATGAGGCAGTGTGACCTTATGGGACTGTTTAGCCTATAAATTTTTCTATAATTGACCAATTAATATTATTCTTCTTCCTAATTACAAATAACATATAATTAGAGAACATATTAAAATTTTAGACCAATTGGATCATTTTACAATATTTGGTGGAATTTATAAGAGTGTTCTGTTTTCTGCCTTGTTTTCTGCCTTTAGGCAGTTTCAGGGTACTCATTTGGGTTCATCATAACTTACACTCTATAAGTCCTATTTTAATGAAACTGTACAGACACTTATATGGGTTCATATGGAACATTTTACATTTTTACAACTTGTACCAATTATGTCTCTAAGGTCTTCTAATTATACCAAACGTATTACTGTGCCAGAATAGAATTGGCTTCCGGACCAGTATGACTTCAAAAGGCCATAACTTAGTCTATAGATAACCAATTAAGCTCAAATTAGTACCATCATTTACATAAGAAATATACCTATAACTTTTATGTTTTTAGAAATTACATAATCTAGCTCTAACAAGCTCAAATTAGCCAACCAATGTGCTGGAGCTGCCCAGTGCACTCAGTAGGCAGTTCAAACCATGGAACAGTCATGGTTCCATTCACCATAACTCACCATTTACAAGCCCTATGAACCTGAAATTTGGTATAAAGATACAAAACACATATATATACAACTTTTATGTTTTGAGAGACGTCAAATAAGGGCTTTAACATATTCGAAATCAAACCACACAGTAGCTAACTTGGTTAGGGTTTACACCCTGACCAGTTTCAGTACGAAGAGTATATCTCTTCCTATACATAACATCTTGCAAAAATGTTTACATATCCACAAATATAAGATATAAAGGAACATATTTTGTGTTTTACACATTTCCAGAATCAATTTCTATTAATATCAAAATCGGGTTGCAAAACAGTGCCTATTAATGAACCTAAGCAACTCAAATCAACCCTAAAGCAATAAGAATTGATTACTTACCAAGGACGAACTTGCAAGGGATCAATTTGGTGAAAAAACTAGGTAAAACAAGGAAGATTTGAAGTCTGAAATGGAGGAAAATGAAGGAGAATTCGGGGCTGAAGTGAGGAGGCAGAAATGGGAAAGATGAAGATAAAGGCAACTTGTTGTTTGTCATTTTCTCATTTTCTCATTTTCTCTTCTTCTCTTCTCTTTTCTCTTCTCATTTCTCTTTTCTCTTCTCTTCTATTTCCCTTTTGTGTCATTTTCATTTTATTTTGTCTATATTATTATTATTATTTACATAGATTTATAATTCCATTAATTCACACAATAATACAACTTAATCATTTGACCCGATTTAACTAAATTAACAATGTAATTGTTTACAAATCTTAATCTAATTATTTTTCTTAGTTTAATTTAATCACCTTATTCAATTTATTTCTAATGCTTTGTTATCTTCATTTAGGTTATAATTACACAAGTGCGACTCGATACAAGTGCCAAATACTAGGACACGTAGCTAGTGCATGTCATAAACTTGTTCCTATGAAAATACGTATGAAATGCACGTGTTCAATTGAATTGTATGCAAGATGCTTATGTTCGATGAAATGCATGTGGGGAAGGTCAAGGATGTTACAATTCTCCCCTCCTTTTAAAAATTTCGTCCTCGAAATTAATACCTGAAAACAGGTGTGGATATTGCTTTTTCATATTTTCTTCTGTTTCCCATGTTGCCTCTTCTTGTAAATGGTTACGCCATAATACCTTTACCAAAGGTATTTCACGATTTCTTAGCTGTTTAGTCTTGTATCCAATGATTTGCACTGGTTCCTCAACATAACTCATGTCCTCTGCAATCTCAATGGCTTGATCTTTAAGTACATGTGTAGGATCTGACCTGTATCTTCTAAGCATGCTCACATGAAACACATTATGTATCTGAGCCATCTCTGGTGGTAACGCCAATCTATATGCCAGTGGACCAATCTTCTCAAGAATTTCATATGGCCCTATATACCTTGGGCTCAATTTATCCTTTTTGCCAAATCGAATTATCCCTTTCCATGGAGACACACGAAGAAATACCTTTTCACCCAACTCGTATTCCATCTCCCTTCTATGCTGATCAACATAACTTTTCTGCCTATCCTGTGCTGCCTTTAGCTTGTTCTTGACAACCTTGATCTTATCCACTGTGTCTTGCACTAGCTCTGGCCCTTCTAATGCACGTGCTCCTTCTTCATCCCAAAAGATAGGGCTTCGACACTTTCTGCCATACAATGCTTCATATGGTGCCATCTGGATACTGCTATGATACTGGTTGTTGTAAGCAAATTCAATCAATGCTATATATTCATCCCAAGCACCTCTGAATTCCATAGAACATGCCCTAAGCATTTCTTCCAATGTCTGTATAGTCCTTTCTGATTGTCCGTCAGTCTGTGGGTGGAATGCAGTGCTAAAGTTCAATTTTGTTCCCAATGCATTCTGTAAACTCACCCAAAAACGTGAAGTAAACCGTGGATCTCTATCAGACACAATGGACACTGGAATGCCATGCAATCTGACTATCTCATTCACATATAATTTGGCCAAACTCTCAAGTGTACAACCCCATCTGATAGGTAGAAAATGTGCTGACTTGGTTAATCTGTCAATAATTACCCATACTGCATCATTTTTCCGTGGAGTTCTTGGCAATCCATAGACAAAATCCATCGTTATTCTTTCCCATTTCCATTCTGGCACTGGCAATGGATGTAACTTACCAATTGGTGCCTGATGTTCAATTTTAATCTGCTGACATGTCAAGCATTTGGAAACATATTCTGCTATATCTTTCTTCATTCTTGGCCACCAGTAATGAGGCCTTAAACTGTGATACATCTTTGTCATCCCTGGGTGCATTGCATAGGGTGCATTGTGTGCCTCTTCCATTATTTCTTGATGCAAGTTCTCAGTGTCTGGAACACATATGCGTGACTTTAACATCAGTACATCATCCTGCAATTGAAAATCTTTACTGTTTCCCTGCCTTACTGATTCAATTTTTTCACACAATTTAGGATCTTTGCTTTGTGCTTCTTTGATCCTCTCCTTTAGTATAGGTCTGACTCGAAGAGTAGCAATAACTGATCCTTCATCATGTATATTTAATTCAACATTCATAGATCGTAATTGAATCAAATATGGAAAAGAGGATACTTGCAAGTGAGCTACACTGCCACTAGCCTTCCTACTCAATGCATCTGCTACCACATTGGCTTTCCCTGGATGGTATTCAATTGTACAGTCATAATCTTTCAATAGCTCTAACCACCGTCTCTGCCTCATGTTTAATTCTTTCTGTGTCAGCAAATAACCCAAGCTTTTATGGTCTGTGAAGATTTGGAATGTCTCACCATACAGATAATGCCTCCAAATTTTCAATGCAAATACAACTGCAGCCAATTCTAAATCGTGCACTGGATATGAGATCTCATGTGGTCTCAGTTGCCTAGATGCATAAGCTATCACCTTACCATGTTGCATTAATACACATCCCAAGCCTTGGTGAGAAGCATCACTATATACTGTAAACCCACCTGTACCTGTAGGGATGGTTAACACTGGTGCTGAGGTTAGCCTATGTTTTAGTTCATCAAAACTCCTCTGACATTCTAGAGTCCACTTGAAAGGCACATTCTTTCTTAACAATTTAGTCAAAGGGCTAGCAATTAAGGAGAATCCATCAACAAATCTGCGGTAGTATCCGGCTAATCCCAGAAAACTACGCATTTCTGAAATATTTTTAGGAGCTTCCCAATTTACCATAGCCTCAATTTTCTTTGGGTCAACCTCTATGCCCTTACACGACACCACATGTCCAAGAAACACCAAATGATCTAACCAGAATTCACATTTACTCAATTTGGCATATAATTGTTTCTCCCTCAAAGTTTGCAACACAACTTTTAAATGTTGTTCATGTTCTCCCCTGTTCTTTGAGTATACCAATATGTCATCAATAAATACTATCACAAACCTATCCAGATATGGTTGAAACACTTTATTCATCAATGCCATAAATGCAGCTGGAGCATTAGTCAGTCCAAATGGCATTACTAAAAATTCATAATGTCTATACCTTGTTCGAAAGGCAGTCTTTGGAACATCCGCTTCTGCTACCTTCAACTGGTAATAGCCTGATTTCAAATCAATCTTGGAGAATATTTGGGCTGCTTGCAACTGATCAAACAAATCATCTATTCTGGGTAACGGATATTTGTTCTTCACCGTCATTTTGTTCAGTTGCCTATAATCGATGCACAATCTCATTGTTCCATCTTTCTTTTTAACAAATAACACTGGAGCTCCCCATGGTGATACACTGGGTCTGATATACCCTTTATCAAGTAACTCGTGCAATTGGGCCTTCAGCTCTTTCAACTCAACTGGGGCCATTCTGTAGGGTGACCTTGATATTGGTGCTGTTCCTGGTACTAGTTCAATAGTGAATTCTATCTCTCTATCTAGTGGTAAACGAGGTAGATCATCTGGGAATACATCAGCAAATTCCCTTACCACTGGTATATTTTCAAGCAAGCTATCAGTGGTTCTAATATCAGTCACATATGCCAAATATGCTTCACATCCCCCTTTGATCATTCGAAATGCCTTTACCGTTGAAACTAGACATGTAGGCACAAGTTTTCTTTCACCTAGAAATACTACCCTTGGCTGGTTTGGTGATTCCAAAATTACTTCCTTAGTAAAGCAATTCACTATTGCATGATGTCTAGTTAACCAATCCATTCCCAGTATCACATCAAATTCATATATTGGCAATAAAATCAGATCAGCTATTAACTCAGCTCTGTCAATGCATATCAGGCAATCACGACAGACATTATTCACAACTACCACTGTTCCCAATGGAGTACTCACATTTATGTCAATACCCAAAGGCTCATGCATTTGATGTAGTTTAGATGCCATATGCAATGATATAAATGAATGAGTGGAGCCTGGGTCAATCAATGCATATGCTAATATTTCAGAAATATAAATATTACCAGTGACTACTTCGGGAGCATCCACTGCCTCTTGTCTAGTCATAGCAAACACCCTGGCCTGAGTAGGAGGTCTAGAACTCTGACCTTCAGATCTGGTCACTCCTCTGCCCAGTGTACCAGTCCTGCCCCTGCCTCTTCCTCTGCCTTGTGTCCCACTAGTAGGGTAGACCCTCGGTGCCTCAACAGTAGTCTCAGATACTCCTCTGTCTCTGCTAGTCTATGCTAGTTTGGCTCTATTTGGATAGTCTCTATACATGTGCTCCATCGATCCACAGAAATAACATGCTCCTGTGAGCCTTCTACATTCGCCCGTATGCTGTCTGCCACAATGACTACATGTGGGCCTCTGTTCAACATATTGGCTCTGCCCTCTGCCTGGGTAAGAAAAAATTATTCCTCGACCTCTAGAACTGGAGTACCCACTTCTGTTACCAGCTTGTGCAGGCATATATCTACCTCTTTTCCCCAACCTTCTGCTAGACTCGCCAAAGAATTCACATGATGGCCTTTTTATTTGTTGTTCCCCAGCTTCTTTCATTAACCGTTCAGCTCTGATTGCAGCAGCTCTGAGCCTAGCATAACTATCAAGATCAGTAGTCGTGATTCTGTTTCTGATCTCATATTTGAGGCCCTCTTCAAACTTCCTGCATTTGTCTCTTTCAGTAGAGACCATGAAAGTGGCATAATGGGAAAGCTTGTTAAATTGTACTTCATACTCCGCAATAGACATATTCCCCTGTTTCAGATTCAGGAATTCCTTCCTCTTCTCATTTTTATATGCTTCAGGCATGTAATTGTTCTGAAATCCCAGGAGAAAATCATTCCATGTCAACACCGGTGGTTGTGCATCACTGTCAGGGACTGTCTCCCACCATTCATAAGCATTTCCTTGCAGTAAGGATACTGCATAATCAAATTTCTCATATGGAGTACATCTCATCATATTCAGTACCCTCTGTGTCCTTTTCAGCCATGTCTCAGCTTCTGCTGGGTCTGTTGTGCCACTGAAATCAGTTGCACCATGTTTCCTCAGCTTGTCATAACGTCTTTCCTTGTAAATTTCAGGACCATATACTTCTTGTTCTAGGTTTTCATGGGGTACTTCTGCATGAGATGACTGTGATGTATGTACTGGAGCTCTAGCTCCTAGTGTTGGTCGCTCTCTATGTAAATGAGGTGATGCCTCATGAGAATGCATTTCGGCCGGCCTCTCCCTCCTTGGTGTATCATGTCTTATGATGTCCCTAAAATAAATGAAAGTATGTCACTACATAATGTTCAACACATATGATGCATATGTTATCATGCGCTTATGCATATGCATGTTCCCATGGAACCTATCCCTGCTCTGATACCAAAAATGTAACATCACACCTCTTATGCATTTTAGTATAACCTGTCCAAACATCAAGTAATCATACATGGCGTATTGGAAAGGTAAAATACCCTGTTAACAATAGTAGTAAAATTTTTTTTTCATATCATATCCTGTAAAATAGGACGAACCGCCCCTTGGATATCTTTGCTTCGGAACAAAACAATTAGAATTAGGCCAAAAATTGGATCCATTTATAATCTTCTGCTAATTGGATTAATGGAGAATACTAAAGATTCGAGCCATAGAATTTCTCAATTCTGACACAAGGTACTTATGGTAAAAAGGGGTCTTTGAATGTGGGGGCTGTTTGATAAATTTTTCGACCTTTTCTTAATAATGAAAAAAAATTTGAGATCTATCTAGGTCTAAATATCTTTGATATTCCTCCATAACCAAATACGACGAGTAGTGGGGTCCTGAGCTAAGCCTTGGCTAAATCAGAAAAATTCCCAATTCTCCTTTTGGAAACTGTCTTTTCTGTATACTTTCCCCGGTTCCGTTGCTACTGCGTGCTTTCTCCCTCCTTGGTGTATCATGTCTTATGATGTCCCTAAAATAAATGAAAGTATGTCACTACATAATGTTCAACACATATGATGCATATGTTATCATGCGCTTATGCATATGCATGTTCCCATGGAACCTATCCCTGCTCTGATACCAAAAATGTAACATCACACCTCTTATGCATTTTAGTATAACCTGTCCAAACATCAAGTAATCATACATGGCGTACTGGAAAGGTAAAATACCCTGTTAACAATAGTAGTAAAATTGTTTTTCATATCCTGTAATATAATTCCATGACTTTGCAAGTCTCATATCCTATAATTTCATTCAATGACTTGCAAGTCTCATATCCTGTAATATTATTCACTGACTTTGTAAAGTTAACACTGAGGTTTTCACCACAATATAATATATCACATATATCAAAACATAAACTTTTCACATAAGTATTTTCGAGTTGATTTCATTTATACATATTTAGACTCATTCCAAAATGACTATACCTATTCAAGCACGTAAATACAAAAAAACACATATGACATATTTTCATGCTTGTGTGGAATGCAAGGAGAGAGAGAGTGATGAGGCTCAGCCAGTGACCTGTGCTCCATGTCTTTTATACGCTACTCAAAATGAGCTATCACTTCTCTTTACCTGAAAAATGATGCAAATTGATGAGTTGCGGCTCAGTGAGAATAACCATCCAATGAGCTCTAAAGTACCAAACAACTCATAGTCATAAATCACAATTCCAATATATACCATGTATTCCATTCCATTCATCAGTCAATAACATATAAATATAGATAAAATCAAGTATTCAATAATTGTTATTTACTTATGCTTTGCTTGTACATTTTATTTTGTTGTGACCAGATTAAACGAACATTGCCCCGGGTTTCCATGTGAACATTTGCATTTGCATTTGCTAGCTAGCTTGATCATTTGTTTCATTTGCACATTTGTTGGGCCATAGGCCTCTTCTTTTGCTTTGCACATTTGTTGGGCCATAAGCCTCTTCTTTTGCTTTGCAATGTCGATTAACTAGTCACAACGCCTTTTTAGCCCATATGCATATGCACTTGTATTTAAGCATTCATCAACCATTGCATCTTTATCATATACAACATACATATATTCCCTATATACCTCATATGTCAAGCATACACCTTGTATATACTATACATGTACCATGTATATATATCACATTTGTCAAATATATACCTCAAATATACCACAAGTATACCATTTATATGTACCACAATGTCACAAATTATCCATCATTACATTATCAAGGACCAATCATGACAATCACATGAATCACATAGCAAGCAACATTCATTTGCACTAAAGAATTCAATCGATAATTAGACTCACCGTTCTCCTTTGATTCCGACCCCTAACTTATTGTCTATCTGCTCCTTATGGGTCTCCAATATGTTGCGAGCCTAATATGAAAACATAATCGATTAACTCATAATTAGAGATACTTAATGTGGCTTAAACAAATTAATATGCTATGTTCATGTCAATAGTTAAGATTTTTCCTATGAGGCAGTGTGACCTTATGGGACTGTTTAGCCTATAACTTTTTCTATAATCGACCAATTAATATGATTCTTCTTCCTAATTACAAATAACATATAATTAGACAACATATTAAAATTTCAGACCAATTGGATCATTTTACAATATTTGGTGGAATTTATAAGAGTGTTCTGTTTTCTGCCTTGTTTTCTGCCTTTAGGCAGTTTCAGGGTACTCATTTGGGTTCATCATAACTTACACTCTATAAGTCCTATTTTAATGAAACTGTACAGACACTTATATGGGTTCATATTCAACATTTTACATTTTTACAACTTGTACCAATTATGTCTCTAAGGTCTTCTAATTATACCAAACGTATTACTGTGCCAGAATAGAATTGGCTTCCGGACCAGTATGACTTCAAAAGGCCATAACTTAGTCTATAGATAACCAATTAAGCTAAAATTAGTACCATCATTTACATAAGACATATACCTATAACTTTTATGTTTTTAGAAATTACATAATCTAGCTCTAACAAGCTCAAATTAGCCAACAAATGTACTGGAGCTGCCCAGTGCACTCAGTAGGCAGTTCAAACCATGGAACAGTCATGGTTCCATTCACCATAACTCACCATTTACAAGCCCTATGAACCTGAAATTTGGTTTAAAGATACAAAACACATATATCTACAACTTTTATGTTTTGAGAGACGTCAAATAAGGGCTTTAACATATTCGAAATCAAACCACACAGTAGCTAACTTGGTTAGGGTTTACACCCTGACCAGTTTCAGTACGAAGAGTATATCTCTTCCTATACATAACATCTTGCAAAAATGTTTACATATCCACAAATATAAGATATAAAGGAACATATTTTGTGTTTTACACATTTCCAGAATCAATTTCTATTAATATCAAAATCGGGTTGCAAAACAGTGCCTATTAATGAACCTAAGCAACTCAAATCAACCCTAAAGCAATAAAAATTGATTACTTACCAAGGACGAACTTGCAAGGGATCAATTTGGTGCAAAAACTAGGTAAAACAAGGAAGATTTGAAGTCTGAAATGGAGGAAAATGAAGGAGAATTCGGGGCTGAAGTGAGGAGGCAGAAATGGGAAAGATGAAGATAAAGGCAACTTGTTGTTTGTCATTTTCTCATTTTCTCTTCTTCTCTTCTCTTTTCTCTTCTCATTTCTCTTTTCTCTTCTCTTCTATTTCCCTTTTGTGTCATTTTCATTTTATTTTGTCTATATTATTATTATTATTTACATAGATTTATAATTCCATTAATTCACACAATAATACAACTTAATCATTTGACCCGATTTAACTAAATTAACAATGTAATTGTTTACAAATCTTAATCTAATTATTTTTCTTAGTTTAATTTAATCACCTTATTCAATTTATTTCTAATGCTTTGTTATCTTCATTTAGGTTATAATTACACAAGTGCGACTCGATACAAGTGCCAAATACTAGGACATGTAGCTAGTGCATGTCATAAACTTGTTCCTATGAAAATACGTATGAAATGCACGTGTTCAATTGAATTGTATGCAAGATGCTTATGTTCGATGAAATGCATGTGGGGAAGGTCAAGGATGTTACAAAAATTGTAACACATTTTGATATAATTAAGACTAAACTTAATTATACTAAAAGATACTACAATATATATGAGTTAAAAATATCAGAAGTTTCAAAAATTTTCCTGTACCTAAATAAAATAAAAATTTTAATACAAAATATACGGACATACACAAACCCAAAGTTTTACAAAATGAGTAATTATAAAACTATATTTCTTTGAAATACAACATGTAAAACTATAATTACCAAACCCATGGAAAAACAACCAAAAATAAGATACAATAGTGTACCACCCACTCCGAATGTGTATCATCGACTCTAATCATTGGGCATCCTCATCTGTCGGTCATTCTCTAAGCTCCAAACCTGCATATGGAAAATTCAAATGCAAAGCAACTTGTGTCTAGTGGTACATAATAACATATAAGGCATACAACAAATATGAATAATATGCATAATATAATTACCAAACTACTATAACGACTTACCTTGAAATCAGTACATGCGCTAGCTCGCATACTACATGACATGCCATCTGAATTATATATATATATGATGCACATCACTACATGACATATCCAACAATCCTTCAGTGTCACACTCATGTTTATCACACATAATAATTTATTAATTATCTTACATTTGTCCACCTACTCATAACTTGACTAAAATGGATATAAGTAACTCAGCCTACCGAGATGCTCTGGTCCACTAACCTCTGGTTGTAAAATATATATAACCCACCGAGGCACTCTGGTTCGCTAACCTCTAGGCCTTCAATATATAATTCACCGAGGCACTCTGGTCCGCTAACCTCTAGGCCTTCAAATATATAACCCATTGTTCAAATATATAACTCACTAAGGCACTCTGGGCCATTAACCTTTGGGCCTTCAAATATATATGACCAACATAGATCACTCGCTACCAGCTTTGCCTACCCAGGCTTTACAGTCGTGACTCCTCTTTAACAGGCATGAGCCTCTCCTTTACAGTCGTGAATCAACTATTCACAGCCATGAAAAATCTCATCACGGCTGTGCATAAAAACTCGATATTTATGGCAGTAACACCCATTGTCATAGGCATAAAATATTATATTTAAGTCACTTTCAACATCTCAAAACTCTACTTAATCTCTCATTTTCCACTAACCAATAACCTAACTTATAGACCTTAATTACGGGCATTACAAAAATTCTTAAGAAGACCTTATAATTTAATTATGATGTTAACAGATCCGAATTTAAGATCCAATATAGAATATGGAATCTACTAGTAATATGACATAATTTAAATAGAGGGATTTAATGTATAAATTATATTGGACCTTGTTATATTATATAATTGATATTTTTATTGTATAATTATGTGATTAATTGACCTATTAGATCCATAAAAATATATGAAGTAAAAGAGTTAATTTTATAATGACATTAATTAAGCCCCAAAACATTTAGCCTAGAACTAGAGTCTTAGATAGTTTGACATGTCGGTCAGATATCTAGTTATTAATGCTAGTGATGACACATTCATATTATGTCGTTAATGACATATTTACTATACCGGTGATGACACATTTATTATGTCGATGATAATACTCATATTATGCCTATGATGACACACTTATTTTATGCCAGTAATGACACTTATATGCGCATAATACTATGTCTAGATTACAATTTTATTATGTCTGGATGATCAACCCCGTTATTCTGATTTTTTGTTTTATCCTAAGTGTTATGAGAATAAATAAGTTAATAATCATACAAGAATTTGATATAAAATAATTTGTGATAATTATTTTTGTATGTTAATTAAATTAGCATAATGAAATACAAATAATGATATGAGATGAAATATTGCATGACAAATTGTGCAATATATTGCATATTGCATGATATATTTTATTGTCTTATTTGTATGCACCACTAAGTTTAAAATTTAGTGTGCGAGTTTTTCTCGTGCATATAAAGTGAAAAGTAAGAAAAGGTTAATAGATAAAATTAATACTGATCCTATCCAATAAAGCAGTAAAACTTGAATACTATGGGTTATTTAGCTTTTTGTACTTTTTATTATAAATTACTTTTATATGTTTGTAAAGTAATTTTATATTTTGGAAAAATGATATATATATATATATATATATATATATATATATATATATATATATCATTTTCAATTTGTATATTATAATATTTTAACCGATGAAATCAGTATAACACTTTTTTATCCAGACACTTATTGCTAGAGTGAGCGGGTATTACAAATAGATTGTAAACAATGTAAGAAAATCTCTTTTTTTTTTTGGGCTGTGAAATTGGTTGAGATTCGATAGATTTCTTCGTGTTGTTGTCCATATGGAATTAATGAATGAATCAACATTTCTTAAGCAATCAAATTCTGGGCTCTTCCCATAAGAGAAGGCACGACTGATTCCCCAACGGTGGCCGAAGTCGTTAGTACGATGATGATATGAATACCCTTTGAAACAAGGCGATTGGCAAGCTTGAGTTTGGGGATTAAGTGACTCAATAATGCTATTGTCACCATTAGAAAGTTTACTTCTTCTGCTACCATTTTTTTTCCTTTTTCGAGCTTAAGCTGCAAATTTAATACAACTTTTCTTATTTTACTTTAGCTTTCTTGTAGGCAATGCCTCAGTTCTCTTGTTTCAATTTATGTACATAGTTTGTGATAATTGCAATTTATGATCATTAATGCAGAATCTAAACACCGTTAGATATATAGGAAAATACAGAAAAGTTTAAACATTTCTTATGGGATTTAAGTGGCTCAACAATGCTACTGTCACCATTAGAAAGTTTACTTCTTCTACTACCATTTTTTTTCTTTTTCGAGCTTAAGCTGCAAATTTAATGCAACTTTTCTTATTTTACTTAAGTTTTCTTATAGATAATGCCTCAGTTCTCTTGTATCAATTTATGCACCTATTTTGTGATGATTGCAATTTTTGATCATTAATGCGGAATCTAAACACGTTGGATAAATAGGAAATACAAAGAAAAGTTTAAATATTTTTTTAGTAAAAAATGGTGAAATTTGTCATTATTCTTTTGGTTACCAGACATAACTGAGTTAATTTAATAGTTTCTGTTGGTTACCAGACACAACTGAATTAATTTAATATTTTTCGTTAGTGAGATAGAAAATCAATTAGGATGTTATTTTTAACTTATTAAAATAATAAAAAGTTTGACTGAAGTGAATTAAAGTACAAAGTCTAAATTGCACTTTTAGGTATAGTTCAAAATCTAATTTGATCAATTTCCCTTTTACAATATATTTCTCTCTATTTCCAAAAAAATAGTTTCACATTTTTTTTATTCATAAAAATTAAGAAAAGTTATGTACTATATTTCCATGGCAATTTTTTTTCCTATTATCCCCTTCAATTATAACAAATAAAAGGCGTAAAATTTATATTGACTTCAATAAATTTAACAAAATGACAAATATTTAAACTAACAATATTTATGACATGGATTAAAATAATTATCATTTGAAAAAATAAAAAACTAAATACAAAATTATTGATTTTAAGAGAATTAAATAGGAATATTGAAAATAATTTATAAATTAATTATAGTATAAAATGTAAATAAGATTATATTTTCAAACGGACCCAAAAAGCAAAGCGAAACTAATTTTCTTTTGAAGGAGGGAATATTAATTATATTCTTAACAATCATAGCTAAACTTAACATTTTAAATAATGATAATAATAAGTCAAATAAATTTCGTTTGGACTTTATCCACCTCAATTTGTGTCTACTTGTCCTCTTCTCCTCTTCTAGATATTTGATTTTCCATCTGTCCGCAAAAGCATGACACCTATCCATTCCAATACATCGCAGCTCAGCATCATTTGCCACGTTTCAAAAATTGATTGGCTAAATTAAACGGCCTTTTCTTATTAGCCAATAAGAATGGACATTCGATATATATAACTTGTGCTAAACTTCATATGTGATTATAGCTATTAGTTGTAATTTGTAAAACAGATGAAAAAGGAACTGCCTATGGGACAGACAGGATGACCAACTAACTGTGTGAGGGTTACCTACTAAACGCAACCTCTCCTCTTAGCCTTTCTTGCTTTTCTATTGGATTCCTATTTGTTAGGGCTTTTTGCTTTCTGATAATCGCTAATCATGGAAGGAAAGACTTCAGCCGAGTTTCAAGACTGGGAGCTGCTACTCAACTCCGATTCTGACGGGGTTAACTCCCCTAATTCGATCAGTGATACGAGGAATTTAGAAGAAATCGAGGCTGATTCTGAAGGTGTGCTCAGGTTAGATTATTTTTCCCTAGGAAATGATAATCGATATGCCAAAACTGTTGCTGATGCCAGCGAGGAGGGTTCTGTCGAATCTGATAATCCTAGTTGGATTGATCCTGGCTATGAGACTCGGTATCAGACGAGGAATCCTGCTGAGTTTTGGTCTGATTCGGGTAGCGATCGGTCCGATGAGCATAAATTTAGGGACTTCGATGTGAAAGATGAATTGGGTTTTGTGTATAATGGGAAAAGCGAAGTTGGTTTTATGGGGATTGGAGAAATTGTTGGAGACGATGGTAAGAAAGAGAAAACTGAGCCTTGTGAGGGTCCTTTTAGTAATTTTGAGGGTAAAAATGAAATGGGATTGGAGGAGAATGTGAAAAACCATGCTGGTTTTGAAGATTTTGGAGAAAACCAGAGTAAGGATAAAGATTTAGATAAGTTCTGGTCTGATTCAGGAGGTGAGAGTCTTGTTTTTGGTGATGTTGGGAAGGTGAATGAGGATTCTGAGATTCTGGGTGAATCCGAGAATGAAGATGCCTCTAAAGAAGAAAATTCAGGCATTGTTACTGTTGGAGAAGGAAAACTAGGAGGTGATGAAGAGAAAAGGAAGGTAGTGTGGTGGAAGGTGACTTTTGAGTTGTTGAAATATTGTGTTTTCAGGGTTAGTCCTGTTTGGTCTTTCTCTATGGCGGCAGCTGTGATGGGATTCGTTATCTTGGGACGGAGATTGTACAAGATGAAGCGCAAGACAAGGAGCTTGCCACTTAAGGTTACTGTTGATGACAAGGTCAGTAATTGTTTGAATTTAATTTGTTCATTTCAATTGGTAGTTATATTGGTTAGATTTATCAAGTCCTAATCGTGAGTAAGAGTTATCAGCAGTAGTATCAGAAAAAAGTCTTCACTCTAGGTTAAAATATCAAGGTCGGACAACTTTTTCAACTTCATAGCCAAAAGTTTCTTCCCTACTCTGATTATTTTGCTAAATGATACTTTATAAATATAATTCTTTCCAATGATCTTCAATATTGCCATACATCTAGGACATGGTTTCTTGTTCGTTTCGTATATGCTTCTTTGTAAAGGACTTGGGCACCATCGCCTTGGCCTTTCCCCCTGTCCTCCCTTCATCTTTGAACTAGCCTTTTCTTGATGAAATAAAAATGAAATGTGGTAGTATCATTGACGGTACGTGAAGTGTACAAGTTATTTGGAGCATTGCAGGTTATGATTCATTAAATAATTAATTTATTGAGTATATTCATATTTGTGATCAACTGTTTGTAAAGTTAAAAGGGTTAGTTGCTTGCGTGGAATTATAAGGTATGAAACAGAGGTATCTGTAGAAGTATTAGGATTGTAATCGTGGTAAAGTTAGGAATAGAATCCCTAACGTTTTAAAGTCAAGTTAATGCCTATGTGGCAACTTTTAGGGTTAACCTTAAAAGAGTCCCTAACGTTTAACCGTGTTAACATCTATTTTTTACCAATTGTACGCAATGAGTTTTGTTTTTTTTCAATTCTACACCTCCATTAGATATACTGTCAAATTAGTGACGGAAACCTGACATGGCATGCAAAATGGGCCCCACGAATGCTGAGGTGGCAAATATACCCCTGCCATGTCATCACTTTCTCTTCCTAACTTTTTTTTTCCATTTCTTCCCTTCATTTCCCTTGTTTGAGGCATCTTGACAAACAAATCATAAGCGTTCTTTTTTTTTTTTTTCAAATGCATTCATTATGATATTCAAATAATTGGTTGCACTATTTGCTCGAAAAATGAAAAAGAATCGGTTGCACTATAATCAGAAACCATATTATTGAAAGCCATATCGTGTTAATACCTCTTCCACAATCCTATATATTTCAACAATTGAACTCCCATGCCTCCGTTGAGGAGATATTGCGTCCCATCACTAAAAGAAAAATTACACAACAATTGCAGCTCATGTTAAACAGACAAAATCCTTTAGATCCTTAAGAAAGGGGTGAGAGCAAGCAAGGTTAAATGTACCATGACATTGACTTAACATATTCATATAAACAATGATAGGACATGAGTAAGAAAAAATTTTCTTTAAGGGATAAAAGAAAGAAATTTGAATAGTTACCTCTTGTTGAATTGCTCATTCACCCCAACCTAAAATTCTTTCAAGTTGTGCATTGACCCATCGCATAACCAATGTTCCAGATATTGACTCGACCTTTGTACCAAACAAAAGTATAAAGAAAGAAAAAAACAATAAAAAGATAAAACAAATAGATTTCCTCAATTTTCACAACAAAGCTCACTGAATATGAGGATTCTAAAAGTGAATTGCCAGATATTAATGCCACTTTGATACCTTGAATTGAGCTACTTGTTTAGCTTGCTAGAAGACCTGATTTGTTACTCTTTGCTCCGAAATTCAATAGCACAGTTGGTGGATATATCATATCTGCTTTTTCCTCATCAACTTAACAACATCCTCTTCCACAAACTCCTGTCAACTGTTGCCTTGCCACAACATGCGTCTGGCTGCCACTTGGTTTGCTGGAGATGGCTAGGACGATAGTTGGATAGAAAGTCCATGATCAAGTTAGAACGAGAGAAATTATGGGATGACAGAGAAATTTTTAGGAGGAGAGAGAAATTGGTATGGCAAAGGGTTTTGATGGGTGGTAGCTGTAACGGTCCATGCCCAACTTCCCCGAACAACTTGTAAATAGCAAAACCATGTGTCTTAAAATAGTTAACCAATGTTATTACTAGTAGTAGGTGTATAAGCTTAAAAATCTCTACTCCTTTCTCATTTATTTCCAATGTGGGATTGAAAAACTAGCACTTCTCTAGGTTTAACCTTCTACATTCGGTCCAAAATGTCTCGTGTGTTTTGTCAATATGAGATTTACCTAAGGATGTTATAATTCATCCTCATATGGGACTTAGTATAATCGCTGAGATTTGTCTCACCTTCGCCTAAGGTTGCATGCAGGGTAACTTTGATACCAAACTATAATGATTATGCCCAACTTTCTTAAATAACCTATAAATGGAGAAACCACACAATATAAAATAATTAACCTAGGTTATTATTTATAATTGGTGTATAAGTTTATAAATTTCTTTTCCTTTTAGCACCTCAAGGTAGAGGTGTAGTTGAGTCAGTACAATACTAGACTTGAGCTCAATTTGATTAAAAAACTTCGATCGAGATCGAAGTTTTTTTTAATTATTCGAAACTCGACTCGAAAAATATATGAGCTACTCAAACTCAGATTGACGAAAAAATTTAATAAATAATGTATTCGAGTAGACTTGAATTCGACTCAATTTAAGCTATTTAAATATTGAGGGTATAAAAATAATTTAATAAATAATAAAAAGAACAACTACTCGATTAAGTTTGCGGGCTTTACAAGTCGGATACTTTGATAATCAAACTCTATTCGATAAAATACTTGAGCTACTCGAGTTTGAGCTTGACCCGATTAATTTCGAGTTAAATTCAAATATTTTACGAGTAGAGTTCAAATAACTTGACTCGTTTACACTCCTACCTCAAGTGAACATCTCTCCAGATTTAAGTTCTTTTATTTGGCCCAAAATTTTTTCCATGTATTGCCGATATGATATTTGTCTAAGGATGTTATAGCATTTGATTTTTTCCACATTGGGATTAGTGGGTTCCACATTTTATGCCCATGTCAACATTCAGTCAAAATTAACCGTGAAAATAACACAATGGTCCAATTGAAAAAAAAAATGATAGAAAGAAACATTAGGTGTTCAATTGAAAACATGGTGAAACATTAGTGTTTTTGTCTGTAGTTATCCAAAATTTTTATTATGGATGGAAAAATCAAGGGATAATTTTGTAGAAATCAAAAAACACAATCCTCTATATGGTGCTAAACCTTATTATCAACTAGTGTTCAGGAAGTTTGCAGGGACCTTTGGTCTTCTCTTGTGGTCAACTAGTTAAAACACTTGTTCTGCATCTAACTTTTTTAAATCTAGCTTTCAGCAGCAGCTTTCGTAGCATTTGAACTGAAGAGGTTCCAATCTAGCCATGATTTTGACCTAGACTTCCCGTTGAAGCCTATTGTATGTCTTTGATCTGTACATTTTTTCTACTGCTGCACTATGTTCATTTTTTTTTCAAGTGCATATGATGGAAACACACAGAAGCAAGGACATTCTCCTTTCTAATTCCACATGCACTCTGAGATGGGATGCAGAGATTCTGTCATTTTGGAGAGAGTTAAGATTTTTTGCTAAGATATTTAGTTATGATTTATGAGCTCTTGAAAAGGCCCACCATTATTCTGTACTCTATAAGAATTAGCTTTACCCCAGGCTGAGCTAATTTTATCCCATCAGATGTTTCTAATATGATAAAAATCAGATGAAACTCAACAATTTGGCCCTGTAAATTATTAGTTTCCTGTTAATGCTCTGGTGCCCTGGCCTGTGGAATTTTTCCCCTTTGGGATTATCTAGAAAGTTCGGGTGACTTATCATTTTATATCATGGGATGAGTTTAACAATCTCGATTTCTGCTTGTGAATAGTAAACATGTGGAGCAAGGAATTATGGTCTTTGAGTCAGCCATCAGGATTTGAATATCTTGGTCACTTGTTTACATTTTTTGCTGATTTGCTTCTTCTCTTGCAATCTAATTAGAGCTGATTCTGAGTGACATATACACTATATACTCTGTTTCATTAGGTCATAGCAGAAGAAAAGGAATATTAAATGGAATTATGTGGGCCCGTCTTGTACTGCATCTGAGGGCTGCTCTTGTTTGTTATTTTAATATTTATTTTTTGGAGCTGCTTTCTGCAGACTAGCTTCTAGAGAAAGCTGGATTTTCCAACTTCCTTCAAAAGCTGGTCTTGAAGAGCAGTTTGATACGAGGAAAAAAATTAAAAAAGAAAAAGAAAAAGAAAAAGAAAAACTCTAAAAATTGTTAATGTGCCTTAATGTCAATGGGGCCAAAATCTAATTATTTCAATATCTTTCCTTTCAAGCCTTTAACAATGGGAAAATGTGGTATATATTATTCAAACTTATTGTACATAAATTTTTACTTATTCTTGTGATTGGAAATTACCTCGTATATCTGTCGCAATATGGGAATCTGAGAACCCGTATTTTACTAAAGTTGAGGGTTCACATGGATATGGTGTCTTACTCTGTTTTGTCTCTGCAGAAGGTGTCGCAGTTCATAAGCCGTGCTGCACGTCTTAACGAAGCATTTTCAGTGGTGAGACGAGTCCCCATTGCACGGCCTTTATTGCCAGCACCTGGGGTGAATTCATGGCCTGCGATGACTTTGAGATGAAGATATTGTGGTGGGGTGCGGTAGATATAACGGGGAACTAAGCATTATCCATGTTTAAGATTTAATGTTCATCCAGCTTTGCTCTGTAAGTAATCTGAGTGTTTTAGAATTTCTTCTGTTTATGAACTTCTTTAAATGTGTATAAATTAGTGACCAATTCTGTTATCTTTGAATTTCTATAAAGATCAAAGATGCTTACCTGTATTGTACTCTTGGAGTTATTTTTCTGCTTTACAACATTGAGCATCGTAGTATGTTGAATCAACGTTGTAATATTTTTACTTTTATTCGCATTGTGGTTGGTGACAATATCGCAATATTTGTCTTTCGTTATACCCCGTTTTTTACCATCAATGGAATTTTATTGGATAAAGAAAAGAAACCTCATTATCATAAAGATATATCCCACATGTATATATTATACTAGAATGTAGCTCTCAGTGTTATGTGGGGACGAAAGATATGTAAATTGTTGCAGTAATAAATTAAAGGTGAATAATGGAATAAATTTAAGATTAATAATAGGATTGTCAGTATTAATTTGCGTGATAAAGAAAGTAGTATGCAGTATTATCAAAAAGTTTTACATATTATGTAAACGTTAATAGAGTTTTATATATATTAAAAAAAAAGTGATTGGACAGTGAGATTTGTGAGCAATAAACATGTGTCAACAATCTTGAAACTAATTGGCCCAAGTTAGTAGAATAAATATGTTAATAATATTTTAGATTATCAAGTTAGCAAAATAAATATATTTTATTAATACGAGTTTTTTATTTATAAAATGTACCACTTTTTTTCGCTCTAAAATTTGCATGGCTCATAGAGAGAAGAAAGGGATTTGAACATTGAAATTTTCTCTTGGTTTTCCAAATTAATTTTCCATTCTTTTTGGTGCCACGAAAGAATTCAAAACAAATGAAAAAAATAAAAATATTTGCAGAATTTATAAAAAATCACAAGGAACTCAAAATGGGTTTAAAGCCTAAATCTAGGTTTTAGGCTAAAACTTTGAAATCTCTGAGGCTTGTGAAACTCAAATTGCATTTTATACATTGTTTAAACTCTATATATGACCCGGGATTTAAATATTTAGATATCTACACCCAATTATAATTATATATACTTTAAAGATATAATTTTTTAAAAAATTAAATAAAACAATAAAATACAAATAACTAAATTTTATATAGAGAAGAACATGTAAGAATACAAACGGTCAAATTCTAAAAATTGCTTTGTTGATACTTCCAATGATCAAAACAGCCCTTAACAACCGTAATTAGTTTGACGGGAAAATAAGAAACATATAAATATGGCAACATGAGAAACTCCAACAGAAAAGAGTAAGAGAACACGTCATGTTTACTATTTTATTGTTTTAATTTGTTGATATTATTGTCCAAAACAATAGCTAAAAAGGGGGAGGGGATTAAATTGGTTGGCAAAAAATATTTTACTTCAAGTAAATAACTAAAAATAAATAAAAGAGAAGTAGAGAGACAGAGACACAAGATTTATAGAGGTTCGTATTGGATTTTGAAGAACGAATCACATTTATAAATGCAGCCGAAAAATAAAATTTTCAAAATCCGAAATAAAAAATTATAGTTGTGGCATTAAAACTAATTTATATAAATATAGATGTTAGAAATTATATCTTATAATTTCTTATTTGTTATTCAAATCTTCACTTTGTTGGGTTATAGCAAACCACAATAATCCACACTAAAATGTCTCTAATGATAATCTATGTAAAAAATAAAGAAGAAACTATAAAAAAAATGGTTTGAACAAATTCAAAGTGCTAGTTTTGAACATATTCTTGAGAGAATTTTATTATCTTAAAAATATTATGTTTATTTTCTGTCATTTGATGTCTTTTCTATTTGAATCGAGACAATACTAATTCTTATAGGTTCGTGGCGTTGTTATACTAGTTTTATGCTGATCAATTACAGCCTTTGGACCAATAGCCCGCAAGATCTGATTTCCAGCCTATAAACCTTATAAGAACTAATACTGACTCTGAAGATGGAGAAAAGAAAACTTGAATGAATAGTAAATTTATTTAATGATCATAATTGACCTAAGGCCAAATTTACTCGTTGGCCAACGTGAGGCAGCAATGCGCGTGCTGAGCCTGCTGTAGGCTGCAGATGGCCAGCCTAGCTGCCTAGCCCGTGCTGGCCCGAAACCCTCCTGAACGATTTTTTCCGTGCGATCTCATCGTGATCTATTTTGAAATAATTCTCTCATATTTTGGATCTTATCTAAGACCATTTTGCTCATTCTTCATATCTTCAACGTGTGTGACCCATTAGGTTTCCGATTAGGTTGACCACTTAAATTAACAATTAAATTACAAGTTATGAGTAGTATCTAGCAACACATCATGACCCCCAATTGACCAAAAAGTTAGTAGTTTGACTATAAACATTTCTATAGATAATTTCTGAGCAATTATTTCTTTTACCATTCTATACCCCACTTGGTTCAAAGTATGAACATGTGTCAACTCGCACTAGACTCACTACATCACGTCTAGTCTAAGTAATATTAGTTCTTTTTCTTGAGGCTTATTATTCTATTAGATATGTCATTGAAGACAATTGTTATGACATTTTCACTCCAGCCAGAGATTTCCAAGAAATGACCATGACAAGTGTGACATCCCATCTATATAATAGGAATAATCCCATTACATAAGCAGAATGACACAGACAATCTGAATGAAATTAGCCTGAATTTAAAATTTTCATTTAATAAGTAAATTGACAATTTTTGTTAATATTTGAATATACATATGGATTCAATTATCAAATACATAATCATATTACATAAATATTATACTTCATTATAACTATCACAACTAATGGCTTTTACCTTATATCTAAGTATATATGTAACACCCCTTTACCCTACTAATAGTAGCAAAGTAAAGGAGTGCTACCTTACTCTTGACTCCCAGTCTAACTTGCTTATACAAACATTTTGTATATTCTCTTTTTAAAATATATGAATATAAATTCAAAATATAGTCTCCAATTTTTTTTTAAAAATACATATACTTTATACCAATTTATATAATTCATCCATAATAAACCATTTCATTTTCTAAAGGATTACATACAAAGTTCTATTAATTAATACTTTATTTACAAATCCAAAATATGTGTATCACACAATATGAAAATAAAACTTGCTATTATATTTTACAAAAGTTAATACATGAGAACAAAAAGATTTTCAAATGCTGCTATCCACTATTTGGCGTTCTTCACTATCTGGCTTTCTTCTCTTTCTGGCAGCTTCATCTTTTACTTACTAACTACTTTAGTACCTACACATGGGAAAAACCACACGCGCTAAGCTACTAGCTTAGTGGTGCTTTATATGACAAAAACTTAATATGCAATTTATAAAATCTCACACATTCATACATTTAAAGTCAAATAAAAGAAATATCACAAATTTATCAGCAATAAATTAATTTACAAGTTAATTGCTAGTACACAATTTCTTTTACATATGATAATTATGTTAATTGCATAATATTATTTTTAATATCACCATAATTTACTCATTTTATTATTCAATAATTATTCACAAGTAAATTGTATCATATCTTATTTTGTCTTATTTATTCAAATTTATGCCTAACACCAATAACTAGAACTATCAGATAGGATACAGGGCATTATTTGCCGGTAAATTTTAACTCGGCGCATGATGCCTACATAAATAAACTCGGCATAATGTGGTTCCTACATATATCAACTCGGCACATTTAATGCTTACATATATCAACTCAGCACATTTAGTGCCTACATAAATCAACTCGGCACATGTAGTGCCTACATAAATTAACTCGGCATTTTACGCCTACATATCCTACCCCTTATTGGTATGCCAATCTATCCTTTACCCTAGTTCCCAACTAGGTGTTTTAGCCTTAATTATTTCATCTCAATTTATTCAAATAATAATTTCCTTATAGTTAAATATACCCCAAACAATTATTTCATAGTTTTATTCTCTCAATAAAATTTTTTGAAGGACTTATTGGCTTATATCACATAATAATCACTCATATCAGTATCATTCATCTCATATCATAAGACCCAAATCAATTTACATGTAAAACTCTCACTTTTTCAACAGCCCTGTTCTGGACAGATTCCGGGCTCTGTTTTGGGTCTCAATTTTTACCCTGTTATTGGCCGAATTTAATTAAGTAGTCTTCTAATAAATTTTATCCAAAGATCTTATCTTTAATTTCCATTTTGAATCAACTAATTCTGATCTCTTTAGACAAAGTTATGACTGATTGAGTACTGACTGCTCAGCTAATATCTGCCCAGGAAATTCCGAGGCAGATTCCAAGTCTCATATTTGTGTCAATTGTTAACATAGTTTCATTCATAATTAGATTTTAAGTCATTCATGAAAGTTTTAGATATATGTCTTAAGTTTCCAAAACATCAAAGAACATGAAATTGAGAGTTCCAGAACTTAAGGTATCGAATTTTTAATGCATGCTGCTCCATGATAAAATTTCCAGCAACTCATATAACAACACAACTACTCATTTAATCATGCAATTAACATAAGATTTAACAATAAAGTTCACATATTAAATTTTTTGTCATAAAAGCACATACCTTACTAATCTCTTCTCCCTTTCCTAGGCTTTTTCCTTTCCTTTCCCTTCCTCAAGATTGCTTCTACCTTTGTCTTTGGTTTGCCATAAAACCATCAAACATATCTCATATCATCAAACCAATTTCTTTTTGTTTCAACCCACCATCACCTAGACAGCCCCTTCTTCCTCATTTCTAACCTTAATTATCATCACTTTAATCTCAATTAATAAAGAAAAGTAAGAGAATTGAAGAAGAAAACTTACCCAAAGAATTTTTTTCTCTTTTCTTTCTTCCTTCTACCCTTTGTAGGGGGCTTCCTTTTTATTTTCTTGAGTTTTCTCTCTTAGATCCTCTCTTCCTCTCTTTTTCTAGCTAAGTTGGGAACAAAATGGTAGAGGATTGATGGAGATGGTGGTCGGCCATACAAGATAAGAATGAGGGAAATTTTTTTTTCAATTGCTTTTAATGTCTAATTAATGAAGAATCTTCTAGACTAAGCTAAGGTTCATTGAATTTTAATATCATTAATTAGTAAGATAAGGATTAGAATAAGGCTCATTAATGAAGAAACTTCTAGGCTCATGACAAGGATTAGAAGATAAGGTTCATGAATGTCTCATTAATGAAGAGAATTCTAGAATTTGGTGAGTAGGCATATGATTCATCAATATTAATTAATGTTCATTACTGTATAAGATGAATATTAGGTTAATATTCCTTAATAATAATAAAAAAAATTCTAGATTTGTTTCATATTGGTCAATTTGATTAATTAATCATAATAAATTTTTAATCTTGAAATAATACATCATTTAACTGATAATTTCCTCTTTGCGCAAAATAATCCCAAACCATTCCATAAATTATCATTTAATCCAAAGAGAAATTTATTTCAACTAATTCTGACACTAAACTTTTAAATTCCCAATTAATAATATCCTTAATAAATTTTCTAAAATATTATTATTTTTCTGTATACCCGGATTTAGACTCCGATCGATCTGGCGTGCCTGAATCAGTCACATGCGATCAGTGTCTAAAAGACTGGGCATTACAATATAGATATAATTGCAAAATACAAAATATGTTCTTAACTATATATAAGACATGTCTAACAAATTCATATGCATGATAATGAAGAAAATGCAAAAATAATATGCATCCGACCCTCAATCAGTTCTGACGCGTCTCCTCTAGTATGAGCTTGTACTTCCTCTATCAACTTCACAGTTTACTACTTGCAAGTTCCAGTTCCTGCGCGGAAAAAACCCACGATAAGTCATTTCTAACTTAGTGGTACATATAAGCATTTAAGTTTTTCCAATGCAGTCACACAAACGTAGGTCATAATAATCATGATATAATTTAAATATATTATTGCATAAAATTTAGAAAATATTATAATAAAATAAAATTTATATTCCATTATATTATCATTATATTTGTATTAGGACATGAACTATATATATATTCAACCATATGTAATATATAAAATATTAAGCATTCTACCTCCTCTCATGTTTCCATAACTCATTTTAATTTAATTGATTTCCCTAAAATTGTTTAGTTAACTCAAATCTCAATCCATATAAGCATAAATATTTTAACATACAATTACCAAAATGCATGGTAGATAATTCATAATACATTACACAATATTCTAACATACATTATACAGGGACAACCATATGATTATACAATAGTACCAAATTCATTGATAATATATATATATATATATATATATATATATATATATATATATATATATATAACTCAATTATAAATTTAGCTTACCTTAATAAATATTTATAATTCATGTTATTTCACACATTTTATCTTTCAACAAGTACATGTATGTCTTTTAATTATTTTATATATAATATTTTAATATAAATAGCCCAAATCTCATTCCCGGACTGTCCGGATATAGGACGTGTAGTAAGGCCGCTCACGGAGCTTAATGTCACACACCGCGAAGGTTCATATAGGATTTTTCGCACATTTATATTTTCCCACACATGTATAATATTCTAGAAGGCCATTGAAAACCGTTAAATTAAATGGATCTCGACCGTCTATTTTGGTAGGTAATCCTAGCCCTCCATTTGGTAGGTGGAAATCAATCATAGCCATTCATTTTGGTAGGTGGGAGTTGATCTTAACCATCCATTTGGTAGGTGGGAATCAATCCTAGCCATCCATTTTGGTAGGTGGGAGTTAATTCTAACCATCCATCTGGTAGGAGGGAATTGATCTCGGCCATCCATTGAGGAGGTGGAGGCCTATATATACCTTATGTAATTCATTTGTAATCATCTAAGCATTTCAAGCAATACAAAGAATTTTTCATAAATTCTCTTGTGTTCTTGTTTTGCTCTTGAATCCTCTAAATCTCTAAGTTCCTTTCTGTTCTTTTTTGAGTGTTTTGTTGGGTTGGAAGGCAGGCTTAGTGCAATAGACCGTGCTAAGTGCCGCACGATTGCTAGTTAAAGTCTAGGGTCATGACAGTTGGTATCAAAGCTTCGGTTTAAAGCTTTACTACATTTGGCATAATGAAGGCTACTGCCCCAGCTACACCTAGTGTGAAAGTTCCACCAATAGAGCGTGGTCGTGAGGAAGTTTGGAAACCTCCATCTAAAGAGTCTCAAGCCAAGTCAAAAGATATGATTTCTAGCTTGGAAGCATGTGTTGGGAGTGCTCAAGATAACTTGGGTGAGCTGTTCGACCAAGTGGACAACTTGGAGGAACATTGCAGCGGCTTGGAGGTCGAGGATGTGGAGATCCATGCATCGGTCAAGATGTCCCTCAACGAGCTAGACAGTAGGTTAAGGCAAGAGATTGATGGGCTGAAGGCTGAACTTGCCAAGGTATCTGATCTCTTCCAAAGAGAAATTTCCAATGTATTGCTTAGAGTTGAGGATATGGGTGGTGATCTAGCACTATGTAAGCGGGCTATGGCATCGGGAACTAATACAACCACCATCATTGAGGCCAAGAAAGTGGAAGTTCCCAAGACAAAGACCTTCAATGGTGCTAGAAATGCTAGGGATGTTGAGAACTTCCTATGGGGGCTGGAACAATACTTTGAGGCTACTGGCATAACGGACCATGCCAGCAAAATCCGAACTGCTGCCATGTACCTATCCAACACTGCTATGTTGTGGTGGAGACGAAGGCATGGAGATGTGCAACGTAGGGTGTGCACAATTGACACATTTGAGGACTTCAAAAGGGAGTTCAAAAGCCAATTCTTCCCCATAAATGCTAAGGAAGAGGCGAGGGGCCGACTTCGATGACTAAAGCAGATGGGTAGCATAAGGGAATATGTGAAGGAGTTCACAACCTTGTTGCTAGAAGTCCCTGACACATCGGACAAAGATGCAATATTCTTGTTCATGGATGGTCTCCAATCATAGGCTAACCTTGAGCTCAAATGACATGGTTGTTAGAGGAGTGCTCTAAAGGCAATCACTTTAGCACTTATTGTACAAATTTATTTGATTAATAAAAGGCTATTTCATTAATTTGATGTTCATTTGATATATGAATTGATAAGTGATCTTAAATCAATTAATGAAGTCTTTGATACATAACATAGCATGAAGGAAATCATGATGAGATCATGATATTGAGATTCTTATCATGTGTAATTATGTTAGTATCAAAATTATCCCTAGTCATAGGATTAATGAGATGGTAAATTATTAATCCAGACAGACTAGCACATGTTATACTCCTTGATTGGATCAAGTAGTAGATCTCATAATCTATAAACATGAGATGTTTAGAGTTAACATATGGATGCTTGCTAAGTGTAGCTAAGTACATTGGATGACCAACTATGAGACAATCATGTGGATAATCTATTCAAATGTCAATGATAATCGTATCATAGCAATGGTGTAAGTATCCTTAGACTTGAGGTACCCAAGGATATCTTGAATATTGATTCTGTATTTTGACACTATTCCTTGTTGCCTCAGAGATGTAGCTCATAGGGTGGTGATTGGATACAGCTTGAGGTATTCAAAGGTAATTGGGTAACCAATAAAGGATTCACCAATCTTGATAGAAGGACTGTATATCCATGGCCTTTTGTCGTGGTCATTACTCAGGAATCTCTGGCCGGAGTGGAAATGTCATAAAGATAGTCTTCAATGACATATCTAATAGAGTAATGAGCCTCAAGGACAAGATCTAACATTACTTGGACTAGACGTGACGTAGTCAGTCTAGTGGGAGTTGACAAATGTCCATACTCTGAACCAAGTGGGGTATAGATTGGTGAAAGAAATAATTGCACATAAATTGTCTATGGAAAGGTTCTTAGTCAAACCACTGACTTTCCAGTCAATTGGGGGTCATGATGTGTTGCTAGTTACCACTCATGACCTGCTTAAATTAATTGTTATTTTAATTGGCCAACATAACCGGGAACCTAATGGGTCACACGCATTGACGATATGGAGAATGAATAAAATGGTCTTGGATAGGATCCAAAATATGAGAGAATTATTTTAGGATGGATCGCGATGAGATTGCACGAAAATATCATTCGGGAGTGTCACAGGCCCGTACGGGCCCGCGTGGGCTAGGCAGGCCCAGCGCGCCTGTAGCTTCCATCCAATAATTAACACAAAAAGGGAACTGTTTTAGCTTACCCGGTGGGGCAGTTTTGTTTGATTTTTTTTGTATGTGTTTATTTTATTTCCAGCACCTTGAAATAATTTTTATGTGATTAAAAATATGTTATTTTGATGTTAGATGCATGCCAAAATTCTTTTGCAAGCATTTGAAATTTTAAAAATTCTAGATATCGAATTAGTCATTTTGAGCGTTTAAGTGTGTTAGTTCGTTTGTCTTATTAATTTTGGTTTGTGCCAAAAATATTTTGATGAACTTGAGCTGACCTAAAGATAATTAGAATGGTGATTTGATATTCTGGAAATTTTTAGAATTTTTGGAAATTAATTTTGAATTAATTTAAGTTGTGCAATTGTAATTCTAGTATGACTAGAAATTGGTATGTATATTAAAATTAAATTGTTTAATTTTAACATCATAATATTCTGATTTTAAGGAGAATTAATTTTGAATTATTCCTGGAAATATGGAATTTAATTTAATTTTGTGCATTAGAGAATGTATGTTAGGGGTGTATGAAAGGGCATGATGGATGATTATGGACTTAGGCTTAATGTGATTGAGCATGCATAGAATTATTTTGTTTTATGGTAAACAGGGCCTGCGTGTCCCTACCTCTTTTTCTGTCTTATGTATTTCTTTTCTCATCTTACTCCCCTCAAATGTAAATTGAGGTTTTCTATAATTTGAAATATGTAATTAGATTACATAGGATTAGGATAGAATGAAGATACAAAGGAGCAAGAAGAAAATGAGATGGTACCATAAACAAGAAGACTTAGAAATAGGAATTTGATTTCTATTATGGGTTGTAAATTCATGCATATACCTAGGTAAGACCTAGTTAATTTCTCTTTGGCTCAAGAGATTGACTTTAGTATGTCCATAATCATGCCATATAGTTAATGTAACTATCTTTATATATCAATGTGATGAATGTATGATATATTAAAGCATGAAATAATAACTTGATGAGACTTAACAAAAAAATCCCTCACTAAATAAACAATTAAGTCTTACGCCTTCCATTAATATGGGGAGAACCAGAGTTCTTCTAGAGTTAGGGTTGTTGAGTTGCCTCAAGCTCACTCTATAAGAATATGTTCAATCCATTGAAATTAGATTTCACGATTAATGGGTTAGACTGAACTGATATTATTAAATTGTTGGATTTTCGCCAAGGTTAATGTGTATTGGAGGTGAAGTTGGGTTTGTATACATGAGATGTACACATATCAAGATTCGATAGCCCAATGTATGTGCACACATCAATAAGTTGATAGCACAAGATTCGATAGTTGCATGAATAATGCAATTGGTATGGATTAGATACCTACCAACTAAACTAAGGATAGCTTGTTGAGTTGCCTCAAGGTTATTCTTAGCTAGTTGGATATCAACCCACTAGGAGAACTTCCATATAAGTTCTACCGGGTTCATAGTGAGGGCTATGGATTCACTATAAAATAGTGGGAGCCATAATGCGATTTAATAAAGACCTAATAAACATGCATTTTATGTACATTCTAACATGTTCTATTTTACATCTAGGTTGCTAGAATCATCATCATGACAAGTGTGAATTTGCGATCGCTAATGGAATCAAATAAGTTGACTAGGCCCAATATTTTGGATTGGCTAAGGAATCTGAGAATAGTTCTCAAATCCGAAAAGATTGGCTATATCCTATATGAGGCACTCCCTAATTCCCCTACTGCTAATGCTTCTGAAGATGTTTGGAAGGCATATCAAAAGCATCTCGATGATAGTGAGTTGGCAAGCTGCATTATGCTTGCTACTATGTCAGCTGAGTTGCAAAAGCAGCATGAGACTATGGATGCTAATTCCATAGTATACCATCTAAGAGAGCTTTTTGATGAGCAAGCATGTTCTGAAAGGTTCGAAACTTCAAGGTTGCTCTTCCGCACTAGATGGTTGAAGGGACATCTCCAGTGCAATATGCATTGAAGATGAATGGCTATATTGAGAGGTTGGCCACCTTGGGATTTGTGATGGACCATGAATTAAGTATTGACTTAATTCTAACCGGTTTGTCTGATAGTTGTTCACATTTTATGCTTAACTATAGGATGAACAAAATCTCTACCATTATTCCTGAGCTGATTAACTTGCTTAAAACAGCTAAGCCATATGTCAAGAAGGACAGTAAGGTTGTGATGCTGGTGGACTCTTCAAGTTCTAAAAGGAAGAACCTTAAGAAGAAGAAGTCCATGAAGCCTAAGGGAGGCGTGGCCAAGAAAAAGGCCAAGGAGATTGCTCCAAAAGGGACATGCTTCCATTGTGGCAAGGATGGCCATTGGAAGAGAAACTGTAAGATGACTAAATTACCCTTTTAAGGGAAAGGGTGAACGTGCTAATGGAATTTTAGACTTAATACATTCAGATATATGTGGTCCAATGTCTACACACGCTAGAGGTGGTTTCATCTACTTCATTACTTTTATCGATGACTACTCATGATATGGATACGTGTATCTTATGAGATACAAATCTGAATCTTCTGAAAGGTTTAAAGAATTCAGAAATGAAGTAGATAAACTGTAACATGCTTGACCTTCCCCATATGCATTTCATCGAACATAAGCATCTTGCATACAATTCAATTGAACACATGCATTTCATACGTATTTATATAGGAACAAGTTCATGGCATGCACTAGCTATGTGTCCTAGTATTTGGCACTTGTATCGAGTCGCACATGTGTAATTATAACCTAAATGAGGATAACAAAGTATTAGAAATGAATTGAATAAGGTGTCTAAATTAAAGTAAGAAAAATGATTAGATTAAGATTAGTGAACATTTACATTGCTAATTTAGTTAAGTGGGGTCAAATGATTAAGCTGTATTATTGTGTGAATTAGTGGAATTATAAATCTATGTAAACAATAATAATAATATAGACAAAATAAAATGAAAATGACACAAAAGGGAAATAGAAGAGAAGAGAAAAGACAAATGAGAAGAGAAAAGAGAAGAGAAGAAGAGAAAATGAGAAAATGAGAAAATGACAAACAACAAGTTGGCTTTATCTTCATATATCTTTCCCCATTTCTGCCTCCTCACTTCAGCCCCGTTTTCTTCTTCAATTTCCTCCATTTCAGAATTAAATTCTTCCTTGTTTCACATAGTTTTTGAAGCTAATTGATCCCTTTCAAGGTTGTTCTTGGTAAGTAATCAATTCTTATTGCTATAGGGTTGATTTGAGTTGCTTAGGTTCAATATTAGGTACTGAATTGCACCCCGATTTTGATAGTAATAGAAATTGATTCTGGAAATGTGTAAAACACAAAATTTGTTCCTTTATATCTTAGATTTGTGTATATGTAAACAGTTTTGCAAGATATTATGTATAGGGAGAGATATGCCCTTCTTACTGAAACTGGTCAGGGTATAAACCCTAACCAAGTTAGCTACTGTGTGGTTTGATTTCGAATATGTTAAAGCCATTATTTTAAGTCTCTCAAAACATAAAAGTTTTAGATATATGTGTTTTGTATCTGTATAACAAATTTCATGTTCATAGGTCTTGTAAATTGGGAGTTATGGTGAATGGAACCATGACTGTTCTATGGTTTGAACTGCCTACTGAGTGCCCTGGGCAGATCCAGTACATTGGTTGGATAATTTGAGCTTGTTAGAGCTACATTATGTAAATTATCAAAACATGAAAGTTATAGGTATATGTCTTATCTAAATTTTGGTACTAAGTTTAGCTTAATTTGTTATCTATAGACTAAGTTATGGCCTTTGGAATTCATACTGGTCCAGAAGCCAATTCTATTCTGGAACAGTAATATGTTTGGTATAATTAGAAGACCTTAGAAACATAATTGGTAAATGTTGTAAACATGAAACATGTTCCATATGAACCCGTATAAGTTTCTGTAAATTTTCATTAAAATAGGACTTATAGAGTGTAAGTTATGATGAACCCAAATGAGTACCCTGAAACTGCCTAAAGGAAGAAAACAAGGCAGAAAACAGAACACTCTTAGAAATTCCACCAAATATTATACAATGATCCAATTGGTCTGAAATTTTAATAGGTACTATATATATGTGTTATTGTTAATTAGGAACAAGAATCAGAGTAATTGGGCAATTATATAAAAAGTTATAGGCTAAACAGTCCCATAAGGTCACACTGCCTCATAGGAAAAATGTTAACTATTGACATGAACAATGCATATTAATTTATTTAAGCCACATTAAGTCTCTCTAATCATGAGTTAATCGATTATGTTTTCATATTAGGCTCGCAACATATTGGAGAACCACAAGGAGTGGATAGACAATAAGTTAGGGGTCGGAATCAAAGGAGAACGGTGAGTCTAATTATCGATTGAATTCTTTAGTGCAAATGAATGTTGCTTGCTATGTAATTCATGTGATTGTCATGATTGGTCCTTGATAATGTAATGATGGATAATTTGTGACATTGTGGTACATATAAATGGTATACGTGTGGTATATTTGAGGTATATGTTTGGCAAATGTGATATATACACATGGTATATGTATAGTATATGCAAGGTATATGCTTGACATATGAGATATATATGGAATATATGTATGTTGTATATGATAAAGATGAAATGGTTGATGAATGCTTAAATACAAATGCATATGCATATGGGTTAAAAAGGCGTTGTGACTAGTTAATCGATATTGTAAAGCAAAAGAAGAGGCCTATGGCCCAACAAATGTGCAAATGAAACAAATGATCAAGCTAGCTAGCAAATGCAAATGCAAATGTTCACATGGAAAATATTCACATGGAAACCCGGGGCAATGTCTGTTTAACTTAGTCACAACAAAATGAAATAAGCAAAGCATTTGCATACATGAAAAGTAATGATTATATGTTTCAAATTTATTGATACTTATATGATACTGATGAATGGAATGGAATACATGGTATATATTGGAATTGTGATTTATGACTATGAGTTGTTTGGTACTTTAGAGCTCATTGGATGGTTATTCTCACTGAGCCGCAACTCATCAATTTGCATCATTTTTCAGGTAAAGAGAAGTGATAGCTCATTTTGAGTAGCGTATAGAAGACATGGAGCACAGGTCACTGGCCGAGCCTCATCACTCTCTCTCTCCTTGCATTCCACACAAGCATGAAAATATGTCATATGTGTTTTTGTATTTACGTGCTTGAATATGTATAGTCATTTTAGAATGAGTCTAAATATGTATAAATGAAATCAACTCGAAAATACTTATGTGTAAAGTTTATGTTTTGATATATGTGATATATTATATTGTGGTGAAAACCTCAGTGTTAACTTTGCAAAGTCAGTGAATAATATTACAGGATATGAGACTTGTAAGTCATTGAATGAAATTATAGGATATGAGACTTGCAAAGTCATGGAATTATATTACAGGATATGAAAAAATTTTTACTGCTATTGTTAACAGGGTATTTTATCTTTCTAGTACGCCATGTATGATTACTTGATGTTTGGATAGGTTATACTAAAATGCATAAGATGTGGTGTTACATTTGCAATTTCTGGATTATTATATGAAGCAAAAGTATAAAACACTTCGATCAAATCGAGGAGGTGAACACTTGAGCGAAGATTTTCTAGATTATCTTAGAGATAATGAGATTTTATCTCAATGGACTCCACCTTACACTCCACAACACAATGGTGCGGCTGAAAGAAGAAACCGAACCTTGTTAGACATGGTAAGGTCTATGATGAGTTTTGCGGAATTGCCTAAATCCTTTTGGGGTTATGCACTAGAGACCGCCATTTATATATTAAATGGAGTTCCTTCAAAGTCAGTTGATGTTACTCCATATGAGATATGGTATAACAAGAGGCCCACATTTTCTTACATGAGAATTTGGAGTTGTCCTGCTTATGTGAAGCGGACAATGTCAGATAAGCTAGAAGCTAAGTCTGACCGATGTCTGTTTGTGGGATATCCAAAAGCATCATATGGATATCAATTTTACCACCCCTTGGAACAAAAGGTTTTTGTTTCAAGACATGCTATCTTTTTAGAGAGAGAATTCCTTCTAAAAGGAGATAGTGGGAGCAAAATTGAACTTGAGGAAGTTCAAAATGCTCAAACAGATGCTGATCAACTGCTTAAACCCGAGCTTGTTACTCATACAGATGATATAACAGCTCAACCTTCTGAAGCACATGAGCTTCATAGGTCAAGTAGGATACGTACTGTTCCAGAGAGATATGGATTTCTCATTAGTGAACAGAACGACGTATTGCTCATAGAAAATGATGAGCCTACAACTATGAAGAGGTTCTGAATAGTTTAGAATCTGACAAATGACTTCAAGCTATGAAGTCAGAAATGGATTCCATGTATGAAAACCAAGTGTGGACTTTGGTTGACCCACCCGAAGGAATAAAGCCTATAGGGTGCAAGTGGGTTTTCAAAAAGAAAACTGACATGGATGGTAATGTGATTACCTATAAAGCTAGAATTGTTGCTAAAGGTTATCGTCAAAGACAAGGAATTGACTATGATGAAACTTTTAGCCCAGTAGTTATGCTTAAATCCATAAGGATACTCCTAGCCATTGCTACTTATTATGATTATGAGATATGACAAATGGATGTGAAAACAACTTTCCTTAATGGAAATCTGACTGAGGATGTGTACATTACACAACCGAAAGGTTTCATATCCAAAGATGGCAAAAAGGTATGTAAGCTTCAAAGATCCATTTATGGATTAAAGCAAGCATCTAGGAGTTGGAATATTTAGTTTGAAGAGACAATCAAACAGTTTGGTTTCTTACAAAATCCGGATGAACCTTGTGTCTACAAGAAGGTTAGTGGGAGTGCAATCGTATTTCTTGTGTTATATGTAGATGACATATTGTTAATAGGAAATGATGTCTCAGCCTTACAATCAGTCAAAATTTGGTTATCCAAGAATTTCTCTATGAAAGACCTTGGAGAAGCAGTCTATATTTTAGGGATAAAGATCTATAAAGATAGATCTAAAAGGTTGTTTGGTCTTTCACTGCAGCGCCCGCAACCTCCTCACCCGAACTGCACGTGCCTGGATAAGGAAGCGCTGCCGCCTATCTTTCTCATACTTCTTCTAATCGCTATATTTTATTTTTCAATAATCAAGTATATATGGATATAAACAAAAATCAGAGTGCAATTTATTTACATAAAATAGTAATTTTTAACATCAGAGTAATTCTTAACAAACTTTAAAAGTAGGTTTTACAAAATCAAATATTTCTTTAATATAAAAGCCAAATACAAAAGTTTCAAAACTTGTAACCCACTTTCTCAAGATTCAGCTGCTTTACTTGAATGGGATCACCGCTTGCTTCATCTAGCGTCTTCAGTTACCTTTCTATATATGCGTGGAAATTAAACTCCACGCTAAGCTCTAAGCTTAGTGGTGCATATAAATAAGGCAATATACTATATCATGCAACAAGCAACAAATATCATTTTGTGCATTAAAATGATCGCATGCATGACTATCAATATATTCCTATTTCATACAAGTATAAATGTCATGCTCTTATAGACAATGTCATTTTCACTTATCTTTAATGGCAAATTATTATGTAAATCTCTTTATCATTTCATCTCAATCTCATATCATCATCATTTTCTTATTCTTTCCTTTTCTTATTTTTCCGACATATCCTCATTATCTTGCCCACATCACTCTAAATTTTTGGACTGACTGGATACGAGTTATGGATCAGGAGTGCTCACACAAGCTTATGCCACCCTGTCCACTATCTGGCTCATAAGTGCTTCTCAAATCAATGGCGCTCACACAAGCTTATGCCACATTGATTGAGTATAATTTCATCATAGATGAATAACAAGATCAAGGGCGCTCACACAAGCTTATGCCACCTTGTCCTCATTTATATGTGCTCATCGGAGCTTTCTCAAGTCAGTAGCGCTCACAGAAGCTTTAGCCACACTGACTGAGCATCCCAGACCAATGACACTCACACAAGCTTTAGCCACATTGGTTGAGGTATAGTACGGTACCGTTCGCCCCCTTAATGACATGTCATCTATCCTGATTCTAGTCTGCAAGTAGAGTAATGGGCTTCTTTATATTTTCACATCAATCATTATTCTCAAATTTCAACACATCAATATTCTCATATTTATCAACATCTCAATTTTCTTGTTTTGCAAACATATAGTCATACTCATACATCTTTTCATTCATTTACTGGATTCGTTAGTATTCTCATGTTTATCATCTGCATCAGATTTCATATATTATCCATGACAATTCGCTTTTCTACATCAATTCATTTTTATATATCACAACATATCACATTCTCACATCAATATATATATATATACCTATATCTATATCCATATCATTCTTATTTCACTGGATAGACAATGACTTTCATTTACTTACCTGAATTCTTCATTTGATAACCACATTCATAATTTCAAATATAGAGCATTCATGGCCGTGATTACTGATTTCACGCCCGTAAATTAGTTCACGCCCGTAATCCCAAGCCGTCAACGCTACTGGAATGAATTGCCCAAAAGCATTCACGGTTGTGATTACTCATTCACGCCCGTGAATAAGTTCACTTCTGTGATTTCAACCCGTGAATGCTTCTAGAATGAATAGTACCATTTCCACCCAGAAATTCACAACCGTGACACAATCAGTCAAAACCGTGAACCTCAAGTTCACGCCCGTGACTCAATAGTCACACCCGTGACTTTCAGCAGGAAATCTGCATATTCACCTTTCATTCATTCAAACATCATCCAAAACATACCAAATTCTATTTCATGCATTTCTAAGGTTCTTTACTCCACTTATTACTTCCCACTACATGTACATGCCTTGATCATACAAGATTTTCTAACATGCATCATTAATTCAAGGTCACACAAGAATCTCATTCATACATGTTTAATCCTATGGTTTCATGCCGTAATCATCATCATTATTGAACTGTATTTATCTAAAATCATGTTCAACATGCATTATTTCAAGCAAAAATAGGCTATTGCCTTAAGTTATGCACAAACCTTAATCTTTCTCCTTCACTCTTTTAGGTAGCTTTCTCTTTTCCTTTGCTCCTTAGAGCTTGTTCCTTGTCATTTGGAACTCCTATAATATCATAAATCATTATTTCCATATGCTTTTCTCAAGACCCTAAGCTCTCTTTTTCTCTCTCAAAACCCTAGTTTCTCTCTCTTTCCATAAGTCTTAGATGAGTTCAAAATTCGAACTTCCTTTAGAAAAGATGAAGAAGAAGAAGAAATACTTCGTACCTTACACTTTTCTTCACTTAATCACCACTTTGGAGATTTTCTCTCTCTACCAAACTTGATTTTTCTTCCTCTTTCTTGCTCTTTCCAGCTTCCTTAAAAGTTACGGACCATAAAAATCACCTTGTCTTGCTCTTTCCCTTCTCTTCCCTTCCTTTCTCTCTCTAGAATCAAGGTGAGCTATGGAGGAAAAGTTGTGGCTGGCGTGACTGGTAAAGAAAACAGAGAAGGAGGCAGAACATGAAGAGAAGAAGAAGAAAAGAAAGCCTTAAATAGGGTACCCAAAAAGTCTTCATGTGGGACCCACCATTTGACCATTTTCTCCCAATTTTATACTTAATCAATATTAATCATCTTCCTTTAATATCATGGACGGACAACACTATCAAAATGTGCCCAAAATTAATATGTTGATTAGCAATTAATCTCATTAATCCTCTAATTTTTGGTAATTTGCAATTTGACCCCAAAACTTGTCAAATTTTGCAATTTAGTCCTTTACCGTAAATCAACTTCTTTAAATTCTATAATCACTTATTTAGGCATTTATCATTTAATTTAGCCATTACTTGATCAATTTTTGTAAAAATCTGAATTTAGACTCCGATCGGTCAAACGCGTCAACTTCGCAACACGTGCGACTCGGGGCCTAAATTATTGGATATTACATTCACAGTCTACATACATAGATAAAATGCTAAAGAGGTTTAGCATGGAGCAGTCTAAGAGGGGATATATTCCCATGACCCATGGGATTACTCTCTCAAAGTCTTTGTGTCCAAAGACACAAGATGAGAGGACACACATGAGTTTGATTCCATATACATCAGCTATAGGATCATTCATGTATGCTATGATATGTACAAGACCCGATGTATCATATGCTCTGAGTGTCACGAGTAGATACCAATCGGACCCTGGTGAGGGTCATTGGGTGGCTGTCAAGAATATCCTTAAGTACTTAAAAAGAACTAAGGATGTATTATTGGTATATGGAGATGGAGATATTACTATGAGCGGATATACCGATGCCAGCTTCCAATCTGACAAGGATGACTCAAAATCTCAATCAAGTTATATATTCACACTAAATGGTGGAGTAGTTAGTTGGATGAGTTCCAAACAGGAAACGACTGCTGATTCCACAACCGAAGCAGAGTACATTGCAGCTTCTGAAGCAGCAAAGGAAGCAGTATGGATAAAGAAATTCATCACAGAACTTGGAGTGGTTCCCAGCATTATTGATCCAATACAATTGTATTGTGATAATAATGGAGCCATTGCGCAAGCAAAGGACCCATGGTCTCATCAGAGATCCAAACATGTACTCAGAAGATACCATTTGACTAGAGAAATCATTGGTAGGAATGATGTAAAGATAGAAAGAGTGCCCACTGATCAGAATATTGCTGATCCTTCAACTAAGCCACTTCCCCAAAAGAAATATGATTCTCATGTACTCGCCTATGGAATTAAATACAAACGCGATTGACTTTAGTGCAAATGGGAGCTTGTTAGAGAAGTGCTCTAAAGGCAATCACCTTTAGCACTTATTGTACAAATTTATTTGATTAATAAAAGGCTTTTTTATTAATTTGATGTTCATTTGATATATGAATTGATAAGTGATCTTAAATCAATCAATGAAGTCCTTGATACATAACATAGCATGAAGGAAATCATGATGAGATCATGATATTGAGATTCTTATCATGTGTAATTATGTTAGTATCAAAATTATCCCTAGTCATAGGATTAATGAGACGGGACATTATTAATTCAGACAAACTGGCACATGTTAACTCCTTGATTGGATTGAATAGTAGTTCTCATAATCTATAAACATGAGATATTTAGAGTTAACATGTGGATGCTTGCTAAGTGTAGCTAAGTACATTGGATGATCAACTATGAGACAATCATATGGATAATCTATTCAAATGTAAATGATAGTCACATCATAGCAATGGTGCAAGTATCCTTAGACTTGAGGTACTCAAGGATATCTTGAATATTGATTCTGTATTTTGACACTATTCCTTGTTGCCTCAGAAAGGTAGCTCATAGGGTGGTGATTGGATACAACTTGAGGTATTCGAAGGTAATTGGGTAACTAACAAAGGATTCACCACTCTTGATAGAAGGAGTGTATAGCCATGGCCTCTTGTCGTGGTCATTACTCAGGAATCTTTGGCTGAAGTGGAAATGTCATAAAGATAGTCTTCAATGACATATCTAATAGAGTAATGAGCCTCAAGGACAAGAACTAATATTACTTGGACTAGACTGGACGTAGTCAGTCTAGTACACATATGTCCATACTCTGAACCTAGTGGGGTATAAATTGGTGAAAGGAATAATTGCACAGAAATTGTCTATGGAAAGGTTCGTAGTCAAACCACTGACTTTTCGGTCAATTGGGGGTCATGATGTGTTACTAGATACCGCTCATGACCTGCTTAAATTAATTGTTAATTTAAGTGGCCAACGTAACCGGGAACCTAATGGGTCACACGCATTGAAGATATGGAGAATGAGTAAAATGGTCTTGGATAGAATCCAAAATATGGGAGAATTATTTTAGGATGGACCGTGATGAGATCGCACGAAAAAATCATTCGGAAATGTCACGGGCCCGCGCGGGCTAGGCAGGCTACTGGCCAGCCTTGCGGGCCAGCTGGGCTGCCCAGCAGCAGCCCGCAGCAGGCCTAGTGCATCTGCAGCTTCCATCCATTGGCCAACGGCTGTAATTGGCCATAAGTAGGCCAATTATGGCCAATTACTATTCATTAGTAACCATTTTCTCCATTTTGACTTTTCATCTTATTTTTGAATTTGATTCAAATAGAAAAGACATGAAATGGCAGAAAATAGACATGAAAATATTTTTTGTGAAAAAAAATATTTTTAAGACAACAAAAATTCTCTCAAGAATACTTTCAAAGCTAACACTTTTAATTTGTTCAAACCATTTTCTTTTGATAGTTTCTTCTTCATTTTTCGCGTGGATTATCATTAGAGACATCCTAGTGTGGATTGTTGTGGTTTGCTACAACCCAACAAAGTGAAGATTTTGAAGAACAAATAAAAATTACAAGGTATAATTTTTATCATTTACATTTATATAAATTAGTTTTAATGGTATAAGTATGATCTTTTATTTTGGTTTTTAAAAAATTTTATTTTTCACTGCGTTTATGAATATGATTCATTCTTCAAAACCCAACAGTGGTGTCCAAGACTTGTCTTTGGCCATTGCCGTTGCTGAAAGTCTTATTGATTACTCCTCAAACAAAGAAGGCCCGAGGGCAGCTGATAGAAAGTTTGGTGGAGGAAAGAATGGGGGAGGCCATGCTAAGAGTCAAAGCTACAAAAATCACAAAGAAAGCTCCTCATTCAAGCCGCGAGGCAAAGGGAAGGAAAGGGAAGAACGTGGTGCCTCAAAGCCCCGTGTGACGTGCTTCATATGCGATGGACCGCATTAGGCACGAGAATGTCCAAAAAGGAAGACATTGAATGCTTTAGTTGCCTCCACTCATGATCAAGACAGAAGTGAGGTAGATGAAGGTGCAAAGATGGGATCTTTGTGGCTACTTAGTGCATTGCAAAGTGCCCCGATGACCCCCAAGGGACTTATGTTTGTGGATGCAACCATCAATGGAAAAGTCGCCAAAGCCCTAGTTAACACAGGTGCATCCCAAGAGACTCGGTCTCAAGATTGCCAATGGAGGTGGCTCCCTCAAAGCAGTAAACTCGGTGGCACAACCTCTCCAAGGAGTTACCTGTAGAGTTAAGGTCAGTCTTGGTGCATGGACTGGCCAAGTGGATTTATTTGTGGCACCCATGGATGATTTCTCAGTGGTATTCGGCATGGAGTTCTTGGACCAGGTTAGAGATTTCCTTGTCCCATGTTCAAAATCTATGTGTATTATGGATGGACCAAAGGCTTGTCTAGTACCGACGGAAAGGACCACCGAGCCTACTACCCAAGTTCTCTCAGCAATTCAATTCAAGAAGGGATTGAAGAGGGAGGAAGAGAGTTACTTGGCCATTCTTAAGGAGTATGATGATTAGGAAGCATCACCACAACCAAGCTTGCCGATGGAGGTGCAAGTTGTCTTGGATGAGTTTCAAGATGTGATGCTTGAGACGTTGCCAAAACGGTTACCTCTAAGGAGAGAGGTGGACCATAAAATTGAGCTGGAACCTGGCACAAGACCACCAGTGATGAGTCCTTACAGGATGGTGAACTCGAAGTTGGCAGAACTATGAAAGCAACTCAATGAGCTGTTGGATGCTGGTTTCATTAGACCATCCAGAGCCCCATTTGGTACGCCGGTACTTTTTCAGAAAAAGAAGGATGACTCACTAAGAATGTGTATTGACTACCGCGCTCTAAACAAGATCACGGTAAAGAACAAGTATCATATCCCACTCATTGCTGATTTGTTTGATAAATTGGGGAACGCTAGATACTTTTCAAAGTTGGACTTGCAGTCGGGATACTACCAGGTGCGCATAGAAAAAGGGGATGAACCGAAGACCACGTGTGTAACAAGGTACGGTGCTTATGAGTTCTTTGTTATGGTCTTTGGTCTCACTGATGCACCTGCTACCTTTTGCACTATCATGAATAAGCTTTTCCATCCCTACCTTAATCGGTTTGTGATAGTATACCTTGATGATATTGTAATATATAACCGGACTATGAAAGAACATCTTGAGCATTTGAGGAAGGTGTTCGAGGTCCTCAAGGAAAATGAGATATATTTTAAGAAGGAGAAATGTTCCTTTGCCCAAGATGAGGTGAAGTTCTTGGGCCATAGGATAAAGGATGGGAAGCTTATGATGGATGGAGACAAGGTGAAAGCCATCCAAAAATGGGAACCTCCTACTAAGGTCCCTGACTTAAGGTCTTTCCTTGGACTTGTGAACTACTATCGGAGATTCATCAAGTCATATTCAACAAGAGCAGCCCCACTAACTGACCTACTCAAGAAGAACAAGACTTGGGAGTGGACAAACAAGTGCCAAGCCTCATTTGATGACTTGAAAAAGGCCATTAGCGAAGAACCAGTGCTTTGCTTGCCAGACCCTGCATACAGATGCCTCAGACTTTGCCACTGGTGGAGTGTTGATACAAGAAGGGCATCCGATAGCATATGAGAGCCGCAAGCTCAATGACACAGAACGCCGCTACACGGTACAGGAAAAGGAGATGACTGCTATCATCCATTCTATAAGGGTGTGGCGACACTACTTGTTGGGTTCTCACTTTGTGATCATGACCAACAATGTAGCAACCAGTTACTTCCAAACTCAAAAGAAGTTGAGTCCCAAACAAGCTCAGTGGCAAGACTTTTTGGCAGAATTTGACTACAAGCTTGAATACAAGCCTGGTAAGGCCAATGTGGTGGCTGATGTGCTAAGTCGAAAGGTGGAGTTAGCAGCTTTGAGTAGACCAAGCAGTCCCTTACTGGAAAAGATCAAAGAAGGGTTGGAGCATGATGCCCTGGCTCAAAACCTCATTGTCCTCATCAAAGAAGGAAAGACAAGGCGATTTTGGCAGAGTGACGGACTACTCTATGCCAAGAAAAACTGCATCCATGTACCTAAGTGGGGGAACTTGAGAAAAGAGCTGATCAAGGAATGCCATGATTCATTATAGGCTAGACACCCATGCATGATTCGCACTCTTGCCTTGATCAAGTCTATTTACTATTGGCCTCAACTACGGGATGATGTTAAAGCCTACGTAAGAACTTGTCTTGTTTGCCAACAAGACAAAATGGAGCAGCGTGCACCCGGTGGTTTGTTAGAACCACTGCCTATTCCGAAGAGACCATGGGAGAGTGTCTCAATGGACTTCATCACTTGCTTGCCAAAATCAGAAGGCTTTGGCAGTATAATAGTAGTCATTGATTGCTTCAACAAGTATGCAACCTTCATACCTGCCTCGGCGGATTGCACTGCGGATGAGACTGGACGGTTGTTCCTCAAGCATGTTGTGAAGCATTGGGGAATTCCATCTAACATTGTGAGTGATCGAGACCCATGATTTACTGGGAAGTTCTGAACAGAGTTGTTCAAGTTGTTGAGATCAGACTTGAACTTTTCCAGAAGTTTTCATCCTCAAAGTGATGGACAGACGGAACGTGCCAATGCACTATTGGAGCTATATCTTAGGCACTTTGTTAATGCCAACCAACATGATTGGGCTAAGTTGCTGGATGTAGCCCAATTCTCTTACAACTTGCAACAAAGTGAATCCACTGGAAAGGGTCCCTTCGAGATCATTATGGGACAACAACCTATGACCCCTCATACTTTGGCCACAAGCTATGAAGAAAAGAGTCCTGCTGCTTTCAAATTTGCTAAAGCATGGCATGAGCAAGTTGAGTTAGCCCGAGCCTATTTGAACAAGGCATCTAAAAAGATGAAGAAGTGGGCTGAGAAGAAAAGGAGGATGGTCAAATTTCGGGAAGGAGATTTGGTCTTGTCAAATTATTACCACAACAGTTCAAGTCCTTGCAGAAGGTTCACAAGGGGTTAGTGTGGAAATACGAAGGGTCATTTCCTGTCCTTAAGCAAGTTGGTAAGGTGTCTTACTAGTTACAACTCCCTCCTAAGCTTAAGATCTATCCAGTCTTTCATGTAAGCATGTTGAAGCCTTATCATAGAGATGAGGAAGATGCAGGTCAAGGAGAGTCGAAGAGGGCACCCACTGCGGTAGTAACCTCATTTGATAGAGAAGTGGATTCCATTTTGGCAGACCGCCTAATTCGGCATAGAGGTGTACCAAGTTATCGGGAATACTTGGTCAAATGGAAGAATGCCCCAAACATAGAGGCAAGATGGGAACCTGAAGACTCTTTGTGGCAGTTCAAAAATCACATAGAAAGGTTCAAGCTTGAAGGTGCGATGAGAGCATCGCGAACTTGAGTGGGGGAGAATGTCACGCACCGCGAATGTTCATACGGGATTTTCCACACATTTACATTTTCCCACACATGTATAATATTCTAGAAGGCCATTGAAAACCGTTAGATTAAATGGATCTTGGGCGTCCATTTTGGAAGGTAGGAATTAATCCTAGCCCTCCATTTGGTAGGTGGGAATCAATCCTAGCCATCTATTTTGGTAGGTGGGAGTTGATCTTGACCATCCATTTGGTAGGTGGGAATCAATCCTAGCCATCCATTTTGGTAGGTGGGAGTTAATCCTAACCATTCATCTGGTAGGTGGGAATTGATCTCGGCCATCCATTGAGGAGGTGGAGGCCTATACCTTATGTAATTCATTTGTAATCATCCAAGCATTTCATGCAATACAAAGCATTCTTCATAAATTCTCTTGTGTTTTTGTTTTGCTCTTGAATCCTCTAAATCTCTAAGTTCCTTTTTGTTCTCCTTGGAGTGTTTTGTTGGGTTAGAAGGCAGGCTTAGTGCAACGGACTGTGCTAAGTGTCGCACGATTGCTAGTTAAAGTCTAGGGTCGTGACATTAAGCACCCTACTCACTATAGTTTCAAGTCAAGAGCGCTCGCGGAAATTAAGCCTCATGACCGAGTATAATCACATCATCTGTGTACAATTAGGACAGGGGTGCTCTCGGAGCTAATACCACTCTGTTCCTAAACCATATCAATATCGGTACCTTAATGCCCCCGCAATGGTGCACCATCTATCCCTAATTAGTCCACAGGTTGAGAACTGGGCAAATAATGTTATTACTTATTTATTTTCTTTATATATTAATTTGCGGAAATCAATATTCTCATTACATTTATAATGAAAATATGATTATAAAATTTTAAAATCATATAATCATATGAAATTCCATTATATATAACTATTTAAGTAATATTGACATACTTTAATTAGTTTTCTATACAATCAAAACCAACAAATCTTTTAATACAAAACCAAAATTTATAATAACTTTATGAGTCCAAGTATACCATATAACCTCTCTTTTCATATCAAATACATATGTCATACATGACTTTCTAACTTCACTCTTTATTGTCCTAATTATTCAATAATTATCATTAATAATTATCCCATTTTTAATCAATCATATACTAATCTATAATGAAAAATATATTATGTAACATATTGTAAATCAAAATTTCCTACATTTTATCAATCAATTATTCATCCATATGTCTATACATGCATTAACATGAAATTTCATTGATTAAGCACTCAATTCATTTCATATTTACACATTTTAATACATTATTCAAATATACCACTTATTCTATTAACACACAAGCATGCAACAAGGCAGACTAAAATGCATATATGTACAAGAAAATCTAAAATTTGGAGCTTGTCTACTTTTATTGCTCTTTTTCTTGTTGAGATCCTAATTCGAAAATATAAATAATTAATACATTGATAAAATATTTATTCTTAATATAGTTTAAATAAATAACTACAATTTCTTTTAAGTTGGAACAGGACCTTTTAGGACTGTTGGATCAATAACTTTTTCTACACTTAACTAATTTATATGAGTCTTAATCCTGATTAAATATAACATCTAAAACTAAAACATGCTAAAATTTCAGAATTGTTGAACTATTATACGATTTTTGGTATATTTTTAAATATTGCTCTGTTCTCGGCCTTTAGGCAGTTTCGGGGTACCAAATTTAAAAATTCATATCTTTCAATGTGTGGCTTCAATTATTACGAAACTTTTTATACAATTATATAAGTTAATTTGGAACATTTTTCATGTTTACCTCATTTCCAGATTCGGTCTCTATGGCTCTCAAATACTAGAGACTTTCACAGGAATTTAGATAAGACATAGGAGTAAGACTTTCATGATTTGAAATTTGGCTAATTTAATCTAAAAAGAGGTCAAATATAAGGATGAAGTTACTGGAACTGTACAGGTATATGAAACCAGCTTAATCAAGGAACAATCATAGTTTATTTCAAAATAACTCAACCTACACAAGAGCAATTTATACAAAATTTTGCAGAGACCTCAACAACTTATATACCTACAACTTTCATGTTTTACAAAACCACATATTAAGCCATTAAGATGATCAAGTTTTATAAAAACCGCAGGTTATTTAGTTGATATGTCTCCCTAAACCAATTTCACTCCAATGACCATTTCTCTTCCTATACTCAAAATCATTCAATACAATTTGGTAGAAAGATACACAAGACATAGATGAACAACTTTTATGTTCAACACTTCCCCAAATTTGATTCACAAGATAATCGAAAATAGAGTGCAATATCCTATTAAAACATAACCTAAATAGTTCTAATAACACAATAATCATGGGAAAAATATTTCTTACCAAGATCAGATTTATTTGGACTGATTTTTGATGCAAATCTTGAAGAAGATGATGAATAATTTGAGTTGTAATATGGAGGAAGGAAAAGGGATGATGAAGAAGAAGAAGGAGAAGAGAGATAAAGTTTGAAGAAATGGGGCGAAGTCAATTGACTTTCCCCTCCTCCTCTTCTCACGATTTTAGTCTTCTTTTCTTTTTTTAATTTTCTTATTATTATTATTATTATTATTATTATTATTATTATTATTATTATTATTATTATTATTATTATCATCATCTTCACATATTTCCTTATAGCTAATATCTTTAATTTTTTTATACCAAAAATATAATTTATCATGTTAATAAATTTAATTTATTTTAATTTCTAATTTAGTCATTTATTCAATTTATTTAAATAATTATTATACTTATTTTAGTTTAGACTAATTTGTGGGTGTTACAATTCTCTCCCCCTTAAGATGTTTTGTCCTCGAAACATACTTGATACATTGCAGTTGAACAATTGGGGAGTAGTGTGTTCTAATCACCTGTCCGCTTTTCAAGTAGCTCATTTCATTGCGTGGTTTGTTCATAGTACGTTCACTAATGGAACATGCTTATTTCGGGATTCCTTAATCTCTTGTATTAAGATGCAGGCTGATTTCCTCTTTAGATGCCAAATCTTATCTCACTTGAATACTCTCATCTAGTACAATGTGAGAAGAATTCAATATGTATTATCCCAACATCAAGACATAGGACACATTGTATATCTGACTCAATTCCAAAGATCACCGCCATAACTATCTTTACAATTTCATAAGGTCAGATGAATCTTGAATTTAACTTGTCCTCTCTCTTTGTTTTTTTTTTCTTTCAAGATTCCATCACTTTCTTCCAATGTGAAGTTTTAAGGAGAAACTTTATCCCCCCTTACATACTTAATATCTCATATCTTAATATCATAATACGATTTCTACCTGATTATAGCTGCCTTAAGCTTTTCTCGAGTAGTTCTCCTTCATAATACATCCACCCAAGGATGAAAGATTATACTAAAATTGAGCTTAGGGTCTAAGTTCTTCGTAGATTACCCCAAAATTGATATGTAAACAGAAAATCTTTATTCGACACAATAAAAAAGTCATTCTAGTTGCAAAATTTCTAGTAATCTATTTATATTTTTGTTTTGTAATAGAGATTAGATGTAACAATCTACCTAAAAAAAAAAAAACTCGGGTCTCTCCCCCTTAGAAACCCACTTAGCTAACTCAACAAGGTTATTATCTTGTCTTTAAATATCCTTAATTTTCTAAGTAAAAGTAAGCTGAACACACAACCTTACCACAATATCTCTACTCACACTATCTACTCTATCTCAAATTCAACTTTTCCTAAAGGAGAAAATATTTCAAATTCTTGGTTTTCCGTATAGAAAAAAAACAATTCCCTCAAAGAAGATTATGGTGCCAAAATTTAATGCAAAAACTATAGTTGTTAGCTCTAGATCATACATAGAATAATTTTTTTCCCATATATTATTGAAGGCAATCTCCAACTACTTTACCTACCCACACATTGTGATCTAAAGAATTTATAGCCTCAATCTCATATTTTAGTCCCCCTCCAATCATGATATGTTAACTAGATGTACTTGTGCAAATATACATGAACATGTGGAACCCGGATCTATGAGTACACAAATGTAAAAATCATGTAATTAAAACATACCAACAATAACATCTGTTGCCGCCTGATCTTCCTTAGCTTTCATGGCATAGGCTTTGGCTGAAACTCTACTAGATCCAGGTCTATTCACTGTCTTTGGAAAAGCCTGCCTAGTTTGGCTTGATCCTCCTCTAGTCTGAACTTTAGGCTGAGTAGGAACTAATTTTGTCATTTGAGTAGGAATTTGATTTTTCAAGAGTGGGCAATCCTCCCGTATATGTTCCTTGGAACCACATATAAAGCAAGCACCTGTGACACGCCAATATTCTCATCTCTGGTGTCTGTTGCAACTATCACACTTGGGTATATATAATTTCTTTCTAGTAAAATGGGTCTCTAGAACAGCAGATTTCTTAGATGACTCCCCTATTCTTCTTTTCTTTCTCCTAGTCTTCTTTATCTTATACTTTGCAGTTGATGTAGGTTGAGAAGTATTAGGATTAGTACTAATTCCCTCAACACTCATGGCACTAGATTGATGTGAGGACATAGTGTCAAGAGAACTAAAATTCTCAACCATTCCAAGCTCATCCGAAAACATATCTCTATAAGCCTACAAGTTGATAGAGAATAAGCCCATATCGGAGTTATATGAGACACATGTATGTATGCATGACAAACCCTTCCCAAATTAAGCCAAGAGATGCTTAAAACTAAGCTCTGATACCAATAAATGTGACATCCTGCCTATATAATAGGAATAATCCCATTACATAAGCGGAATGACGCAGACAATCTGAATGAAACTAGCCTGAATTTAAAATTTTCATTTAATAACTAAATTGAAATTTTTTGTTAATATTCGAATATACATATGGATTCAATTATCAAATACATCATCATGTTACAAAATATTATACATCATTATAACTATCAAAATTAATGGCTTTTACCTTACATCTAACTATATAGATATAATAGAAAAATACAAAATATGTTCTTAACTATATATAAGACATGTCTAACAAACCCATATGCATGATAATGAAGAAAATGCAAAAATAATATGCATCCGACCCTCAACTAGTTCTGACTTGTCTTCTCTAGTATGGGCTTGTACTTCCTCTATCAACTTCATAGTTTACTACTTGCAAGCTCTAGTTCCTGTGCGGGAAAAATCCACGCTAAGCCATTTCTAGCTTAGTGGTACATATAAGCATTTAAGTTTTTCCAATGCAATCACACAAACGTGGGTCATAATAATCATGATATAATTTAAATAAATTATTGCATAAAATTTAGAAAATATCAGAATAAAATAAAATTTATGTTCCATTATATTATCATTATATTTGTATCAGGACATGAACTGTATATATATTAAACCATACGTAATATATACAATATTAAGCATTCTACCTCCTCTTATGCTTCCATAACTCATTTTAATTTAATTGATTTCCCTAAAATTATGATTGTTTAGTTAACTCAAATCTCAATCCATATAAGCATAAATATTTTAACATACAATTACCAAAATGCATGGTAGATAATTCATAATACAGTACACAATATTTTAACATACATTATATAGGGACAACCATATGATTATACAATAATACCAAATTCATTGATAATATATATATATATATATATATATATATATATATATATATATATAACTCAATTATAAATTTAGCTTACCTTAATAAATATTTATAATTCATGCTATTTCACACATTTTATCTTTCAACAAGTACATGTATGTCTTTTAATTATTTTAATATAAATAGCCTAAATCTCATTCCCGGACTGTCCGGATATAGGGCGTGTAGTAAGACCGCTCACGAAGTTTAAGCAACCTACTCACTATAGTCTCAAGTCAAGAGCGCTCGCGGATCTTAAGCCTCATGACCGAGTATAATCACATCATCTGTGTACAATTAGGACATGGCTGCTCTCGGAGCTAATACCACCCTGTTCCTAAACCATATCAATATCTGTACCGTAATGTCCCTGCAATGGTGCACCATCTATCCCTAATTAGTCCACATGTTAAGAACTGAGAAATTAATGTTATTACTTATTTATTTTCTTTATATATTAATTCGCTGGAATCAATATTCTCATTACATTTATAATGAAAATAGGATTATAAAATTTTAAAATCATATAATCATATGAAATTCCATTATATATAACTATTTAAATAATATTGACATACTTTAATTAGTTTTCTATACAATCAAAACCAACAAATCTTTTAATACAAAACCAAAATTTATAATAACTTTATGAGTCCAAGTATGCCATATAACCTCTCTTTTCATATCAAATACATATGTCATACATGACTTTCTAACTTCACTCTTTATTGTCCTATTTATTCAATAATTACCATGAATAATTATTCCATTTTTAATCAATCATATACTAATCTATAATGAAAAATATATTATGTTACATATTGTAAACCAAATTTCCTACATTTTATCAATCAATTATTCATCCATATGTCTATACATGCATTAACATGAAATTTCATTGATTAAGCATTCAATTCATTTTATATTTACACGTTTTAATACATTATTCAAATATACCACTTATTCAATTAACACACAAGCATACAACAAGGTAAACTAAAATGCATATATGTACAAACGTCAATAGAGCTTTTCCAAAATCTAAAATTTGGAGCTTGTCTACTTTTATTCTCTTCTTCTTGTTGAGATCCTAATTCAAAAATATAAATAATTAATACATTGATAAAATATTTATTCTTAATATAGTTTAAATAAATAACTACAATTTCTTTTAAGTTGGAACAAGACCTTTTAGGACTGGTGGATCAATAACCTTTTCTACACTTAACTAATTTATATGATTCTTAATCCTGATTAAATATAGCATCTAGAACTAAAACATACTAAAATTTCAAAATTTTTGAACTATTACACGATTTTTGGTATATTTTTAAATATTGCTCTGTTCTCTGCCTTTAGGCAGTTTCGGGGTACCACATTTGAAAATTCATATCTTTCAATGTGTAGCTTCAATAATTATGAAACTTTTTATACAGTTATATAACTTGATTTGGAACATTGTGCATGTTTACCTCATTTCCAGATTCAGTCTCTATGGCTCTCAAATACTAGAGACTTTAACAGGAATTTAGATAGGACATAGGAGTAAGACTTTCATGTTTTTAACTTTGGCTAATTCGATCTAAAAAGAGGTCAAATATAAGGATGAAGTTACTGGAATTGTACAGGTATATGAAACCAGCTCAATCAAAGAACAATCATAGTTTATTTCAGAATAACTCAACCTACACAAGAGCAATTTATACGAAATGTTGTAGATACCTCAATAACATATATACCTACAATTTTCATGTTTTACAAAACCTCATATTAAGCCACTAAGATGATCAATTTTTACAAAAATCGCAAGTTATTTAGTTGATATGTCTCCCTAAACCAGTTTCACTCCAATGACCATTTCTCTTCCTATACTCAAAATCATTCAATACAATTTGGCAGAAAGATACAAAAGACATAGATGAACATCTTTTATGTTTAACACTTCCACAAATTCGATTCACAAGATAATCAGAAACAGAGTGTAATATCCTATAAAAATATAACCTAAAGAGTTCTAATAACATAATAGTCATTTATTCAATTTATTTAAATTATTATGTCTATCATGTGTTTTCTATGTATACCACATACTTATTTTAATTTAGACTAATTTGTGGGCGTTACAACAAGAGACCATGGGTATACACTCCTTCTATCAGGAGTTGTAGTGCTCCCTTACCCTACTAATCATTAACAAGATATGGAAGTGCTACTACGTTCATTTGTTTTAAAACCAATGCTCAATTTATTTTATAAATATTTTTATTTCAATTTTCGAGTTTAGTTTTAGCAGAATATTTATTACCATGTGAATAATTTGATTTAAAAGAACTCATTCAATTAAATCATAATATTTAGAAATATATTTACAAATATACCAAACATATAAATTACAAAATTCAATCCTTATAAATCCTACATGCCACAATTTTACATGAAGAGAAATTCTTAAAATTTAATTTTTACAATAAAATTTCTAAAACATACAAAAAGAAACTAGACTGCTACAATATGATATTGGGGTTCCTTTTATCTTCGGTAGCCCTAACGTAACAGCTACATTTATTTATCTGCACGTGAAACACACGCGCTAAGCTACTATATTAGTGGTATATTTGGAAACTATCCAATAATTATATAAATACTTCTAAAATTCATTTATTAAGCATGTCAAATATTCAATTAATAGTAAAACTATTTTCGTCATGCAAAAATATTTAATTCATCAATTATGGCATTTCATTCATTAAGCATGCTTAAAGTTTTAACAATACAAGATATACAATTTGAACTATCAATTTAATAATTTATATTTTTTCTGTTATTTATTTGATAGCCCACAATATTTTAGACCAGAACTAAATACTGGATACAAGATTTATGCTCCCCGATAGTATACTCGATGCCTATATAATTATTTTATGACTTGGCATTTAATGTCTACATTTTCAATAATAACTCAGCACCTTTTTGGTGCTTACGTAATTTCGAACTGAACACTATTTTTTAGTGCCTATGTAATTTCAAGTTAGCACTATTTCTTAATTCCTTCATAAATTAAATCTCAGCACTATTATTTTTAGTGCCTACATTTCTACCCTTTTATTGGTATGCCAACTTATCCTAATTTCTAGTTCTCGATTAGATGTTATAGGACTTAATTATATTTGTTACCTTTATTATTATTTACATAAATTATGTAGATAACATTAATATAAATTTCATATAAATACAATAATTCCCATTAGACATTTTACAACCTCATACATGCTTATTTAATCATTATATCTATAAGAATATCAAATAATATATTTTTCTATAACAAAATTCCACCCCTATTTTAGACAACATTTCTACCTTATATTTCCCTATATTTTTCGTCCATATTTAGAAGGAAATTAGACAAGTAATCAGCTAACAAAATTTAGGTACATATCTTATCTTTAATTTTCAATTGGAATCAAGTTAAAACAAATTTTGTAGCAAAAGTTATGAATTTTCTTCTAAACTACGTTCATTCCAATATGCCCAGTATTTTACTAGAAAGATTTCTGCCTTATATTTCTCTATCATTTTCATCCATGTTTAGCTAGAATTTGGACAAGTGATCAACTAAAAAAATATGAATTTGTTTTAACTTGGACAAGTGATTCTTAATTTTCAACTAGAATCACATTAAAACGAATTTTTCAGCAAAAGTTATGAATTTGTTTCTAAGCTACATTCACTGCAATCTGCCCAGTATTTTACTGGATGAATTTCTAGTTCAAACTTTGAGTCCATTTTTCACCTAATTCCAGTCATATTTAGGTCTAATGGTCTAATGAAAGTTGAATCCCTATGTATTATTCCAACCCAACAAAAATCACTCAAAAAATGTTTCCATAACTCAAGTTATGATCAGAAAACTAGACACTATTCATAAGACGAATTTTCCAGCACATCAATTAATTCATACAATTTCAATTTTCATGCATCAACCTCATATTCTAATTTTTATTTTCACATTCATGGCATAATTTAATCACCAATTTATACACAATTTCACAAACATCAAAAAATGAAAATCAACATTTTTCTACATTGAATGTTTGCCAAATGTACATACCTCAAAATTTTACTTCTTTTCACTTTTCTCTTCTTCCGAGCTAGCTTTCTCTTTGCCCTTACTTCCTCTTTGATTATGGTTCAAAGATTGTTCACCTTCTTGTCCTAACAACAAATTTTACACTAATCAAGCACCTTTAATCACTATTAACACAATAATAACCTAATATTACTAGCTTTAATGGCAACTAACCCAAAACTCAAGGAAAAGAGAAGAAGAAAAGTGAGAAGATGGAAAATCTAAACTCACATTTGATGATCTTCAAAATGACCCAAGTCTTTTTTCTCTTTTTCTCTTCTTTTCTTCCTTCCTCTTCCTTAGTTTTGCTCACTTAGTGTAACATCCAGTGACTTAGGCCTCGATTGCGCATGACCATAGTGAGGAGCGCTGGTTCAATCGGAGTCTAAATTTGAACCCACAAGAAAATGACTAATAATAAGGGATAATAACTAAGGATATTATTATTTAGGAATTAAAAATATTAGTGCTAGAATTAGAAAAAAATAAAATTTTCTATGGAAAAAATTGGTATTATGGCAATTGTGGGGGGAAAAAGTGTGGATATGGAGGAAGTTGTGGCAAATAAGGAATTTTTTAAAGTTTACAATTTAATCAAAATTAATTTTTATTTTGGACCAATGGATGAAGAGCTTAATGTAGTCATGGAACCACCAAATACTCACCTTAAAAAAAAAGAAGATAAATATCTTCATTTTCTCCTCCAATTAAAAACCAACTTCCCTCATCTTCTCTCCTCTCTTTGTCGTCCCACCATAGCCCCAAAACCTCCATTTTTGCTTCAGCCACAACTTGAAAAGGAGAGAAAAAAATGAGTTTTGAGAAAGGAAAAATCAAGAAAACTAAAGATTTCTTGCCAAAAGTAGAGTAAAGAAACAAGAAAGGAAGAAGAAAGAAGAGAAATAAAAGAGAAAAATTGAGGGGAAATTCAGCCAGCTTTGGAAATATCTTAAGGTGAGTTTATTCTTCTTAAATTCAACCTTTTTCCTTCTATTTGAGACCCATAATGATGATAGATATGATTAGGTTTGGTAGATTGAGCTTATGTTGCAAGATTGGAAGTAGAAATTTAAGTTTGTGATTAGTTGAGGAAAGCTATAGTTAAGCTTTTAATTGATGATAATTGATATTAATTAATTATTGTATCACTTAAAAACTAGAGAAATATGATGTTAATGGATGAATGAGGGGCTGCCATAATTAAATAAATTTGGGAAAAATTGAAATTAGCATAGAAGCACAACAATTGGTGATAGATTAAGTATGATTTGAGTGTTGAATTGAAGAAGATGAATTGGGAGCTAGGATATGGTTTTTAGGTAGCCATGACATATGAAGAAGGAAGTTTAAGCTGAGTACATTTTAACTCAATTAAGGTACAAAACATATTAGGAGCATTAGAATATTATGTAGACATGAAAAACATTGAAAATGGATATTGGAATTGAGATGTGGTACGATTGTGTAGGAAAACTAAGTGAACAAGTGAGAGGCTCTCAAGAGGGTGACAAAGGAAAGGAGAAAGCTAGCTAATAAGGGAAGAAAAAGAAGGATTAAAGGAAGAACCAAACCTGATTAGGTATGTGTTTAATTGATAAAAATCTTACATTTTATTGATATATATGGAATTATATATTAAGGTTTGATATGTTTGTGTTTGTGATATGTTATGTGATTTGTTGTGGCTTTTCATATTTTATATGGCGATGGAATCAAATGGTGAGAAATAATTGAGATATATGAATGTAGTTGTAATTCTGGAAATTTTAGTATCAAAATGAATACATATGATGAAGGTGGTTGAAATGTGGATTGATGTCAATTGATGACTCGGGTACAAAATTCTAGGAATAGTTTTGACTATTTTGATGATAACTTAAGTTATAGAACTCCTTCTTGTATGTTATTTATTGGAAATGAAAGGTAAGACACATAGCTTTAATTTTTATTCAGACCACAAAATCTAATTATGTTTAGATTTTTCCAGAAAAATGCATAAAGTTCAAACCTAGAATCTATCCAGAATATTCTGGACATAAATTTCTATGATGATGCAGTGTTCAATTGATCATAACTTTTGATAGAAAACTAGAATTTTGAGTGATTTTTGATGCTTTTGAAAGCTAAGATAATAAGATAAAAATTGTTAGAAGTCCAGAACTCTCAATTCGAATTATTAATGGGCTAAAACTAAACCCTAAAAAAATAGGTCCGAAATCTGCCATAGGTAAAAACATGAAATATTAGGCTTTTGCATGTGTTGTGATAATTATATGTAATAATTAATGTGAATATTTACTTTAATGGTAATTATAAATGTTTAAAAAATTATTTTTGTGTGAGATTTTAGTTCAATAATGATGGGAATAAAGAACAAAAATAAAAAAAGCATAATTATGATAATTGAATAATATTGTCATTTTTGTGAATTAATATAAAAAACGTTAAGCCCTATGACACCTAATCTAGAACTAGAATAGAGAATAGTTTGACATGCCAATCAGGAGATTTAAGGCATTCGGTGCCAAATATAAAAGCCGGTAATGACAAATTTATAAATGCATTTGGCGAAAAATTATTAAGCCGGTAATGATATTATAATAAAAATGCTCGGCGAAATAATATGAAAGCCGAAAATGACAACCCTGTTATTCCTATTAGTTAGTTCGGTTATAGGTGTTGTGGGAACAAGGAAAAATAATGAAAAATAGTTGCCCAGATATTGAGACAAGAAGGGGGTTTGAATTGGAGTTTCAATAAGTTCAACTTTAAAGTGTGGAAATAAAAATTAATTTAAGGAGGGATAGAGAAATTTGACAAAAGGATTTTTATAGAGGTTCGGGTGTTAACAAATCCTACTCCTCTCTCCAATCGCAATTGGGAGTTTCACTAACACACTAAGTGTTACAATGGAGTTTTACAAGCTCACTCCCAACTATGGTGTTTCTCACAATGGCTCACACCTAACCCAGAAATCCCTTGTGTTTTAATGGCTCACACAATAACCAATTCCTTATGCTCCATCAAAGTAAGATTTGAGACTTTGGAATCCTTCACTGGCCATATCTTAATCTTTACTAGCGCTTTTTAGGCTTTGATGCTAGACTTAGCTCTAATACCAATTGTTGCCCAGATATTGAGCCAAGAAGAGGGGTTGAATTGGAGTTTCAATACCTTCAACTTTAAAGTGTGGAAATAAAAATTAATTTAAGGAGGGATAGAGAAATTTGACAAAAGGATTTTTATAGAGGTTCGGGTGTTAACAAACCCTACTCCTCTCCCTAATCGCAATTGGTAGTTTCATTAACACACTAAGTGTTACAATGGAGTTTTACAAGCTCACTCCCAACTATGGTGTTTCTCACAATGGCTCACACCTAACCCAGAAATCCCTTGTGTTTTAATGGCTCACACAATAACCAATTCCTTGTGTTTTACAGGCTCACACAAACAACCTTTTATCTTGTGTTTTACAGGCTCACACAAACAACCTTTTATTTTGTGTTTTACAGGCTCACACAAACAACCTTTACTTTGTGTTTTAAAGGCTCACACAACTAACCCTTACAAGTGTTCTACTATTAACCCAGAAATACCCAAAACTCACTTGAGTAATAAATGATTATAGAGAGAAACACTCACAAATCTTTATTGCTCAATAAATGATGAGCAAAAAGATTTTTACAGAGAATAGATATTGGTTCTCAAAGTATTGAATGTACAAATTGCTTGTAACAAGATTATGATTCAAAATATTTGCTATCCTCTTGTACTGAATGCATAAATGTCTTCCATTTATATTCCCTTGGCTGATTATAGCTGTTAGGGTACATTTAATATGAAACTAGCTGTTGTACCAACCAAATAATCGCGTCTGACATTTTTCTCTTTCATCATTCACGAGCGTGACTATGTTTGTCATGGGCGTGACTGTTCTCTCCAAGCCGTGACTGAAGTGGTGACCTTGGTCATGAAGCTCTCTGGAAAGTTTTGAAACATTAGGTCACGGCGTGACATACTTCCTAGCCTTGATCCAAGTGGTGACTTTGGTCGTGAAGTTCTCTGGATGAAAATGTTATGCACATTCATGGCCGTGACATTATAATTCATGGGCATGACTTAAATGTACGTTTTACGGTTTTTGTCTTCCTTCATGGCCGTGAACTTCAAATGTTGGTTTTGGTGACGGTTAGCTCTTTCACGGGCATGACACATAGGGTCACGGGCATAAACATGCTACTTCCTTAATTTTGTCTTTCAAGGATTATTCTTCCAATCTCCATTCTTGCTATTTTATTCCATACCTTGTTTAATAAACTTAGAATACAAGTATGTTAAATATAATATTGCTATTTTATTTGTTATCATCAAAATGACGGATATACCCCTCAAGGTTTCACAATTTGTAACATTCTTGACCTTCCCCACATACATTTCATTGAACATAAGCATCTTGCATACAATTCAATTGAACACGTGCATTTCATACGTATTTTCGTAGGAACAAGTTTATGACATACACTAGCTACGTGTCCTAGTATTTGGCACTTGTATCAAGTTGTACGTGTGTAATTATAACCTAAATGAGGATAACAAAGTATTAGAAATGAATTGAATAAGGTGACTAAATTAAAGTAAGCAAAATGACTAGATTAAGATTAGTAAAATTTACATTGTTAATTTAGTTAAATCGGGCCAAATGATTACGTTGTATTATTGTGTGAATTAGTGGAATTACATATATATGTAAATAATAATAATAACAATATAAAATAAAATGAAAATGAAACAAAAGAGAAATAGAAGAGAAGAGAAAAGAGAAATGAGAAGAGAAAAGAGAAATAGAAGAGAAGAGAAATGAGAAATGAGAAGAGAAAAGAGAAGAGAAGAAGAGAAAAAGAGAAAAAGAGAAAAGGACAAAAAACAAGTTGGCTTTATCTTCATCTTTTTTCCCCATTTCTGCCTCCTCACTTCAGCCCCGTTTTCTTCTTCATCTTCCTCCATTCTAGAACTCAATTCTTCCTTGTTTCACCTAGGTTTTGCACAAAATTGATCCCTTGCAAGTTCGTTCTTGGTAAGTAATCAATTTTTATTGCTATAGGGTTGATTTGAATTGCTTAGGTTCATTAATAGGCACTGATTTGCAACCTGCTTTTGATGCACATAGAAATTGATTCTGGAAAAGTTTAAAACACAAACATTGTTCCTTTATGGCTTATATTTATGGATATGTAAACGGTTTTGAATGATATGGTGTATAGGAATAGAAATCCTCTCTCTACGGAAACTGGTCAGGGTGTGAACCCTAACCAAGTTAGCTACTGTGTTCTTTGATTTCGAATATGTTAAAGCCATTATGTGAAGTAGCTCAAAACATACAAGTTATAGATATATGTGTGTTGTATCTGTATACCAAAGTGCAGGTTCATAGGACTTGTATATTTGGAGTTATGGTGAATGGAACCATGATTGTTCCATGACTTGAACTGCCAATTGAGTGCCCTGGGCAGATCCAGAAACTTGTTTGGCCCATTTCAGCTTGTTAGAGTTAGATTCTGTAAATTTTCAAACCAGGAAAGTTATAGGTATATGTCGTATAGACTAAGTTATGTCCTTTTGAAGTCATAATGGTCTGGAAGCCAATTTTATTCTGGACTAGTAAACTATTTGTTATAATTTGAAGACCGTAGAGACATAATTGATAAAAGTTGAAAACATGAAAAATGTTCCATATGAACCCATATAAGTTTATATAACTTTTCATGAAAATAGGACTTAGAGATTATAAGTTATGATTAACCAAAGTGGGTACCCTGAAACTGCCTAAAGGCAGAAAACATAACACACTTAGAAATTCCATCAAATATTGTAAAATGATCCAATTGGTCTAGAATTATAATATGTTCTATAATTATATGTTAGTTTTAATTATTAACAAGAATCAGATTAATTGGGCAAGTATAGAAAAAGTTATAGACTAAACAGTCCCATAAGGTCACACTACCTTATAGGAAAAATTTTAACTATTGATATGAACAATGCATATTAATTTGTTTAAGCCACATTAAGTCTCCCTAATCATGAGTTAATCGATTATGTTTTCATATTAGGCTCGCAACATATTGGAGACCCACAAGGAGCGGATAGATAAGAAGTTAGGGGTCAGAATCAAAGGAGAACGGTGAGTCTAATTATCAATTGAATTCTTTAGTGCAAATGAATGTTGCTTGCTATGTGATTCATATGATTGTCATGATTGGTCCTTGATAATGTAATGATGGATAATTTGTGACATTTTGGTACATATAAATGGTATACTTGTGGTATATTTGAAGTATATGTTTGACATATGTGATATATACATGGTATATGTATAGTATATGCAAGGTATATGCGTGCCATATGAGGTACATATGGAATATATGTATGTTGTATATGATAAAGATGTTGATGAATGCTTAAATACAAGTGCATTTGCATATGGACTAAAAAGGCGTTGTGACTAGTTAATCGATATTGTAATGCAAAAGAAGAGGCATATGGCCTAACAAATGTGCAAATGAAACAAATGATCAAGCTAGCTAGTAAATGCAAATGCAAATGTTCACATGGAAAATGTTCAAATGGAAACCCGGGGCAATGTCTGTTTAACTTGGTCATAACAAAATGAAATAAGCAAAGCATTTGCATACATAAGGAGTAATGATTATATGTTTCAACTTTGTTGATATTTATATGATACTGATGAATAGAATGAAATACATGGTATGTATTGGATTTGTGACTTATTATTATGAGTTGTTTGGTACTTTAGAGCTCATTGGATGATTATTCTCACTGAGTCGCAACTCATCAATTTGCATCATTTTTCAGGTAAAGAAAAGTGATAGCTCATTTTGAGTAGCGTATAGAAGACATGGAGCACAGGTCACTGGCCGAGCCTCATCACTCTCTCTCCTTGCATTCCACACAAGCATGAAAACATGTCATCTATATTTTGGACTTACATGTTTGAATATGTATTATCACTCTAGATTAGTTTTGAAATGTATAAATGGAAGCAACCCGTAATCCTTCGGATGTGAATTTTATGTTTTAATATATGTGATATATCGTATTGTGTTTTTAATGTTGACTTGAAAAGTCATTGAGTGGTATTACAGGATATAAGACTTATAAAGGCATTAGTTGAATTTACAGGATATGATATGAAAAAAAAACATTTACTACCACTGTTATCAGGGTATTTTCTCTTTCCAACATGCAGTATGTGATTATTTGATACAGAAATAGGTTATACTTAAATACATAAGAAGTGGTGTTACACAATCTCCCCCTTTTTGATGGTGACAAATAATATAGCAATATGGACTTTTAAGAAGTCTCCCCTTCAAAAGATACTTAGGATAAAAAATTGATAAAATGCAAGAATTGTAAAGAATGATGTAGCATTGAAATAAACTTACTAGTTTTTAAGTATATGCAAGTTATATGTGAAGAATATCCAATATATACCAAAATTCTTGTTAAGGCATGAAGTATATGTAAGGTATATTTAGAGTATATCATGGCATATTCTTTTATGTAATTTTCATTAAGGTATATGCAAGTTAGACTCAAGATATATCTAATGAGTATAAAGTTCAATTTCTCAATTTCACACTTGCATATTAATTTTGAATCAAAGTTTGAGTATTTCTAATTCCTCCTAACCAAACTCAATGTCAATGTATTTGTAGGTTCTTATTTTTTATTCAAAAAATTCATTTAATATATTGCTAGGTTCTCCCCCTTTTGTCATCAATCAAAAAGAATATAAAGATACCAAAGGATAAACAAAGCAAATATATTTGATTTAAAAAGATATACACCAAAGGAAATATGAATCAGAAAGGAAATACAACAAACAAAAACAACAAAAACAAGAAAGAAAATAAACAAGCAAACACACAAATTTAGGCTACCATCTAGCCTAACACCTAGCCAGACAGCCTATCTCGAAGTCTAGCAACCTCTGCCTCAAGGCTGTCTATCCGTGACTCCATGAAGTCTTTGAGGTTTTCCAACCTCTCGTCCATCAAAGCCTGCAACTGCTCAAATCGTGGTGCCAAGAGGTCAACCAGTTGCTGCGCCAGATTTGGTGCGGAAGCCGAGGATTGGCCGATGTCCTGCTCAGTCATTGGAGGTACTTCCTCAACCCGAGCCCTTTTCTTTTGCTGGATCCTTTGGAGGCTAGGTTTGAAGTCCTCCGTGTCATTGTCTTCCCAAATGATCTCCCCAACAGTGTCTGTGAAGCGGTAGAAAATATTGTTCTCGTGAACAATTCTGACAGCCGCTCCAATCTTGATGAAGGACTCAACATCCAATCTATCTCGAGGATGCCCTGGGATGAGATTGAAATGATGCTCATCCAGCTTCAAATAGCCAAGCTTCAAGGCTATATGGGTGACATAACCACCAATGAGTATATCTCATGTGGGTTTGGTGGCAATGGACAGAAGATGGTTGGCAAACCATCTAGAAAGCACCACGGTGAGTGCTCTTCTAGCCATCTCAAATAGGAAGAGCTCTGATTTCCTAATGGTCCCATTGCTATCTCCCTGAGCAAATATGTTATAGGTCAGGAACCTATGCAAATATTTGTGCACTGGGGACCGAAGATGAGTGCTCTTGGTCTTCTTGACATCCCAGCTATAATCGGTGCCAAAATGGGTCCAAGCTCGAGTGGCGAAGAATTCTACTTTGCTGTCATTGAGTATGCCATCCGATGGTAAGTTGAATAATTCCCCAAATTCTGTGGCATTGAGGGTGTTGGGATTGTTGCAGAGTTGGAATTTCACCACTCCAGTAGGGGACACTTGTAGAGTGCTAAGAAATTCCAGTGTTGGCTCCCTCAATATGGGCTGATGAATGTCCACAAATTCTTTCAAGTGACAGGCCTGGAGTTGCTTAGTCATAGCCGTTTCTAGCCCGAGAGTTTGGACGGTTTGCCATTCGAAGGACCTCGATGAAAGGAGAGGCCTTTTCTTCAATGTGGAATATCGGGGATGGCATTGTTCCGGAATTCTGTTCATGAGGTAATCAGCGTACCTCCTGGGAGAGTGAGACTTCTTTCTTTTTCCCTTAGATGAGGCAGTCTCCATTTGAGTGGAAGAAATAAAATTGGAGAAGTTTGGGAAAATATTTGACAGAAATTTGAGAAAAACCCTAAATGAGTATGATTTTTGTTGAAGCAATGGACTTTTGATGGTATTTATAGGAAAATTTTGTGACTTGGGGGCTAGAAGCTTCAGTAACTCATTGAATGTGTGTAAATGAGATCGGTTTCAAGGAGTTGAAAGGTTGAAATGTGAAAAATAACCAGCTGTTCTCTTATATGCCCAGTGCATTCACGGGCGTGAAATATGTGTTCCCAGACGTGAATGGTGATGTTCACGGTTTGCTGAAGGAGTGTTCTACCCATGAATAAAGGCGTGAATATGTTCATAGTTGTGACCTTTGAATGTCACTGGCGTGAAGAATGAACTTTCACGGGGGTGAACAACGAGTCACGGGCATGAAAGGTTGAATTTCACTACTTGTGCCCGTGAAGCAAAGCGTGACTCAAAGTGTGAACGCCTCTGTGTTTTGGGGTGAAAATGTTCACGGGCATGAAAATGCATCATAGGCATGAACAGGGCTTTTCACGGGAGTGAATGAAGTCGTGAACATAAGCTTCACTACTTGAAGCCGTGAACCATGTCATGAATCAAGTCGTGAACGACACTGCCTCTTTTGGTTATTTAAGTCACGGGCATGAACATATGTCACGGGCATGACTTCCCTAAAATTTTCATCAAATAAAATTAAGTCCTAAAACAAAACTAAATCATTTCAATAAAGATTCTATCCCTTATAACATAAAAGTTTCATCAAAATTACTACCTTATATATATTGATATGATACAAAATTAAGGTTATCACTTAAGATTTCATAATTTAAGAATCATAAGGTTAATCCATCAATCATACCAAGTTCTCTTCTAATGAAATTAAATCTTTCCTCATTTAGAGACTTAGTAAAAATATCAGTCAATTGATTTTCTATGCTTATAAATTCTAATGCAACATCTCCATATTGAACATGATTTCTAATAAAGTGGTGTTTAATGTCAATATGCTTACTTATTGAGTGTTGAATAGGATTCTTTGAAAGATTTAAAGCACTTGTATTGTCACATTTAATAGGTATATGGTTCATATCATGGCCATAGTCCTTAAGTTGTTGTTTCATCCAAAGAATTTGAGTACAACAACATCCAGCTGCTACATACTCTGCTTCAACAGTTGAAAGGGCAACTGAAACTTATTTCTTGCTAAACCAAGAAACTAAGCATTCTCCAATAAAGTGACAAGTACCTAAAGTACTTTTTCTATCTAAAAGACTACTAGCATAGTCTGCATCTGAATATCCTATAATATAAAAGGATCAATTTCTAGGATACCGTAAACCTAGATGTAATGATCCATGTAAATATCTTAGAATTCTTTTACTGCATTTAAATAAGATTCTTTAGGACATGATTGAAATCGTGCACACAAGCAAACACTATACATTTTATCGGGTCTAGATGCAGTAAGATATAAAAGAGATCCGATCATACTTCTATAAAGTGTTTCATTAATGCTCTTACCCTTTTCATCCTTGTCCAATTTTTTTGATGTGCTTATTGGAGTATTGGCATTTTTGCATCCTTCCATTCTAAATTTCTTAAGCAAGTCTTTGAAATATTTGGATTGGTTGATGAATATGCCCTCATTGCCTTGTTTTATTTGTAGACCGAGGAAATATTTTAGCTCACCCATCATGTTAATTTCAAATTCCCTAGCCATACACTTGGCAAATTCTTCACAAAGAAACTCATAAGTAGAACCAAATATTATATCATCAACATAAATTTGAACAATTGGTATATAATGCTTATGCTTTTTAATGAATAATGTGGTGTCAACATTTCCTTTTATAAAGCTATTTTCTAATAGAAAAGAACTTGACCTTTCATACCAAGCTCTTGGGGCTTGTTTCAAACCATATAAAACTTTTGAAAGTTTGAAAACATGATTTGGCAAATCATAGCTTTCAAAGCCTGGTGGTTGTTCTACATATACTTCTTCTTCTATATAACATTTAGAAATGCACTTTTCAGATCCATTTGAAAGAGTTTGAGATTCATGTGACATGCATATGCTAAGAGTATTCTTATGGCTTCTAATCTAGCTACAGGAGCATATGTTTCATCATAATCTATACCTTCTTCCTGATTATATCCTTTTGCAACTAATCTAGCCTTATTCCTAGTTATTGAACCTTGTTCATCTAGTTTATTTCTAAATACCCATTTGCTACCTATAATTTGATGATCCTTGGGTCTAGGTACTAAGGTCCATACCTTACTTCTTTTAAATTGGTTGAGTTTCTCTTGCATGGCAATTACCCAACTTTCATCATTAAGAGCCTCATCAACATTTTTAGGCTCTTTTTGAGAAATAAAAGCAATGTCAGTGACTAAATGTTTGAAATGAGATCTAGTACTTACTCCCCTTGAGAGATCACCAATGATTTTCTCTTTTGGATGATCTTTCATCATTCTCCATTCTTTTGGGAATTCTTGTTCGTTTTCTTATTGAGTTTGAGGTAGAGAATCATTTTGATGTGAATATTCTTGATCATTTTCTTCTTTTCCATTTTCAAGATCAAGTCTTTCCATATTACCTACAACATCATCAAGAACACTACCTTTCACAAGATCAAGTCTACTAGATTCATTAAAGACAACATGCATGGATTCTTCAACAGTTAATGATCTTTTGTTAAATACTCTATATGCTTTGCTGGTTGTAGAGTATCCTAAAAAGATACCTTCACCAGATTTAGAGGAAAATTTTCCCAGATTGTCCTTGGTATTCAATATGAAAAACTTGCATCCAAATACTCTAAAGTACGATATAAAGGGATTTCTTCCATTCCATAGCTCAAATGAGGTTTTATTTAAAAGAGGTCTTTTGAAAACTCGATTTGAAATATAACATGCAGTGTTTGTGGCTTTTGCCCAAAAGTAAGTTGGTAAATCATATTCATTGAGCATTGTTCTAGCCATTTCAATTAAAGTTTGATTTTTCCTTTCAACTACCCCATTTTGTTGAGGTGTCCTAGGAGATGAGAAATTTTGTGAAATGCCATGTTCAAGACAAAAGCTTTCAAAGTTTCATTTTCAAATTCTTTGCCATGATCACTTCTTATCTTTGAAATACAATACTCTTTTTCATTTTGAACCCTTTTAGTAAAGTTTTTGAAATTTTCAAAAGCATCACTCTTTTGAGCTAAGAAAATTACCCAAGTAAATCTAGAGTAATCATCTACGATGACAAATGCATAATGTTTTCCTCCTAAGCTAGCAATTATAGCAGGTCCGAATAAGTCTAAATGCCAGAGTTGAAGAGGTTTTGAGGTACTTACTATGTTTTTGGCTTTAAAGGATGACTTGTGTTGCTTCTCTCTTTGGCAAGGTTCACATGTCTTTTCTTTTTCAAGCTTGACTCTTGGCAGTCCTTTTACTAGTTCTCATATGCTGAGGCTTTGTATTAAGTCCATGTTAGCATGACCAAGCCTTCTATGCCACAGCCAGGATTCATCACTAGCAGTCACAAGATACTTAGAGGAATGGTTAGATAATTCATGTAAATCTATTATGTATGTGTTGACATCTCTATTTCCTTTAAATATCTCTTGACCATCAATAGAGGTTACAAGACATTTGCTGGAAGTAAAGGTTACTTTGTTTCCTTTATCACATAATTGACTTACACTTAACAAGTTATGTTTCAAGCTATCAACAAGTAAGACATCATTAATAAAAGAAGTACCATTGATACCGATAGAACCAATGCCAATTACCTTACCCTTAGCATTGTTTCCAAAGGTAACTTTACATCCATCAATGCTTTTGATTTCATTGAAAAGTTCTTTAGCTCCTGTCATATGCCTTGAGCATCCACTATCTACTAGCCAAGCATTTTTGTTTATTGTGGACTTGAGGCATACCTATAGAATCACAATTTAAGTATGATTTTTAGGTACCTAAATGAGTTTGGGTCCTTGGGGGTTAGCACATGAAGGTTCCCAATGAGCCTTCCTTATCCAACAATGTTTATTTATGTGGCCCATTTTCATACAATAATTACATTGTTTTGGTCTAAACTTGCTTTTTGGTCTTACAAGATTTTTGAATACCATATTTCTATCAAACTTATTTTGAGAATGATGACATGCACAGTCATGATTAATTGATGATTTTCTAGATGCATGCTTCTTATATATAAAGGCATGATTATTCTTTTTATGTATAGAAGGTTTAACATGCTTATTCCTTGGTGCGGTTCTAACAAGGGTGGAGATTTGAGGTTCATTAGACTTAACAAAGATGGTTTTGTGAGAAGATGGTGATGTGTCCTTAAATCCTAGACCATGTCTAATTAAGGGTGATCTTTGAGACACAATGAGAGTATCTAAACTCTCTTTACCTTTGTGAAATTTAGAAATAGAATTCCTAACTTCCTCAACTTCATTTTTCAAAATATTATTTTCTTTTAGCAAGGAAGCAGTTGAGGGTCTTGATGAGTATTCATCTAATGACTTTTGGGGAGATTCATTAGATGATTTAAGCTTTATGTTTTCCTTTTCTAAATTATCTATCTTATATTTAATTTAGAGATGTTATTTCTATAAGTACTGAATTTACTTCTATATTTCTCTAATTCTTGATTTAATTCTTCTATTAGGCTTTGCTCATCATCATCATCATCACTATCATCATCATTATCACTGTTATCATTGTTTAAAGAGTATGAGTGTAGTGAATTTACCTTATTTGATATGTGATCCTCAATAGCCATGAAGCATAGGTTGACCTCTTCACTTTCATTATCATCTTTTGCACTTGAAGAGCTTTCGTCATCCCATGTGGCTTTGTGACCTTTCTCCCCATTGTCTCTTTGGTATTTGCTCATATGTTTCTTGAGCCTTGGACATTCTGGTTTTATATGTCCTTTCTTTCCACACTCATAGCACTTTACCTCTTCCTTACTTTGTGCATCATTAGAAGTTTGTTTGAGGTTTCTTTGCCTGAATTTTCTGGAATTTCTCATTTTCTTCTCAATGATTCTTTTTAATCTTCTTGAAAGCATAACAATGTCCTCATTTTCATCATCACTCATTTCTTCATCATCTTCACTTTCTTCTTGAGATTTTGAAGTAGAGGCTTTGAGTGCTAAGGGCTTTCTTTTCTCTGGCTCTGCTTCAAGCTCTCTATCACTTTTCACTGCCATTTCATGTGTGAGAAGTTTTCCAATCAGCATAACAGTATTCATGATGCTCATGTCTTCATTTGCTTCTTCTATGCCAGCAACTCTTGAGCCATAGTCTTTAAGAGGAAGACTTCTCAGGATTTTGTTGTTTACATCTTCCAGGCTCAGATGCTTCCCAAGTTTCCTCATTCCATTTATAATGGCTAGAAGGCGGTTGGTCATGTCAGTGATTGACTCATTGGATTTCATCTTGAAGAGTTCATATTCTGATGTAAGAAGTTGAATCTTCTTGGATTTGACTTGCTTAGTTCCTTCATGATAGTTTTCCAATGTGTTCCACATGCTGTATGTTGTTGGGCAGTGTTGTATTCTTCCACATTCTTCAATAGATAATGAGCTTGATAGGATTGTCATTGCCTTCTTGTTTTTGAAATTTGCTCTTTTTTGGGGCTCTGTCCAATCATCTCTTGATAGGACACCATCAGCTCCTCTTCTGGTTAGTGGTGTCCATTCTTTTGGTACACTATCACAGACTTCAATTCCTTCACTATCCAGATATGTCTCCATCTGAAACTTCCAATGGGCATAATTTGCTCCATCAAAGTAAGATTTGAGACTTTGGAATCCTTCACTGGCCATATCTTAATCTTTACTAGCACTTTTTAGGCTTTGATGCTAGACTTAGCTCTAATACCAATTGTTGCCCAGATATTGAGCCAAGAAGAGGGGTTGAATTGGAGTTTCAATACCTTTAACTTTAAAGTGTGGAAATAAAAATTAATTTAAGGAGGGATAGAGAAATTTGACAAAAGGATTTTTATAGAGGTTCGGGAGTTAACAAACCCTACTCCTCTCCCTAATCGCAATTGGTAGTTTCACTAACACACTAAGTGTTACAATGGAGTTTTACAAGCTCACTCCCAACTATGGTGTTTCTCACAATGGCTCACACCTAACCCAGAAATCCCTTGTGTTTTAATGGCTCACACAATAACCAATTCCTTGTGTTTTACAGGCTCACACAAACAACCTTTTATCTTGTGTTTTATAGGCTCACACAAACAACCTTTTATCTTGTGTTTTACAGGCTTACACAAACAATCTTTACTTTGTGTTTTAAAGGCTCACACAACTAACCCTTACAAGTGTTCTACTCTTAACCCAGAAATACCTAAATGATGAGCAAATCTTTATTGCTCAATAAATGATGAGCAAAAAGATTTTTACAGAGAATAGATATTGGTTCTCAAAGTATTGAATGTACAAATTGCTTGTAACAAGATTATGATTCAAAATATTTGCTATCCTCTTGTACTGAATGCATAAATGTCTTCCATTTATATTCCCTTGGCTGATTATTGCCGTTAGGGTGCATTTAATATGAAACTAGCCGTTGTACCAACCAAATAATCGCGCCTAACATTTTTCTCTTTCATCATTCACGGGCGTGATTATGTTTGTCACGGGCGTGACTGTTCTTCCCAAGCTGTGACTGAAGTGGTGACCTTGGTCGTGAAGCTCTCTAAAAAGTTTTGAAACATTGGGTCGTGGGCGTGACGTACATCTTCACGGGCGTGACATACATCTTCACGGGCATGACAAACTTCCCAGCCGTGATCCAAGTGGTGACTTTGGTCGTGAAGCTCTCTGGATGAAAATGTCATGCACATTCACGGGCGTGACATTATAATTCACGGGCGTGACTTAAATGTACATTTCACAGTTTGTGTCTTCCTTCATGGCTGTGAACTTCAAATGTTGGTTTTGGTGACGGTTAGCTCTTTCACCGGTGTGACACATAGGGTCACGGGGGTGAACATGCTACTTCCTTAATTTTGTCTTTCAAGGATTATTCTTCCAATCTCCATTCTTGGTATTTTATTCCATACCCTGTTTAATAAAGTTAGAAAACAAGTATGTTAAATATAATATTGCTATTTTATTTGTTATCATCAAAATGATGAAAATACGCCTCAAGGTTTAACAAAAATAATAATAATGTTAAAGTATGTTATTTTGGAAAAGTTATATTACTTAAATTTGTTAACTATTACATGTTGAACGAAACTTGTTTGATTTTATATAATTTTTTTATTTGATGCCTAAATTATTAAATATATAAATGACATGTAAAAAAAAAATGTGTATGTAAAGTTTTTATCATTGAAACACCACTAAGCTAGTAGCTTAGCACAGGTGGTTTCCTCTCGCATAGATTTTAAAAGGGTAGCTGTAGACAATAGGATTGTCAGATGAAGAAGAGTACCTGAAAGAAAGCAGCAAAAGCGTTGGTTTCTTTTTTTTGGTATATTTTATATTTTAATTTGTAAATTAAATTATGGTTTTATTTCTTATAGTGTGTATTATAGACATGAATTATAATGTAAATTAATGTAATTTATAAATAAATAAAATTTTGAAAATTTGTACTTGCAATAATTTTTATTTCAGTGTCTGCAATATTTTCGAAAAAAAAATTTATACTTCGTTTCATTAATTTTATAAAATAGTTAGACAGGTAATGCTCACTTACGTTGCTGAACGAAAGTGGGGTAAGGGGGTGTTACAATTTTTGGTATCAGAGCTATATGTTTTACCATTCTTACGTAGTGGGGTATAGGAAAATAAGTGCATGTTTTCAGCATTTACGTTGTTTTAAGCTGCTATATTCTAATAAGGGACCCTTCTTCTAACAATATAGGTTTTAATGGATACGAAATCAAGGGAAAGTCACGAAGAGCAGAAGGGTGATAATATAGTTAACTCGGCTGCTCATAGACAATCAGCATCAATTAGAGCTTCGGAGCCTAGTGTGATAGCTCTACAACATGCTGAAGAACAATTGATCTAGGTCAGGTACCCCTTATGCAATTAATGGCTATCTTGTTACAGCAGATAACACAAGTTATGCCACCACCAGCTCCACCACCTCCCCCATCGCAACCAAAACCCTAGATTGATAAATTACAAAAATTTGGGGCTACAGATTTTATGGGCAAGAAAGAGGATGACCCAGCCGTAGCAGAATTTTGGTTGGAAAAGACAGAACAGGTTTTTGAGGAGCTGCAATGTCTGGAGGAGTACAAGGTTAGATATGGAAGTTGATATCAGCGAAACCCCAGACTCCAAACCCTCAGAGATGGGATTTCTTTGTGGTAGAGTTTAAAAAGAAATATGTGCCAAGAGTTTATGTGGATGAGAAAAAGCGAGAATTTCTGAATTTGAAGTAGAGGGGTATGATAGTAGCTGAGTATGAAATGGAGTTCACCAGGCTGAGCAAGTATGCAATAAGGATTATTGGAGATGAAGCTGACAAATTTCATAGATTTGAAGATGCCATTGATGAGGATATTGGATATTTAGTGGCTTCCCACTGGCATACAAATTTTGCTATGCTAGTGTCCTCTGCCATTAGTGTTGAAAGAAGGAAGAAGCTGAAGACAGAAGAGCATTTTAAGAAAACAACAGCTAGTGTGGCCCAGACATTGGGTAGGAAAGGGTAGATAGTACCTAGACCATTTTAGGCATGGGTTACTGGGCAGACATTTTCTGTAGGCGGGTTCAACATTTTAGACCTACAGCATCATCTACTAGTTCACCAGCATCATTTTCCAAAAGACCAACTCCTGCTATGTGTCAGCATTGTGGTAGAGCTCATACAGGAGAATGTTGGTGGTTGACTGGGGCATGTTTGAGATGTGGAACTACTGACCATATGAAGAGAGATTGTCCCAGACTTAGTATAGGCAGTATGGCACCAGCACAGACTATGGCACCAGTACAGATCTGTGGTACAGGTCGAGGCTAGTTTAGAGGTGGTCGTACCGAATAGAGTCAAGGGGTATCTGAGACAGTTGACAGGCCCAGAGGTAGTAGAGCTCCAGCTCAGGTATATGTGATGAGAGCTCGTGAGTAAACTTTCCTTATTTGACTTTGATTTACATGCATTGATAGATCCTTGTTCCACGCATTCATACATAAACACAACTGCACTTAAACAAGGGAACATGATACTTGAGACCTTAGAATATGAAATAGTTGTGACTAATCTGCTGGGACAGAGTGTGAAAGTGAATCAGATTTATAGAAACAGTTCAATAATAATTCAGGGTAGAGAATTTCCAGCAGACTTAATAGAATTACCTTTTCATGAATTCGATGCTATTCTGGGTAGGATTGGTTAACAAAGCATGAAGCTATAGTTGACTACCGATCTAGAAAAATTGTACTTAAAATTCTCGGGCAGAATGATACTATCATTCAAGGTGAAGGTCAAACATGTTTGACCAGCATTATTTCTGCATTAAAAGCTCAGAAATACATTAGGAAAGGATGTGAGGCATATTTGACCCATGTGATATATACTAGGAAGGGGAGTCCAGAACTCAAGGACATCCCCATAGTGTGTGAGTTCCCAGATGTGTTTCCTGAAGATTTGTCTGGATTACCACTAGATAGGGAGATAAAGTTTGCTATTGATGTAATTCTTGGTACAGCCCCAATATCAATTACTCCATATAGAATGGCACCTGAAGAATTGAGAGAGTTGAAGGTTCAATTGCACAAATTGCTCGACAAAGGGTTCATAAGACCCAGTGTGTCACCATGGGGTGCTCCGGTGTTGTTTGTGAAAAAGAAGGATGACACCCTTCGATTATGTATTAAATATAGACAATTAAACAAGGTGACGATTAAAAATAAATACCCACTACCTAGAATTGATGATTTGTTTGATCAATTGAAGGGAGCATGAGTATTCTCTAAGATTGATCTCAGATTTGGGTATCACCAACTGAAAATCACAGAATCAGATGTGTCTAAAACAGCCTTCAGAACTCGATATGGCCACTATGAGTTCCTGGTTATGCCATTTGGCTTAACGAATACACCAGCTGCCTTTATGGATATGATGAATAGAATTTTTAGGCCTTACCTTGATCAGTTTGTGGTAGTTTTTATAAATGATATAATGGTATATTCGAGGGACAAGGGAGAACATGACAGACATCTCAAAATAGTACTTCAAACTTTGAAGAAAAATCAATTGTATGCAAAGCTGTCAAAATGTGAGTTTTGGTTAGAAGAAGTAGGATTCCTAGGGCATATTGTGTCAATTGAAGGAATCCGTATGGATCCTAGCAAAATAAAAGCAATTTTAAGTTGGAAACCCCCCTGCAATGAAACAGAAGTCCAGAGTTTCCTTGGATTAGCTGGCTATTACAGAAGGTTTGTGAAGGGATTTTCAAGCATAGCTACACCAATTACGAAGTTGCTCAAAAAAGAAACTAAGTTCGAGTGGACAGATCGGTGTCAAGAAAGCTTTGAGAAACTAAAATGCATGCTAACCGAAGCACCTGTTTTGACCCAACCTACTCCAGGGAAGGATTTTATGATATACAGTGATGCCTTTCATAATGGGCTAGGTTGTGTATTAATGCAAGAGGGTAAAGTAGTTACTTATGCATCTAGGTAATTGAAGCCTCATGAGCTAAATTACCCTACCCATGATTTGGAGTTGGCAGCAATAGTGTTTGCTTTAAAAACATGGCGACATTATTTGTATGGCGAGCGATGCAACATATATGGAGATCATAAGAGCCTCAAATATTTTCCCACACAAAAGGAGTTGAACTTAAGGCAAAGATGCTGGTTGGAGTTAATCAAGGATTATAATTGCACTATTGATTATCAGCCAGACAAAGCCAATGTAGTAGTGGATGCCTTAAGTAGAAAAACACTGGCAGGTATAGTTTTAAAATTTACTCAATTATAATATAACATATAGAAATTAATAATAAATTAAAATGAGACTCATAATTTATTTTGGTAGAGTTACGGTCCAACCTACTTTAAGGCAACAAATGAGAGAAGCTTAGAGGCAAGATCAGAAATTGATGATAATTGTTGAGGCAGTTAAAAAGGGGGAGAGACCTGAATTTAACGTTGAAGATGATGGAAGCATAAGTTTAAAGGAAGATTGTGCATGCCAAATGACAACGGATTAAAGCAAATAATTCTAAAAGAGACACATAATACAACTTATTCTATGCATCCAGGGAGCAATAAAATGTATCAAGACCTGAAGACTCATTATTGTTGGCCAGGAATGAAGAAGGATATCATGGAATACACTACAAGATGCTTGACATGCCAACAAGTGAAAGCAGAGCACCAGGTACCATCTAGATTGTTGCAACCTATTGCTATCCTATAATGGAAGTGGGAAAGGATTACAAAGGATTTTGTATCTGGTTTGCCTTTGACGCAAAAGAAGCATGATGCAGTATGGGTAATTGTTGACAGGCTTACCAAGTCAGCTCACTTTCTTCCAATTCAGATGGATTATTCATTGAATCGGTTAGTAGAAATATATGTTAATGAGATAATTCGACTATATGGGGTGCCAGTATCTATTATTTCTGATCGAGATCCACAGTTCAGATCAAAATTTTGGAAAAGTCTACAACAAGCATTGGGGACTCGACTTACTTTTAGTACAACATTTCACCCACAAATAGATGGGCAATCCGAATGAGTTATTCAATTGTTGGAAGACATGCTTAGAAGTTGTGTAATTGACTTTGAGGATAGCTGGGATAAGTACTTACCATAGATGGAATTTGCATATAACAATAGCTATCAAACTAGTCTCGGTATGGCACCATACGAAGCTTTGTATGGAAGGAGATGTATAACACCGTTATGTTGGACATAACTTGGTGAAAAGAAGTTAATAGGCCCAGAATTGGTGTAACAGATAGAGGAGAAGGTAAAATTTATCCAAGATCGATTAAAAGTAGCAACTGATAGACAAAAGTCCTATGCCGATTTGAAGAGGAAGGACATTGAGTATGCTGTCGGAGACAAGGTATTTTTGAAAGTCTCACCTTGGAAAAAAGTAATGCATTTTGGTAAAAAGGGGAAACTGAGTCCTACATTTATTGGACCATACGAAATAATTGAACGTGTGGGTCCAGTGGCTTATCGATTGACCTTACCACCATAATTGGATAAGATCCACAATGTGTTTCATGTCTCAATGTTAAGGAGATACATATCAGATGTAGCACATGTAATACTAGTGGAATCAATAGAGGTACAATCAGACTTAACCTATGTAGAAGAGCCAGTGAAAATCATAGCTCAAGAAGTCAAGGAACAATGGAACAAGAAGATACCATTAGTAAAGGTCTTATGGTGCAACCATGCAGTAGTAGAAGCCACCTGAGAGAGTGAAAAAATGATGAGAACTCACTATCCTTAGCTATTCGGCTCCAGTTAGTCAGGTAAATTTCGAGGATGAAATTTTCTTAAGGGGGAGAGAATTGTAACATCCAGTGATTTAGGCCCCGATTGCGCATGACCGTAGTGAAGTGCACTGGTTCAATCGAAATCTAAATTTGAACCCACAAAAAAATGACTAATAATAAGGGATAATAATTAAGGATATTATTATTTGGGAATTAAAAAGATTAGTGCTAAAATTAGAAAAAAAATAAATTTTCCTATTAACAAAATTGGTATTATGGCAATTGTTGGGGAAAAAAGTGTGACAAATAAGGAAACTCAGGAAGATGTGACAAATAAGGAATTTCTTAAAGTTTAAAATTTAATCAAAATTAATTTTTATTTTGGACCAATGGATGAAGAGCTTAATGTAGTCATGGAACCACCAAATACTCACCTTTAAAAAAAAAAGATAAATATCTTCATTTTCTCCACCAATTAAAGACCAACTTCCCTCATCTTCTCTCCTCTCTTTGCCGTCCCACCATAGCCCCAAAACCTCCATTTTTGCTTCAACCACAACTTGAAAAAGAGAGAAAAAAATGAGTTTTGAGAAAGGAAAAAGCAAGAAAATTAAATATTTCTTGCCAAAAGTAGAGTAAAGAAACAAGAAAGGAAGAAGAAAGAAGAGAAATAAAAGAGAAAATTTGAGGGGAAACTCAGCCAGCTTTGGAAAGATCTTAAGGCGAGTTTATTCCTCTTAAATTCAACCTCTTCCTTCTATTTGAGACCCATAATGATGATAGATGTGATTAGGTTTGGTAGATTGAGCTTATGTTGCAAGATTGGAAGTAGAAATTTAAGTTTTGTGATTAGTTGAGGAAAGTTGTAGTTAAGGTTTGAATTGTTGATAATTGATATTAATTAATTATTGTGTCACTTAAAAACTAGAGAAATATGATGTTAATGGATGAATGAGGGGCTGCCATAATTAAATAAATTTGGAGAAAATTGAAATAAGCATAGAAGCACAACAATTGGTGATAGATTATGTATGATTTGAGTGTTGAATTCAAAAAAATGAATTGGGAACTTGAAGCTTAGTACATTTTAGCTCAATTAAGGTACAAAACATATTAGGAGCATTAGAATATTATGTAGACATGAAAAACATTGAAAATGGATATTGGAATTGATATGTGGTATGATTGTGTAGGAAAAATAAGGGAAGAAGTGAGAGGCCCTCAAGAGGGTGACAAAGTCAAGGAGAAAGCTAACTAATAAGGGAAGAAAAAAAAGGATTAAAGGAAGAACCAAAGCTGATTAGGTATGTGCTTCATTGATAAAAATCTTACATTTTGTTGATATGTATGGAATTATATATTAAGGTTTGATATGTCTGTGTTTGTGATATGTTATGTGTTTTGTTGTGGCTTTTGATATTTTATATGGCAATGGAATCAAATGGTGTGAAATAATTGAGACATATGAATGTAGTTGTAATTCTGGAAATTTTGTATCAAAATGAATACAAATGATGAATGTGGTTGAAATGTGGATTAATGTCAATTGATGACTCGGATACAGAATTCTAAGAACAGTCCTGACTATTTTTATGATAACTTGAGTTCTGGAATTCCTTTTTGTAATTAATAATGAAAGCTAAGACACAGGGATTTAATTTTTATTTAAACCATAAAATGTAATTATTTCTAGATTTGCCTAGAAAAATGCGTGAATTTCAAACCTAGAATCTATCCAGAAAATTATGGGCAGAAATTTTTATGATGATGCAATGTTCAATTGATCATAAATCTGATAGAAAATTGGGATTTGAGTGATTGTTGATGCATCTGAAATCTAAGACAATAAGCTAAAAATTGTTAGAAGACCAGAACTCCCAATTCGAATTATAAATGGGCTAAAAATGATGCCCACAAAAACAGGTCTGAAATCTACCATAGGTAAAAACATGAAATATTGGGCTTTTGCATGTGTTGTGATAATTATATGTAATAATTAATGTAAATATTTACTTTAATGGTAATTATAAATGTTTAAAAAATTATTTTTGCATGAGAATTTAGTTCAATAATAATGGGAATAAAGAACAAAAATAAACAAGCAAAATTATGACAATTGAATAATATTGTCATTTTTAAAAATATTGTGAATTAATATAAAAATAGTTAACCCCTATGACACCTAATCTAGAAGTATAATAGAGAATAGTTTGACATACCAATTAGGGGATTTAAGGCACTTGGTGCCAAATATAAAAGCCGGTAATGACATTATTATAAAAGTACTCGGTGCAATAATATGAAAGTCGGAAATGGCAACCCCATTATTCATATTAGTTAGTTCGGTTATAGGTGTTGTGGGCACAAGGAAAAAAAATGAAAAATAATAATAATTACTTAAATTTGTTAACTATTACATGTTGAATGAAACTTGTTTGATTTTATATAATTTTTTTATTTGATGCATAAATTGTTAAATATATAAATGACATGTAAAAAAAAACTTATGTGTATGTAAAATTTTGATCATTGAAGCAGTTAGAGGAGTGCTCTAAAGTCAATCACCTTTAGCACTTATTGTACAAATTTATTTGATTAATAAAAGGCTTTTCCATTAATTTGATGTTCATTTGATATATGAATTGATAAGTGATCTTAAATCAATTAATGAAGTCCTTGATATATAACATAGCATGAAGGAAATCATGATGAGATCATGATATTGAGATTCTTATCATGTATAATTATGTTAGTATCAAAATTATCCCTAGTCATAGGATTAATGAGATGGGACATTATTAATCCAGTTAGACTAGCACATGTTACACTCCTTGATTGGATCGAGTAGTACATCTCATAATCTATAAACATGAGATGTTTAGAGTTAACATGTGGATGCATGCTAAGTGTAGCTAAGTACATTGGATGACCAACTATAAGACAATCATATAGATAATCTATTCAAATATCAATGATAGTCTCATCATACCAATGGTGCAAGTATCCTTAGACTTGAGGTACTCAAGGATATCTTGAATATTGATTCTGTATTTTGACACTATTCCTTGTTGCCTCATAGATGTAGCTCATAGGGTGGTGATTGGATATAGCCTGAGGTATTCGAAGGTAATTGGGTAACCAATAAAGGATTCACCACTCTTGATAGAATGAGTATACCCATGGCCTCTTGTCGTGGTCATTACTCAGGAATCTCTAGCCGGAGTGGAAATGTCATAAAGATAGTCTTCAATGACATATCTAATAGACTAATGAGCCTCAAGGACAAGAACTAACATTACTTGGACTAGACGTGATGTAGTCAGTCTAGTGGGAGTTGACACATGTCCATACTCTGAATCAAGTGGGGTATAGAATGGTGAAAGGAATAATTGCACAGAAATTGTCTATGCAAAGGTTCGTAGTCAAATAACTGACTTTCCGGTCAATTGGGGGTCATGATGTGTTGTTAGATATCGCACATGACCTCCTTAAATTAATTGTTAATTTAAGTGCCCAACATAACCGGGAACCTAATGGGTCACACGCATTAAAGATAAGGAGAATGAGTAAAATGGTCTTGGATAGGATCCAAAATATGAGAGAATTATTTTAGGATTGATCGCCATGAGATCGCACGGAAAAATCATTTGGGAGTGTCACGGGCCCGCGCAGGCTAGACAGGCTGCTGGCCAGCCTTGCAGGCCAGCTGGGCTGCCCAGCAGCAGCCCGCAACAGGCCCAATACGCCTGTAGCTTCCCATCCATTGGCCAACGACTGTTTTTGGCCTTAAATAGGTCAATTATGGCCAATTACTATTCATTTATTTCCATTTTCTCCATTTTTGACTTTTCATCTAATTTTTGAATTTGATTCAAATAGAAAAGACATTAAATGACAAAAAATAGACATGAAAATATTTTTCGTGAAAAAAAAATAGACATGAAAATTTTTTTTGAGAAAAAAAATATTTTTAAGACAACAAAAATTCTATCAAGAACACTTTCAAAGCTAGCACTTTGAATTTGTTCAAACCATTTCTCTTGATAGTTTCTTCTTCATTCTTTGCGTGGATTATCATTAGAGACATCCTAGCATGGATTGTTGTAGTTTGCTATAACCCAACAAAGTGAAGATTTGAAAAACAAATAAAAATTACAAGGTATAATTTTTAACATTTACATTTATATAAACTAATTTTAATGGTACAAGTATGATCTTTTGTTTTGGGTTTTGAAAAATTTTATTTTTCACTGTGTTTATGAATATGATTCATTCTTCAAAACCCAACATTGGTATCAGAGCCTTCTTGTATCCATTAAAATTAATTTTAATTGAAATTGCAATGGGATTGCATGTTTTTGATGATTTTGGATCAATAGGTTTTGAAAAATTGAAATTAATTTGTAAAATATAATTTACATATTTTTCTTTCTCTAATATGATCATGGGATGATTAAGAATGCTTATTTTGATTAAAAAATGATTTGAATGTGATTCAAATAATTAATTTCGGATTTATTTCAAAAATGCCTAAAATTGCGTTTTTATGAACATTTGTTGTTGTTGGGCTTAATTGATGGGGCTGGTTACATTTTTATTGTAATTTAATTATGAAAAAATTAATTAATGTTTCAAATAAACATAAAAATGGGACTGTTTTCACATACCCGGTGGGGCTGTTTTGTTTGATTTTTTTTTTGTATTTGTTTATTTTATTTACAGCACCTTGAAATAATTATTATGTTATTAGAAAATATGTTATTTTGATTTTAGATGCATGCCAAAATTATTTTGCAAGTATTTGAAATTTTAAAAAATTCTAGATATCGAATTAGTCATTTTGAGTGTCTAAGTGTGTTGGTTCGTTTGTCTTAGTAATTTCGGCTTGTGCCAAAATTATTTTGATGATCTTGAGCTAACCTAAAGATAATTAGAATGGTGATTTGATGTTCTGGAAATTTTTAAAATTTTTGGAAATTAATTTTGAATTAATTTAAGTTGTGCAATTGTAATTCTAGTATGACTAGAAATTGGTATGTATATTAAAATTAAATTGCTTAATTTTAACATCATAATATTCTGATTTTAAGGAGAATTAATTTTGAATTCTTTCTGGAAATATGGAATTTAATTTAATTTGATTAAATATTAAATTCCACTTTAAAATGACATACAAAATTAAATTAACCGAAAGAACACATATAGGCAATTTCGATTCAAGTGTTGAATCGATTTGCAAATTGAAATCCAAAATTTTCATTTTTATTTTGTGCATTAGAGAATGCATGTTAGGGGTGTATGAAAAGGCATGATGGATGATTATGGACTTAAGACCAATGTGATTGAGCATGCATGGAATTATTTTGTTTTATGGTAAATAGGGTCTGCGTGTCCCTACCTCTTTTTCTTTCTTATGTATTTCTCTTCTCATCTTACTCCCCTCAAATGTAAATTGAGGTTTTATATAATTTGAAATATGTAATTACATTACATAGGATTAGGATAGAATGAAGATAAAAAGGAGCAAGAAGCAAAAGAGATGGTACCATAAACAAGAAGACTTAGAAATAGGAATTTGATTTCTATTTTGGGTTGTAAATTCATGCATATACCTAGGTAAGACCTAGTTAATTTCTCTTTGGCTCAAGAGATTGACTTTAGTATGTCCATAATCATGCCATATAGTTAATGTAACTATCTTTATATATCAATGTGATGAATGTATGATATATAAAAGCATGAAATAATAACTTGATGAGACTTAACAAAGAAATCCCTCACTAAATAAGCAATTAAGTCTTACGCCTTCCATTAATATGGGGAGAACCAAAGTTCTTCTAGAGTTAGGGTTGTTGAGTTGCCTCAAGCTCACTCTATAAGAATATGTTCAATCCATTGAAATTAGATTTCACGATTAATGGGTTAGACTTATCCGATGTTATTAACTTGTTGGATTTGCGCCAAGGTTAATGTGTATTGGAGGTGAAGTTGGGTTTGTATACATGAGATGTACACATATCAAGAGTCGATAGCCCAATGTATGTGCACACATGAATAAGTTTATAGCACAAGATTCGATAGTTGCATGAATAATGCAATTGGTATGGATTAGATACCTACCAACCAAACTAAGGATAGCTTGTTGAGTTGCCTCAAGGTTTATTCTTAGCTAGTTGGATATCGACCCACTAGGAGAACTTCCATATTAGTTCTATTGGGTTCATAGTGAGGGCTATGGATTCACAATAAAATAGTGGGAGCCATAATGCGATGTATTAAAGACCTAATAAACATGCATTTTATGTACATTATAACATGTTCGATTTTACATCTAGGTTGCTAGAATCATCATCATGAAAAGTGTGAATTTGCTATTGCTAATGGAATCAAATAAGTTGACTGAGCCCAATTTTTTTGATTGGCTAAGGAATCTGAGAATAGTTCTCAAATACGAAAAGATTGGCTATGTCCTAGATGAGGCACTCCATAATCCCTCTGCTGCTAATGCTTCTGAAGATGTTCAGAAGGCATATGAAAAGCATCTCGATGATAGTGAGATGGCAAGCTGCATTATGCTTGCTACTATGTCAGCTGAGTTGCAAAAGCAGCATGAGGCTATGGATGCTAATTCCATAGTATACCATCTAAGAGAGCTTTTTGATGAGCAAGCATGTTCCGAAAGGTTCGAAACTTCAAGGTTGCTCTTCCACACTAAGATGGTTGAGGGGACATGTCCACGACTCATTAGTCTATATTGAGAGGTTGGCCACCTTGGGATTTGTGATGGACCATGAATTAAATATTGACTTAATTCTAACCGGTTTGTCTGATAGTTATTCACATTTTGTGCTTAACTATAGGATGAACCAAATCTCTACCACTATTCCTAAGTTGATTAACTTGCTTAAAATAGTTGAGCCATCTGTCAAGCAGGACAGTAAGGCTATGATGCTAGTGGACTCTTCAAGTTCTAAAAGGAATAACCCTAAGAAGAAGAAGAAGTCCATGAAGCCTAAGAGAGGCGTGGCCAAGGAGATTGCTCCAAAAGGGACATGATTCCATTGTGGGAAGGATGGCCATTGGAAGAGAAACTACAAGTCTTACTTGGAGTCCTTGAAGAATAAGGCATCTAATGCCCTATCTACTTCAGGTATTTTTTTCATTGAAATTAATACTGTTTCCAGTAATAATATATGGGTATTAGATACCGGTTGTGGCTCACACATATGCACTGATATGCAGGGCCTAAGAACAGTAGACAACTCAATAAGGGAGAGTTAGACCTACGCATTGGAAATGGAGTAAGGGTTGCTGCATTACCTATAGGAACATATGTATTGACCCTCCATAGTGGGCTTATATTAAATTTGGATAATTGCTATTATGTACCTGCTTTGACTAAAAACATTATTTCTGTTTCAAGTCTAAATAAAGATGGTTTCCTTTTAGCTTTTAGTAACAATTGTTGTTCTATTATGTTGAATGAAATTTTTTATGCTAATGGTACATTATGCAATGGAATATACATATTAGATATGTCAAATCCAATTTTAAACATCAATGATAATAAAAGGCAAAAACAAGATATGTTGAAATCATCTTATTTATGGCATTGTCGTCTTGGTCATATAAGTGAGAAACGCATGGCTAAGCTACACAAAAGTGGTAGTTTGGGGTCATTTGATTATGAATCATATGACACATGTGAATCTTGTTTACAAGGCAAGATGACTAAATTACCCTTTAAGGGAAAGGGTGAACGTGCTAATAGACTTTTAGACTTAATACGTTCAGATGTATTTGGTCCAATGTCGACACACGCTAGAGGTGGTTTCATCTACTTCATTACTTTTATCGATGACTACTCACGATATGGATACGTGTATCTTATGAGATACAAATTTGAAGCTTTCGAAAAGTTCAAAGAATTTAGAAATGAAGTAGAGAAATAACTTGGCAAAAGTATTAAAACACTTCGATTAAATCGAGGACGTGAATACTTGAGCCAAGAGTTTCTAGTTTATCTTAGGGATAATGGGATTTTATCTCAATGGACTCAACTTTACATGCCAGAACACAATGGTGTGGCTGAAAGAAGAAACTGAACCTTGTTAGACATGGTAAGGTCTATGATGAGTTTTGCGGAATTGCCTAAATCATTTAGGGGTTATGCACTAGGCCCACATTTTCTTACATGAGAATTTGTGAAGCGAACAATGTCAGATAAGCTAGAAGCTAAATCTGACAGATTTCTATTTGTGGGATATCCAAAAGTATCATATGAATCATCTTAAATTTGTTCAAACCATTTCTCTTGATGGTTTCTTCTTCATTCTTCGCGTGGATTATCATTAGAGACATCCTAGTGTGGATTGTTGTGGTTTGTTACAACCCAACAAAGTGAAGATTTGAAGAATAAATAGGAAATTACAAGGTATAATTTTTAACATTTACATTTATATAAATTAGTTTTAATGGTACAAGTATGATCGTTTATTTTGGGCTTTAAAAAATTTTATTTTTCACTATGTTTATGAATATGATTCATTTTTCAAAATCCAACATTGGTATCAGAGCCTCCTTGTATCCATTAAAATTAATTTTAATTGAAAGTGCAATGGGATTGCATGTTTTTGATGATTTTGGATCAATAGGTAAAATATAATTTACATTGAAATTAATTTGTAAAATATAATTGACATATTTTTATTTCTTTAATTTGATCATGGGATGATTAAGAATGATTATTTTGATTGAAAAATAATTTGAATATGATTCAAATAATTAATTTCGGATTTATTTCAAAAATGCCTAAAATTATCTTTTTATGAACATGTGTTGTTGTTTGGTTTAATTGATGGGGCTGGTTGCATTTTTCTTGTAATTTAATTATAAAAAATTATTTAGACATATTTAGAATATGTTTATGCCTCTGTAAGTGTCCAAAAATTAATTAAAAATATTTTAATTAATTTTTCAAACAAACACAAAAATGGGACTGTTTTAGCATACCCGGTAGGGCTATTTTGTTTGATTTTTTTGTATGTATTTATTTTACTTCAAGCACCTTAACATATTTTTTATATGATTAAAAATATGTTATTTTAATGTTATATGTATGCCAAAATTATTTTGCAAGCATTTGAAATTTTAAAAAATTCTAGATATCGAATTAGTCATTTTGAGCGTCAAAGTGTGTTGGTTCATTTTTCTTAGTAATTTTGGCTTATGCCAAAAATATTTTGATGAACTTGAGCTGACCTAAAGATAATTATAATGGTGATTTGATGTTCTAGAAATTTTTAGAAGTTTTAGAAATCAATTTTTCATTAATTTGAGTTGTGCAATTGTAATTCTAGTATGACTAGAAATTGGTATGTATATTAAAATTAAATTGTTTGATTTTAACATCATAATATTATGATTTTAAGGAGAATTAATTTTGAATTATTTCAGGAAATATGAAATTTAATTTAATTTCATTAAATATTAAATTCCACTTTAAAACGACATACAAAATTAAATTAACCGAAAGAACACATATAGGAAATTTTGATTAAAGTGTTGAATCAATTTACAAATTAAAATCCAAAATTGTAATTTTTATTTTGTGTATTAGAGAATGCATGTTAGGGGTGTATGAAGAGGCATGATGGATGATTATGGACTTAGGCCTAATGTGATTGAGCATGCATAGAATTATTTTGTTTTATGGTAAATAGGGTCTGCGTGTCCCTACCTCTTTTTCTTTCTTATGTATTTCTCTTCTCATCTTACTCCCCTCAAATGTAAATTGAGGTTTTCTATTATTTGAAATATGTAATTAGATTACATAGGATTAGGGTAGAATAAAGATACAAAGGAGCAAGAAGCAAAGGAGATAGTACCATAAATAAGAAGACTTAGAAATAGGAATTTGATTTCTATTTTGGGTAGTAAATTCATGCATATACCTAGGTAAGACCTAATCAATTTCTCTTTGGCTTAAGAGATTGACTTTAGTATGTCCATAATCATGCCATATAATTAATGTACCTATCTTTATATATCAATGTGATGAATGTATGATATATAAAAGCATGAAATAATAACTCGATGAGACTTAACAAATAAATCCCTCACTAAATAAACAATTAAGTCTTATGCCTTCCATTAATATAGGGAGAACCAGAGTTCTTCTAGAGTTAGGGTTGTTGAGTTGCCTCAAGCTCACTCTATAAGAATATGTTCAATCCATTGAAATTAGATTTCACGATTAATGGATTAGACTTAACCGATATTATTAACTTGTTGGATTTGCGCCAAGGTTAATGTGTATTGGAGGTGAAATTGGGTTTGAATACATGAGATGTACACATATCAAGAGTTGATAGCCCAATGTATGTGCACACATCAATAAGTTGATAGCACAAGATTTGATAGTTGCATGAATAATGCAATTGGTATGGATTAGATACCTACCAACCAAACTAAGGATAGCTTGTTGAGTTGCCTCAAGGTTATTCTTAGCTAGTTGGATATCGACCCACTAGGAGAACTTCCATATAAGTTCTCTTGGGTTCATAGTGAGGGCTATGGATTCGCAATAAAATAGTGGGAGCCATAATGAGATTTATTAAAAACCTAATAAACATGCATTTTATGTACATTCTAACATACTTTACATATAGGTTGCTAGAATCATCAACATGACAAGTGTGAATTTGTGATCGCTAATGGAATCAAATAAGTTGACTGGACCCAATTTTTTGGATTGGCTAAGGAATCTGAGAATTGTTCTCAAATCTGAAAAGATTGGCTATGTCCTAGATGAGTCACTCCCTAATCCCCCTGCTGCTAATGCTTCTGAAGATGTTCAGAAGGCATATCAAAAGCATCTCGATGATAGTGAGATGGGAAGCTGCATTATGCTTGCTACTATGTCAGCTGAGTTGCAAAAGCAACATGAGGCTATGGATGCTAAGTCCATAGTATACCATCTAATAGAGCTTTTTGATGAGCAAGCATGTTCTGAAAGGTTCAAAACTTCAAGGTTGCTCTTCCGCACTAAGATGGTTGAGGGGACATCTCCAATGCAATATGCATTGAAGATGAATGGCTATATTGAGAGGTTGGCCACCTTGGGATTTGTGATGGACCATGAATTAAGTATTGACTTAATTCTAACCGGTTTGTCTGATAGTTATTCACATTTTGTGCTTAACTATAGGATGAACCAAATCTCTACCACTATTCCTGAGCTGATTAACTTGCTTAAAATAGCTGAGCCATCTGTCAAGAAGGACAGTAAGGCTGTGATGTCGGTGGACTCTTCAAGTTCTAAAAGGAAGAACCTTAAGAAGAAGAAAAAGTCCATCAAGCCTAAGGGAGGCATGGCCAAGAAGAAGGCCAAGGAGATTGCTCCAAAAGGGACATGCTTCCATTGTGGCAAGGATGGCAATTGGAAGAGAAACTGCAAGGCTTACTTGAAGTCCTTGAAGAAGAAGGCATCTGATGCCCCATCTACTTCAGGTATTTTTGTCATTGAAATTAATACTGTTTCCAATAATAATATATGGGTATTAGATTCCGGTTGTGGCTCATACATATGCACTGATATGTAGGGCCTAAGAAACAGTAGACAGCTCAATAAGGGAGAGTCAGACCTACGCGTTGGAAATGAAGCAAGGGTTGCTGCATTAGCTATAGGAACATATGTATTGACCCTCCCTAGTGGGCTTATATTAAATTTGGATAATTGCTATTTTGTACCTACTTTGACTAAAAACATTATTTGTGTTTCAAGTCCAAATAAAGATGGTTTCCTTTTAGCTTTTAGTAACAATTGTTGTTCTATATGTTGATTAGAATTCTTTATGCTAATGGTACATTATGAAATGGAATATACATATTAGATATGTCAAATCCAATTTTAAACATCAATGATAATAAAAGGCAAAAGCAAGAGATGTTGAAATCATCTTATTTGTGGCATTGTCGTCTTGGTCATATAAGTGCGAAATGCATGGCTAAGCTACACAAAATTGGTAGTTTGGGGTCATTTGATTATGAATCATATGACATATGTGAATCTTGTTTACTTGGAAAGATGACTAAATTACCCTTTAAGGGAAAGAGTGTACGTGCTAATGGACTTTTAGACTTAATACATTCATATGTATGTGGTCCAATGTCTACACACGCTAGATGTGGTTTCATCTAATTTATTACTTTTATAGATGACTACTCACGATATTGATACGTGTATCTTATGATATACAAATCTGAAGCTTTTGAAAAGTTCAAAGAATTCAGAAATGAAGTAGAGAAACAACTTGGCAAAAGTATTAAAATACTTTGATCAGATCGAGGAGGTGAATACTTGAGCCAAGAATTTCTAGATTATCTTAGGGATAATGGGATTTTATCTCAATGGACTCCACCACCTTACACGCCACAACACAATGGTGTGGCTGAAAGAAGAAACTGAATCTTGTTAGATATGGTAAGGTCTATGATGAGTTTTGCGGAATTGCCTTAATCCTTTTGGGGTTATGCACTAGAGACCGCCATTTATATATTAAATGGAGTTCCTTCAAAGTCAGTTGATGTTACTCCATATGAGATATGGTACAACAAGAGGCCCACATTTTCTTACATGAGAATTTGGGGTTGTCCTGCTTATGTGAGGCGGACAATGTCAGATAAGCTATAAGCTAAGTATGGCCGATGTCTGTTTATGGGATATCCAAAAGCATCATATGGATATCAATTTTAACACCCCTTGGAACAAAAGGTTTTTGTTTCAAGACATGTTATCTTTTTAGAGAGAGAATTCCTTCTAAAAGGAGATAGTGGGGGCAAAATTGAACTTGAGAAAGTTCAAGATGCTCAAATAGATGTTGATCAACTACCTGAACCCGAGCTTGTTACTCATACAGATGATATAACAGCTCAACCTTTTGAAGCAATAGAGCTTCATAGGTCAAGTAGGATACGTACTATTCTAGAGAGATATGGATTTCTCATTAGTGAACAGAACGACGTATTGCTCATAGAAAATGATGAGCCTACAACCTATGAAGAGGTTCTGAATAGTTCAGAATTTAACAAATGGCTTCAAGCCATGAAGTCAAAAATGGATTCCATGTATGAAAACCAAATATGGACTTTGGTTGACCCACCTGAAGGAATAAAGCCTATAGGGTGCAAGTGGGTTTTCAAAAAGAAAACTGACATGGATGGTAATGTGATTACCTATAAAGCTAGACTTCTTGCTAAAGGTTATCATCAAAGACAAGGAATTGACTACGATGAAACTTTTAGCCCAGTAGCTATGCTTAAATCCATAAGGATACTCCTAGCGATTGCTACTCATTATGATTATGAGATATGGAAAATGGATGTGAAAATAGCTTTCCTTAATGGAAATCTAACTGAGGATGTGTACTTGACACAACCAGAAGGTTTCATATCCAAAGATGGCAAAAAGGTATGTAAGCTTCAAAGATCCATTTATGGATTAAAGCAAGCATCCAGGAGTTGGAATATTCGGTTTGATGAGCAATCAAACAGTTTGGCTTCTTATAAAATCCGGATGAACCTTGTATTTACAAGAAGGTTAGTGGGAGTGCAATCGTATTTCTTGTGTTATATATAGATGACATATTGTTAATGGGAAATGATGTCTCAGCCTTATAATCAGTCAAATTTTGGTTATCCAAGAATTTCTCTATGAAAGACCTTGGAGAAGCAGTCTATATTTTAGGGATAAAGATTTATAGAGATAGATCTAAAAGATGGCTTGGTCTTTCACAGTCTACATACATAGATAAGATGCTAAAGAGGTTTAGCATGGAGCAGTCCAAGAGGGGATATATTCCCATGGCCCATGGGATTACTCTCTCAAAGTTTTTGTGTCCAAAGATACAAGAAGAGAGGACACACATGAGTTTGATTCCATATGCTTCAGCTATAGGATCAATCATGTATGTTATGATATGTACAAGACCCGATGTATCATATGCTCTGAGTGTCACAAGTAGATACCAATCGGACCCTAGTGAGGGTCATTGAGTGGCTGTCAAGAATATCCTTAAGTACTTAAGAAGAACTAAGGATGTATTCTTGGTATATGGAGATGGAGATCTTACTGTGAGCGGGTATACTGATGCCGAAATTATCTACCAATTGACCTAAGATGGCTTGTTGGACACTTCCAAGGCCACTCTTAGTAATGTTGGATATTGACCCACTAGAAGAGCTTCAAACTTTTTTAGTTGGATTCATAATAAGGGCTATGGGTTCGTAACAAAATAGTGTGAGTTATAATGCACATTTATTAAAGACAAAATCATCATGCATTTTGTACATTCTTTAACATGATCTTTCTTTACATCTACTTGATAGAATCATGTCATCAAACTTGAACCGACACTCAATTCTCAAGTCCAACAAATTGACTGGCTCAAACTTCAATGATTGGCTAAGGAATTTGAGAATTGTTCTCAAAGATGAAAAGATAGCCTATTTCTTGGAAGAGCCACTTCCCTTCTTTCCAGCTAGTGATGCAGTTATTGATGAACAGTTAGCATATAAGAAGCATGTGGATGATAGTGAGTTGGCGAGTTGCTCTATGATCTCCTCTGTGTCACTCAAGCTTCAAAAGCAGCATAAGTCAATGGATGCAAATACAATTGTGTATCATAAAATGAGCTAAAAAATGAGCCAGCTCACACCAAGTGATATGATATATCTAAATTTCTCTTAAGCTTAAAGATGGTAAAAATGGTAAAGGGGACATCTCTAATACAAGGTACATTGAATATGAGAAAGAAAGGCAAAGAGACTGTAACACCCCCTCACCCTCGCAGTACGTGCCCAGATAAGGGAATGCCACATTGTCTTCTTCGTATTATCATTTAATAAACAATGGAAAATGACATAAATTGTTTTTTTTAAATAAAAAAAGAGAAATACCATACATTTTATTTACAAAAATCTTATTTACACAACATAAAATTTGCAAAAATAAAGTTATTTTACAAAACTATAAAAGAAAACTCAAAATAAAGTTGCAAAAATTTGTGTGACCCACGTTGTATGAAATATACTGCTTTACTAAGTTAGGTCTACTAGCTTTATCTACCAATCTTAGCTCACTTTTCCTTAGATTTGCATTAGAAGAAATTCCCATGCTAAGCTTGAAGCTTAGTGGTGCATAAAGATAAGGCAATAAACTATGTTCAACAAACATTCAATCATATGCATCATTTATACATAGACCAAGTTATACCATTAATATTATTACATGTCCTTTTTCTTGATGCACATTTTCTCTTGTAAGAATGCATGAATCGTATGATTATTTTACACAAATACACTTTCATTATATATTCTTATATAAAAATAACAATTCATTTATGTGTACATGTCATACTCTTCCATTCTTTCTTATCTTATTTACACCCATAACACCTAATAACAATTAATTAAGATAACAAGGTAGGTCATCCAGGCATTATAAGAGTGCCACCCGAGCATTATTGTATGTGCATATAAGTGTCATCACCGACATTAATATATAGGTGTCATCACCCGCATTAATAAAAGTGTCATCACTAACATTAATAATGGTGCCATCATCGGCATTAATAAGAGTGCCCGCTGGGCATTATGGTATGCATATGCAAGTGCAATCATTGGTATTAATATATAAGTGCCATCATCGGCATTAATAAAAGTGTCATCATTGGCATTAATAAAAGTGCCATCAATGGGTGAAGTTGGGTTTTGAACATGCACCTCATACATATGACAACGGAAACATAAAATTTAATTAACCCTAAAATCCATCGAATGCCCTATGTAATTTAAAATCGGATTGAACCATTCAATGGGAGAAGTTGATTACCTTTGTTTGCAACTCTTGATCTTCCAAGTTGTGAGCTTTTCCTTCATTATTAGGTCGAAGGAAACCACAAAAATCCAAATCTAGGATTGCCTTTGAGAATATCCAAGTGAAGGAAGGAGAAGAAAACCTCCAAGGAGATGGGGTGACAAAGGTCCAAAGTGCTATGGAAAATTGTCTTATGAGAGAGAAAAGAGAGAGAAAAGGGAGAGAAAAAAAATAACTCTTATTTTTCTTAAAGGGCAGCCATAAAATTTACTCTATAAAAGGAGTATTTATACTATTTCTAATCCTTTTTAGGGTTGAAAAGGGAAAAGCCTTAGTAGGCCCATTTCCATAAGGTATATGGCCCAATGTTGACCAAATCAACAATTCTAATCCAAATTGGATTTGACCCATTTTTATAACTCTTATAAAAGTTTCAATTCTCTTTCTCTCTCACTTGGATCTTATCCAAAACCCATTTTACATTTTCTTCATTCCCTCTATGTGTGTGATCTAATAGGTTTTCCAATCATGTTAGCAACTCAAGTCTCCGGAGGAATCCTAATCCAATTAGGATTCTACGAGTCAAACTGTCATAGTCTCTCCTGTTGAACCTTGAGGGGTATTTCTGTCATTTTAATGCTAACAAATAAAATAGCAATAATGAATTTAACATAATTGTTTTCTAATTTTATTAAACAGGGTATGGAATACTAACTTTAAAAGACAAAAATTGAAGATATAGCATGTTCACGCCCGTGACTGTTTATGTCACGCCCGTGATGTTGCTTAGTGCCAACTACCCAACATTTAAAGTTCATGACCATGAAGGATCATAGCAACCGTGAATGATCATATCAGTCACGCCCGTGAAAGAAAGTCACACCTGTGAGAAAACATGTCAAATTCCTCCAGAGAGCTTCACGGCTAGAGTCACCACTTGGACCACGGCTTGGAAAGATATTCATGCCCGTGAAAGAATAATGTCATGCCCTTGATCAAACACTTCAAATCCTTCCAGAATGCTTCACGGTCAGAGTCACCACTTGAGTCATGGCTTGAAAGAACATTCACGACCGTGACACACATATTCATGATCGTGAACGAGGAAAGAGAAACATGTGAGACGCGAAATTAAGAGTTGATGCAACGGTTATTTTTGCATTAAATGCAACCAAATAGCTATAATTCACCATGGAAGTATAAATGCAAATCATTTATGAATCCAGAACAAGAGAATAGCAATTACTTCGAATCAAAATCTTGTTGTAGTCATTTGTGCATTAATTTCTTCCAAACAAACATTAATTCTCTGTAAAAATCTTTTTGCTCATTATTTTTTAGTATTATAGATTTGTGAGTGTTTCTCTTTGTAATCTACTACTCAAGTGAGTTTGGGTATATTGGATTAAGAGTAGAACACTTGTAAGGTTTATTTGTGTGAGCCATTAAAACACAAGGAATTGGTTTATTGTGTGAGCCATTAAAACACAAGGGATTTCTGGGTTAGGTGTCATCCATTGATAGAAATACCATAGTTAGGAGTGAGCTTGTAAAACTCCATTGTAACACTTAGTGTGTTAGTGAAACTCCCAATTGAGATTGGGGAGAGGAGTAGGGTTTGTTAACACCCGAACCTCTATCAAAATTTCTTGTGTGATATCTTCCTATCCCTACTCTACTTAACTTTACTTTCCGCACTTAAAAGTTAAGATTTTTTAATATCCAATTCAACCCCCCTTCTTGGTTCAATTTCTGGGCAACAACTCCTTTGCTTATGTAATGGCTCCATTGTTATCACAATACAAGGGTTTTGGATCAACAATGCTAGGAGCCACTTCTAATTCTATGATGAATTTCCTTATCCAAACAGGTTCCTTAGCTACCTTAGAAGCTGCAATGTACTCTGCATCGATTTGGAATCTGTAGATGTCTCCTTTTTGGAATTTTTCCAATTAACTCTCTGCCATTGAACATGAAAACATAGCCTGGTTGGGACTTGGAGTCATCCGTATCAGTTTGGAAGTTGGCATCTGTATACCCGCTTACCTTAAGCTCACCATCTCTATAAACTAAGAATGTATCCTTAGTTCTTCTCAAGTATTTAAGAATCTTCTTGATGGCCACCTATTGCCCTTCAACGGGATCTTAGTAATATCTACTCATGATACTCAGAGCATACGATACATTGGGTTTTAATAGCCACATAACATGGATTCAGTAGCTGAAGGATATGGAATCCTACCCATGCATGTCCGTTCATCCTGTGTCTTTGGATACATGGATTTAGAAAGGGTAATCCCATGAGTCATAGGAATAAATCATTTTTTGGACTGTTCCATGCTAAACCTCTTTAGCACTTTATCTATGTATGTAGATTGAGAAAAACTAAGTAACCTTTTAGACCTATATCTATAGATCTTAATCCCAGTATATAGGTTGCTTCTCCAAAGTCTTTCATGGAGAAATTCTTAAAAAGCCAAATTTTGACTGATTAAAGAACTAGCACTCATTTCCTATAAGAATTATGACATCTACATACAATACTAGGAATACGATTGCACTCCCACTAACCTTCTTGGAAACACAAGGCTCATCCAAATTTTGTGAGAAACCAAAATCTTTGATTATCTCATCAAATTGGATGTTCCAACTCTTGGATGCTTGCTTCAATCCATAAATGGATTTTTTCAATTTGCATACCTTTTTGCCATCACCTGATGTGAAACCCTTAGGTTGTGTCATGTACACATCCTTAGTCAGATTTCCATTAAGGAAAGTTGTTTTCACATCCATTTGCCAAATCTCATAGTCATCATGAGCATCAATGGCTAGGAGTATCCTGATGGATTTAAGCATAGCAATTAGAGAAAAGGTTTATTCATAGTCAGCACCTTGTCTTTGACGATATCCTTTAGTTACCTAGCTTTATAGGTAACAACACTACCTTCCATATTGGTTTTCTTCTTATAGACCCATTTACACCCAATGGGTTTAATCCCTTCAGGTGGATCAACCAAAGTCCATACTTGGTTGTCATACATGGAATCCATCTCTGGCTGCATGGCTTTTAGCCATTTGTTAGATTCTTAACTATTTAAAACTTCTTCATAGGTAGTAGGCTCATTATCTTCTTCGAGCAATACGTCATTTTGTTCACTTATGAGAAATCAATGTGTATCCTACTTGATCTACGAAGTTATTGTGTTTCACAAGGTGTTACTATTACTTCATCTGTATGAGAAATAGATTCGAGTTCAGTTAGTTGATTAGCGTCTATTTGAGCATCTTGAACTTCATTAAGTTCAATCTTGCTCCCACTATCTTCTTTTAGAAAAAAACTCTTTCTCTAATAAGACAACTTGCTTTGAAACAAACACGTTTTGTTCCAAAGTATGGTAGAATTGATATCCAAATGACTTTTTTGGATATCCCACAAACAGACACTTATCAGAATTAGCTTTTAGCTTGTCTGACATTGTCTACTTCATATAAACAAGACAACCCCATACTTTCATATGTGAAAGAATAGGTCTTTTATTATTCCATCTTTCATATGAAGTAACATCAACTGACTTAGAAAGGACTCTATTTAATATATAAATAAAAGTCTCTAGTGCATGACCCTAAAAGGACTTAGGAAACTCTGCAATGCTCATTATAGACCTCACCATGTCTAATAAGGTTGGGTTTCTCTTTTTAGCTAAACCATTATGTTATGGCATGTAAGGTGGAGTCCATTGAGAAAAAATCCCATTATCTATTAGATAACCTTGAAACTATTGGCTTAAATATCCACCACCTCAATTTGATATAAGTCTTTTAATACTTTTGCCAAGTTCTAAATTCTTTAAACTTTACAAAAGCTTCATATTTGTATCTCATCAGATATAAGTACCCAAACTGTGAGTAATCATCAATAAAGTTAATGAAGTACATAAAACCACCTATGGCATGCAATGACATTAGTCTATATGCATCTGTATCTATAAGGTCCAATAGCCCATTTGCACGTTCACCCTTTCCACTAAAAGGTGATTTTGTCATCTTGCCTGATAAACAAGATTCACATGTGTCATATGATTCATAATCAAATGGTCCTAAGTAACCATTCTTTTATAACTTAGTCATGCACCTCTCATTTATATGGCTAAGGCGATAATCTAATAAATATGATGGTTTTATGTTATCCAACTTTTTCCTTTTATTATTAATATTGAGGACTATATTAGACATGCCAAGAATATAAATCCCATTACATAATACATGAGTTCATTAAAGAATATCATTCAACCATATAGAACAACCATTGCCATTAATAGTTAAAAGTAAGCCTTTTCTATTTAAACAAGAAACATAAATAATGTTTTTTGTTAAAACTGGAAGATAATAGCAATTGTCTAATTCTAAAATAAGCCCACTAAGGAGTGTTCATACATAAGTTCCTATAACTAATGCAACAACTCTTGCTCCATTGCCAACACATAGGTCTGACTCTCCTTTCTTGAGTTTTCTATTATTTCTTAGGCCCTGCATATCAGTACATATGTGTGAGCCACATCTGGTATCCAATACCCATGCATTATTAATAAAAACTGTATTAACCTTAATAAAATAAATACTTGAAGAAGATGGTGCATCCAACGTCTTATCCTTCTTCTTCTTTAAAGACTCTAGATAAGTCTTGCAGTTCATCTTCCATTGGCAACTCTTGCTACAATGAAGCAAGTCCCTTTTGAAGCAGTATTTTTTCCCTTCTTTTTCATGCCATGTTGGGTCTTTATGGACTTCTTCTTTTTCTTCTCATTTTTCTTAGAAGAACCAGAAAAGTCCACTAGCATCACAACCTTTTGCTCTTTCTTAACAGAAGGCTCAGCTGTCCTGAGCATGTTAATCAATTCAAGGATTGAAGTGGATATCTTATTCATCGGATAGTTTAGCATGAAGTGTGCATAACTATCAGGCAAACTTTGGACAATTAAGCCTATACTTAATTCATGATCCATTACAAACCCTAAAGTAGCCAATCACGCAATGTACCCATTCAACTTCAATGCATGTTGCACTGGAGAAATCTCCTCTATCATGTTAAAATGGAAGAGCAACTTGGATAGCTCATATCACTCGGTTCAAGTTTCCTCATCGAAAATCTCCCTAAAATGATACACAATGGTATTAGCATTTATGTTCTTATGCTGCTTTTGAAGATCAAAAGATATAGATGCATCATCAGTAAGAGGGGAGGGAAATGGCTCTTCCAAGACATAGGCTATCTTTTCAACTTTGAGAACTAATCTCAAATTCCTTAGCCAATCAAGGAGGTTCTAGTTAGTCAATTTCTTGGATTCAAAAATTGAGTGTAGGTTCACATTTGATCACATGATTCAAGCAACCTAGATGTAAAGAAAGATCATGTTTAGAGAATGTACTAAATGCATGATTATTAAGTCTTTAATAAATTCACATTATAATAACCACTATTTTATTATGAACCCATAACCCTCACTATGAATCCAAGAGAACTCGTTGGAAGCTCTCCTAGTGGCTTAGTGTCCAACATCACAAAGAGTGACCTTGGGTGTGCCCAACAAGCCACCTTAGGTCAATTGGTAGGTATCTCATACAAATTGCATTTTTTTATATAGCTACTAAATCATTGGGCTATCAAGTCTTGATATGTGCACATCACATCTACACTTACACAATATTGCCTCTAATTCACATTGACCTTGGGTGTTCCCAACAAGCCAATGTAGCTAGTTAAAGCCAACCCATTAATCATGAAATCATATTTCGATGGTTTGAACATATTCGTGTAGAGTGGGCTTAGGTGTGCCAAGCAACCCAAACTCTAAAAGAACTCTAGTTCTTACCATATTAATTGTAACCCCCATAAAATAGGGCCTATAAGTTATATACGTATTTAAAGTGGGAAAAGATGGGTTTAAGGTGTGTTAAAGTTTAAGTTAAAATTTTAAAAAGGAAAGCTTTCACATCCGTGAAAGGTCATGTTGTGGTCCAAATGATAGAGTTTTGGACATGGTGGGAGTGTTTGAGAAAAGAGAACTTTTATGCCCATGAATGGTTTAATAACGGTCGTGAAAGACATTTCACACTCGTGAAGTAAAGGTCATGCCCATAAAATGTAAGTCGGTTGGCCTTGACCAGCCGCACTTTTCTCTTCGCTTACACCAAATCTTGCTTTAAAGCTATTTCCACCCCCCTCCCTTTATCACTTCTGACACACTCTAGGATGTCTTAGTCATTTTCCCTTTCCTTGAAAATCCTAAACACCATTGTTAAGCTATGAAGCTTGAGAAACATGGAGGTTTGAGAAAGTTTTTGCCTATGTTGAGGTAGAACTTGGCAACTTTTTTGTGATGCTAGAATGTGGTAGAGAACAAGGAACCACATCACAGAGGGATAGACAAGCTTGAAAAGCTTGGAGTGCTAGTAAAGGCTCCATTTTGGTGAAAGGTATGTACATATAGACATATTAATTTGATTTTCATACATATTAATGTATGTTGTGTTTCTGGAAATGTGAATGAATGGCAAAAAGACATGTTATGGTTAACAAATAACATGGATGTATGGATTATGTGTTAAAATGGAAAATGTGTTATGCTATAACTTGATATGACCTAATAACATATTTGATGAGTTAAATATGGTTTAAACGTGTTGTAAACATGGTATGAGTATGTAAGTATTGATAGGAGTGATTAACATAGGTTAATTTTAGAGATTTTTCATGAAATACATGATGTGCTCTATTTGAGTTTGTTGGAAATGCATGATTCATGCCTTTGAATAAGGGTGTCATGGCCATGAATGTTGAGTTGGTATGAACTGCAAGAACCTAGAATTTTACAGGTTGGTGTCACAATTGGGAAGCTATGATAATATGGTGTCACGGCCGTGAATAAGCAATTCATACCCATGATGATTATATGATGATTCACGTGATGGTTCATGGATAAAGTAATCATGCATGGTTCCTTTCACAATCGTGGATAAATAGTTCACGTTTATGAAGCTATTTGAGTGTAAAATGTGTATAATTTATATTATCACCTACGGTGATAGGTTGGCTTAATACATGTTATAAATGTATGTATACATGGTAAATAACATGTGAATGACATGATATGATATTTATGTATTGGATATGATAATGCATAAAAGTAAATGATGGTAATAGCATGTGTTTTAAAATGAATTTAAAGATAAATAATTATGAGATACAAAGCTTTCTTCTCTAGGCTTAGACTTGATATAGGATATATGGTATACCATTGAGGGAGTAACCAATATTGTATCAGATACTTTTATATAAGGACAAGGTGACTCAGGTAATGTAACATAAAGTGATTTAGGCCCCGATTGCGCATGACCATACTGGGGTGCGCAGATTCAATCGGAGTCTAAATTTGAACCCATAAAAAAATGACTAATACTAAGGGAAAATAATTAAAGGTATTATTATTTGGGATTAAAAAGATTAGTGCTAGAATTAGAAAAAAATAAAATTTCCTATGGACAACATCGGTATTATGGCAATTTTTGGGGAAAAAAGTGTGAATATGGAGGAAGATGTGGCAAATAAGGAATTTTTCAAAGTTTAAATGTTAATCAAGATTAATTAACTTAATGAACCATTGACAATTAGGATTATTTTTAATTAGTGGGACTCACACCTTAATCAAAGTATAAAAGTTAAAAAGATAAAGAATTTCTACATTCTTCCATAAGTCATCTTCATCTTCTTTTCTCTTCTTAGTTGCCGTCCACCATAGCCCTTCCATAAGACACCATTTCTCTTCAAATCAAGCTTGAAAAAAGTGAGGAAATAAATTATTTTTAAGAGAGAAATAAATCAGAATTAAAGAATTCTTACTACCAAGGGAACAAAGGAGCATGAAGGAAGGAAGAAAGAAGAAAAAGGGAGAAGAGTTGAGACAGATTTCGGCCTCTTTGTGAACTCTTAAGGAAAAACAAATGAACCAATAAGAGGCCCTCAAGAGGGTGACAAAGGCAAGGAGAAAGCTAACGAATAAGGGGAGGAAAAGAAGGATTAAGCGAAGATCCAAGACTGATTAGGTATATGATTCATTGATAAAAATCTTACATGTTGTTCATATATATGGAATTATGTATTAAGGTTTGATATGATTGTGTTTTTGATATGTTATGTGATTAGTTGTTGCTTTTGATATTTTATATGGAAATGAGATCAAATGGTGTGCAATAATTGAGACATATAATTGTAATTGAAATCTGGAAATTTTAGTATCAAAATGAATGCAAATGATGAATGTGGTTGAAAAGTGGATTGATACCAATTGATGATCTGTTATAGAATTTTAGGAACAGTATTGACTATTTTGATTATAACTTAAGTTCTGGAATTCTGTTTTGTATGTTCCTTATTGGAAATGAAAGCTAAGCCATAGGGATTTAATTTTTATTTAGACCATAAAACCTAAATATGTCTGAATTTACCCATAAAAATATTTAAAGTTATGACCTAAAATCTGTCCAGAAAATTCTGGGCAGCCATTTCAGTGATGATTTAGTGTTCCATTGACTATAACTTTTGATAGAAAATTTTGATTTGAGTGATTTTTGATTTATATGAAATTTAAGACAATAAGCTACAAATTGTTAGAAGACAAAAACTCCAAATTTGAATTATAAATGGGCTAAAATTTAAGCCCAAAATCATAGCCGAAATCTGCCATAGATAAAAACTTGAAATATTGGGTTCTTGCATATGGTGTGTTAAGTACTTGTAAACATTTATGTGAATTTTTAATTTAATGGTAATTGTAAATGTTCAATAAAGTATTTGTGTGTGAGATTCTAATGTAGTAATAATGAAAACAAAGAAAAAAAATAAGTAAGCTTATTGGTGAAATTTAGTAAAATTATCAATTTTTGAAAATAATGTGAATTAATATAAAAATAGTTAAGCCCTATGACAGCTAATCTAGAACTAGAATAGAGAATAGTTTAGCATGCCAATCAGGGTATTTAAGGAACTCGATTCAAAATATAAAAGCCAGAAATGACAAATTTATAAATGCGCTCGGTGTAAAATTATTAAACCGGTAATGACATTATTATGAAAGCGCTCAATGCAATATTATAAAAGCAGGTAATGGCAACCCCGTTATTCCTATTAGTTAGTTCGGTTATAGGTGTTATGGGTATAAGAAAAATAAAAGAAAATAAAAATAACAATAATATTTAAGTATGTCATTTTGATAAATGTTATATGAATTAAAATTGTTAGATGTTGAATATTTGATGAAATTTATTTGTTTTTATATAATTTTCATATTTTATGCCTTATTTATGAAATGATTAATTAATATGTGAGAAAATATATATGTATGTAAAATTTTTATCATTGAAGCAACACTAAGCTAGTAACTTAGCACGGGTGGTTTCCTCTCGTGCAGGTTTTATAAGGCTAGTCGTAGATAGTAAAATTGTCAAAAGAAGAAGGGTACCCGGAAGGAAACAGCTAAAAGCTTTGGATTTCTTTTTGGTATATTTTGTTGAAAACTTTGTAAATTAAATTATCGTTTTTATTTCACCAAGTGTGTATTATAGATATGAATTATAATGTAAGGAACATGACTTGAATGTAAATTAATGTATTTTATAAATAAATAGAATTTTAAATATTTGTGGTTGTAAAAAAACATTATTTTAGTATCTGCAATATTTTCATAAAAAATAAAAAAAAATTTCATACTGCATTTCACTAATTTTATAAAACAGTTAGACGGGTAATACTCACTTACCTTACTGCATGGAAGTGGGGTAAGGGGGGGTTACAGGTAATATGAGCACTTGATCCTAGATATGCTAGCATGTATTATTATACTTAGTCAATGTGGCTTAAGCTCGGATTGTGGAGTGTCATTGACTTGAAGAGCTCAGTGTGAGCAATTATAACTTGTAAGTTCGGTGGCCTAACTTCAGCTATGAGTGCCCCTAACTTATGTCCAACATCTGAATAGTCAAGTATAGAGAGTCTGTGGCTGAATGAAATTAAATATATTGGTTGAAAGTTTAGATGGAAACTTTTATAGACATGTATTTGTTGATAATGATATCAGATATATGATGCATGAAATATGTATATGTGTATAATATACATGGTTCTACTATATGATGTCTATGGTATTAATAGGCATGTGAACTTGCATTGATGTATGAAATAGCTAAAATGTATGATACTAGGAATGACCATGAGGTTAATTGCATGACATGGTATGACACAAGTTAAATTTAAAATTTTTATGCACATATGTACCACTGAGCATTTGTTTGCTTCGGAGCTGGTAGACAGGAGTTAAACGGTAAAGCAGCAAGCCACTAGAGTTTAGTTAGAGAGCACCCAATTGGGGTGTGTACATTCATGGCATACTTTGTATTTATATTTATGTCATGGGTTATTTTGGGATATTGTTTTACATGTCTTTTTTGTTTCAAGATTATGTGATGATAATTTAATATGTATTTACGTAATATGAGGCTAGTAAAGCTGGAAACAAATTTTATATTATGATATCGATCGTTGGATCAAGGTTTTATTATGACAGTTTTATGCATTAATTGCATTATGATATTTAAATAGATTTTAAATTTGGAAGTTTTAATTTAATGAGTTTTTCCACAAAACAACATTGTAGCGTCCATCGAAACAGTTAGTGAAGGTTTTCCGACTATATCAGTGGGTGTTACATTAATGAAAGACATTGGTTTTAATATTATTAATAAGGGATTTCTTTAAATCAAGTCTTATCATGGAAATTTCGCATGGATAATGATGGGTTTTGAAGAATGAATCATATTCATAAACGCAGTGAAAAATAAAATTTTTCAAAATCCAAAACAAAAGATCATACTTGTACCATTAAAACTAATTTATATAAATGTAAATGTTAAAAATTATACCTTGTAATTTCTTATTTGTTCTTCAAATCTTCACTTTGTTGGGTTGTAGCAAACCACAAAAATCCACACTAGGATGTCTCTAATGATAATCCACGCGAAGAATGAAGAAGAAACTATCAAGATAAATGGTTTGAACAAATTCAAACGTGTTCTTGAGAGAATTTTTGTTGTCTTAAAAATATTTTTTTCACAAAAAATATGTTAACCTTGAGGGGTATTTCCGTTATTTTGATGATAACAAATAATATAGCAATATTGTATTTAACATACTTGTTTTTGTAAGTGTATTATACAAGACATGAATTAAAATAGCAAGAATGGAGAATTGGAAGAATAATCCTTGAGAAACAAAAATCAAGGATTAGCATGTTCACTGTCGTGACTCTAGGAGTCACTCCCATGAAGGAAGCTAACCGTTACCAAAACCAACATTTGAAGTTCAAGGCCATGAAGGAAAAATAAACCGTGAAGTAAGCATTTCAGTCACCCCCGTGAATAAAGGTGTCACCCCCGTGAAGCATCATGCAATTTCATCCAGAGAGCTTCACGAATAGAGTCACCACTTGGCTCATGGCTGGGAAGAGTGTCACGCCCGTGAATGATTAATGTCACGCACGTGACTCTATATGTCAAAACATTCCAGAGAGCTTCACGACCAAAGTCACCACTTGGCTCATGGCTGGGAAGAGTATCACGCCCGTGAATGATTAATGTCACGCCTGTGACTCTATATGTCAAAACATTCCAGAGAGCTTCACAACCAAGGTCACCACTTCAGTCACGGTTTGGGAAGAACTGTCACCCCCGTGACAAGCATAGTCACGCCCGTGAACAATGAAAGAGAAAAATGTCAGGCACAATTTTTTGGTTGGTACAACGGCTAGTTTCTTATTTAATGCACCCTAACGGCTATATTCAGCCATAGGAGTATAAATGGAAGTCATTTATGCATTAAGGAACAAGACGATGATAAGAAAAACAAAAGATTAGCATATACTTAAAATCACAAGCTATCTTGTACTTTCATACTTTGAGAACAAATCAATTCTCTGTAAAAATCTTTTTGCTCCTCATATTTGAGCAATAAAGATTTATAAGTGGTTCTCCCTGTAATCTTTACTCAAGTGATCTTTGGGTAGTTCTGGGTTAAGAGTAGAACACTTGTAAGGGTTAGTTATGTAAACCTCCAAAACACAAAGTGTAGATTGTTTGTGTGAGCCTATAAAACACAAAGTGTAGGTTGTTTGTGCGAGCCTGTAAAACACAAAGTGTAGGTTATTTGTGTGAGCCTGTAAAACACAAGGAATTGGTTATTGTGTGAGCCATTAAAACACAAGGGATTTCTGGGTTAGGTGTGAGCCATTGTGATAAACACCATAGTTGGGAATGAGCTTGTAAAACTCCATTGTAACACTTAGTGTAATAGTGAAACTCCCAATTGGAGAGAGGAGTAGGACTTGTTAACACCCGAACCTCTATAAATCTTTGTGTCTGATTTTCTCTATCCCTCCTAAGATTAATTATTTATTTCTGCACCTTAAAATTTATTTTTTTTTAACTCCAATTCAACCCCCCTTCTTGGTCTAATATCTGGGCAACAATTGGTATCAGAGCTTTGTCTAGCATCGAAGCCTAAAAAGTGCTAGTAAAGAGTAAGATATGGCCAGTGAAGGATTCCAGAGTCTCAAACCTTATTTTGATGGAGCAAATTATGCCCATTGGAAGTTTAGGATGGAGACATACTTGGATAGTGAAGGAATTGAAGTCTGGGATAGTGTACGAAAAGAATGGACACCACCAACCAGAAGAGGAGCTGATGGTGAAGAGGAAATCCTATCAAGAGATGATTGGATAGAGACTCAAAGAAAAGCAAATTTCAAAAACAAGAAGGCAAAGACAATTCTATCAAGCTCATTATCTATTGAAGAATGTGGGAGAATACAACACTGCTCAACAGCATATAGCATGTAGAAGACATTGGAGAACTATCATGAGGGAACTAAGCAAGTCAAATCCAAAAAGATTCAACTTCTAACCTTAGAATATGAGCTCTTCAAGATGAAATCCAATGAGTCAATGACTGACATGACCAACCATCTTCTATCCATTATAAATGGAATGAGGAAACTTGGGAAGCATCTGAATTTGGAAGATGTAAACAATAAAATCTTGAGAAGTCTTCCTCTTAAAGACTATGGTTCAAGAGTTGCTGGCATAGAAGAAGCAAATGAAGATATGAGTATCATGAATACTGATGTGCTGATTGGCAAACTTCTCACACATGAGATGGCAATAAAGAGAGATAGAGAGCTTGAAGCAGAGCCAGAGAAAAGAAAACCCTTAGCACTCAAAGCCTCTACTTCAAAATCTCAAAAAGAAAGTGAAGATGATGAAGAAATGAGTGATGATGAAAATGAGGACATCGCTATGCTTTCAAGGAGATTAAAAAGAATCATTGAGAAGAAAATGAGCAATTCCAGAAAATTCAGGCAAAGAAACCTCAAACAAACTTCTAATGATACACATAGAAGTAAGGAAGAGGTAAAATGCTATGAATGTGGAAAGAAATGACATATCAAACCAGAATGTCCAAGGCTCAAGAAGCATAAGAGCAAATACCAATGAGACAATGGGGAGAAAGGTCATAAAGCCACATGGGATGACGAAAGCTCTTCAAGTAAAAAAGATGATAATGAAAGTGAAGAGGTCAACCTATGCTTCATGGCTATTGAGGATCACATCTCGGATAAGGTAAGATCACTACACTCATATTCCTTCAATAATGATAGTAGTGATAATGATAGTAATAGTAATAGTGATGATGATGATGAGCAAAGCCTAATAGAAGAATTAAATATAGAATTAGAGAAATATAGAACTAATTTTAGTACCTATAGAAATAATATCTCTAATTTGAAAAATAAGATAGATGGTTTAGAAAAAGAGAACATAAAGCTTAAATCATCTAATGAATCTCTTCAAAAGTCATTAGATGAATACTCATCAAGACCTTCAACAACTTCACTGTTAAAAGAAAATAATACTTTGAAAAATGAAGTTGAGGAACTTAGAAATTCCATTTTTAAATTTCACAAGGGTAAAGAGACCTTAGATACTCTCATTGTGTCTCAAAGACCACCTTTAGTTAGACATGGTCTAGGATTTAAGGACACATCATCATCTTCTAACAAAACAGTATTTGTTAAGTCTAAAGAACATAACATCTCCACACCTGTTAGAACTGCACCAAGAAATAAGAATGTTAAACCCTCTATACAGAAAAAGAATCATGCCTTTATATATAGGAAGAATGAATCTAGAAAAATGCAAATTAATCATGATTGTGCATGCCATTGTTCTCAAAGTCAGTCTAATCAAATTATGGCATTCAAATACATTGTAAGACCAAAAAGCAAGTTTATACCTAAACAATGTAATTACTGTATGAAAATGGGTCATATAAACAAACATTGCTTGATAAGGAAGGCTTATTAGGAACCTTCATGTGCTAACCTCTAAGGACCCAAACTCATTTGAGTACCTAAATATCATACTTGATTTGTAATTCTATAGGTATGCCTCAAGTCCACAATAAACAAAAATGCATGGCTAGTAGACAGTGGATGCTCAAGGCATATGACAGGAGATAAAGAACTCTTCAATGAAATCAAAAGTATTGATGGAGGTAAAGTTACCTTTGCAAACAATGCAAAGGGTAAGGTAATTGGCATTGGTTCTATCGGTGTTGATGGTACTACTTTTATTAAGGATGTCTTACTTGTTGATGGCTTGAAACGTAACTTGTTAAATGTAAGTCAATTATGTGATAAAGGAAACAAAGTAATCTTTACTTCAAATGAATGTCTTGTAATCTCTATTGATGGTCAAAAAATATTTAAAGGAAATAGAGATATCAATACGTACATAATAAACTTACATAAACTATCTAACTATTCCTCTAAGTGTCTTATGACTACTAGTGATGAATCTTGGTTGTGGCATAGAAGACTTGGTTATGCTAACATGGACTTAATACAAAGTCTCAACACAAGAGAGCTAGTAAAAGGATTACCAAGAGTTAAATACGAAAAAGGCAAGACATGTGATCCTTGTCAAAGAGGAAAGCAACACAACTCATCTTTCAAAGCCAATAACATAGTAAGTACTTCAAAACCTCTTCAACTCCTGCATTTATACTTATTTGGACCTACTAGAATTGCTAGCTTAGGAGGAAAACATTATGCATTTGTCATCGTAAATGATTACTCTAGATTTACTTGGGTAATTTTCTTAGCTCAAAAGAGTGATGCTTTTGAAAATTTCAAAAACTTTGCTAAAAGAGTTCAAAATGAAAAAGGGTACTGCATTTCAAAAATAAGAAGTGATCATGGGAAAGAATTTGAAAATGAAAACTTTGAAAGCTTTTGTCTTAAACATGGCATTTCACATAATTTCTCATCTCCTAGGACACCTCAACAAAATGGGGTAGTTGAAAGGAAAAATCGAACATTAATTGAAATGGCTAGAACAATCCTTAAAGAATATGAATTACCAACGTATTTTTGGGCAGCAGCCACAAACACTGCATGTTATATGTCAAATCGAGTTTTCAAAATACCTCTTTTAAACAAAGCCTCATTTGAGCTATGGAATGGAAGAAAGCCCTTGGTTTCATACTTTAGAGTATTTGGATGCAAGTGTTTTATATTGAACACCAAGGACAATCTTGGAAAATTTGCCTTTAAGTCTGATGAAGGTATCTTTTTAGGATACTCTACAACCAACAAAGCATATAGAGTATTTAATAAAAGATCATTAACGGTGGAAGAATCCATGCATGTTGTTTTTAATGAAACTAGTAGACTTGATCTTGTGAAAGGTAGTGCTCTTGATGATGTTGTAGATAATATGGAAAAACTTGTCATTGAAAATGGAAAAGAAGAAATCAATCAAGAAAATTTACTACCTCAAAATCAAGAACAAATGGAGCAAGAACTTCCAAAAGAATGGAGAATGAAGAAAGATCATCCAAAAGAGCAAATAATTGGCGATCTATCAAGGGGAGTAAGTACTAGATCTCATTTCAAGCATTTAGTCACTGACATTGCTTTTATTTCACAAATTGAGCCTAAAAACATTGATGAGGCTCTTAATGATGAAAGTTGGGTAATTGCCATGCAAGAGGAACTCAACCAATTTGAGAGAAATAAGGTATGGAACCTAGTACCTAAACCCAAGAATCATCCAATCATAGGCAGCAAATGGGTATTTAGAAATAAATTAGATGAACAAGGGTTAATAACTAGGAATAAAGCAAGACTAGTTGCAAAAGGATATAATCAGGAAGAAGGTATAGATTATGATGAAACATATGCACCTGTAGCTAGATTAGAAGCTATAAGAATACTCTTAGCATATGCATGTCACATGAATTTCAAACTTTTTCAAATGGACGTGAAAAGTGCATTTCTAAATGGTTATATAGATGAAGAAGTGTATGTAGAACAACCACCAGGTTTTGAAAGCTATGATTTTCGAAATCATGTTTTTAAACTTTCAAAAGCTTTGTACGGTTTAAAACAGGCTCCAAGAGCTTGGTATGAGAGACTAAGTTCTTTTTTATTAGAAAATAGCTTCACAAAGGGAAATGTTGACACTACACTATTCATCAAAAAGCATAAGCATGATATACTAATTTTTCAAATTTATGTTGATGATATCATATTTGGTTCTACTAATGAGCTGCTTTGTTAAGAATTTGCTAAGTGCATGACTAGGGAATTTGAAATGATCATGATGGGAGAACTTAAGTATTTCCTTGGTCTACAAATAAAGAAAAGCAATGAGGGCATATTCATCAACCAATCCAAATATGCCAAAGACTTAATAAAAAATTTGGTATGGAAGGATGCAAAAATGCCAAGACTCCTATAAGCACATCAACAAAATTGGACAAAGATGAAAAGTGTAAGAGCATTAATGAAAAGCTTTATAAAGGTATGATCGGATCACTTTTATATCTCACAGCTTCTAGACCCGATATTATGCATAGTGTTTGCTTATGTGCACGATTTCAATCATGTCCTAAAGAATCTCATCTAAATGCTGTAAAAAGGATTTTAAGATATTTACATGGAACATTGCATCTAGGTTTATGGTATCCTAGGAATTCATCTTTTTATATTATAGGATATTCAGATGCAGACTATGCTGGTAGTCTTTTGGATAGAAAAAGTACTTCAGGTACTTGTCACTTCATTGGAGAATGTTTGGTTTCTTGGTTTAGCAAGAAACAAGTTTCAGTTGCTCTCTCAACTGCTGAAGCTGAATATGTAGCAGTTGGATGTTGTTGTACACAAATTCTTTGGATGAAACAACAACTTAAGGACTATGGTCATCAGATGAACCATATACCTACAAAATGTGACAACACTAGTGCTATAAATCTTTCAAAGAATCCTATTCAACACTCTAGAAGTAAACATATTGACATTAGACACCACTTTATTAGAGATCATGTTCAATATGGAGATGTTGAATTAGAATTTATATGCACAGAAAATCAATTAGCAGATATTTTCACTAAGTCTCTAAATGAGGAAAGATTTAATTTCATTAGAAGAGAACTAGGTATGATTGATGGATTAACCTTGTGATTGCAAGAATATGAAATTTTAATTGTTGATCTAAAATCATATCACAAGTTATAAGATAGAAATTTTGATGAGAATTCATGTTTTATGAAGTAGAATCTTTGTTGAAATGATTTAGTCTTGTTGCAGAACTTAATTTCTTTTTGATGAAAATTATAGGAAAGTCACGCCCGTGACATATATTCACGCCCGTGACTTAAGTGGCCTAAAGAGGCAGTGTCGTTCACGACTTTGGTTCATGACATGCTTCACGGCTTCCAGTGGTGAAACTTAGTTTCACGGCTTGAGTCATGCCTGTGAAAATGGACTTTCACGCCCGTGACGCATTTTCACTCCCGTGAACAGTTACGCCTCACAAACTCACAGAAGCTTTCACGACATGATTCACAGCTTCAAGTGGTGAAACTTAGTTTCACGGCTTGAGTCATGCCCGTGAAAATGGACTTTCACGCCCGTGATGCATTTTCACTCCCGTGAACAATTACGCCTCAAAAATCACAGAAGCTTTCACGCATTGTGTCACGGCTTGCTTCACGGGCATAAGAATTCAACAGTTCACGCCCGTGACGATATATGCACCCCCGTGACCTATGATCATTCACTCCCGTGATATTCATCTATCACACCTGTGCACTTATTCACGCCTTCATTCACGGGTGGAACACTACTTCAGCAAACTGTGAACACGACCATTCACGCCCGTGACACCATAAGTCACGCCGTGAATGTATCGAATATATAAGAAAACAGCCGGTTACAACCTTCATTTCAACTCTTCATCTCCCAAAACCGATCTCATTTACTCTCATTCATTGAGACATTGAAGATTCTGACCCCAAAGACTTGAAATTTCACTATAAAAACCACTAAAAGTTCGAATCTTCAGCAAAAATCATACATTTCTAGGGTTTTATATCAAATTTTCTATCAAATATTTTCTCCAACTCCATCAACTAATTTCTTCAAATATGGAGACTGCTTCATCTAAGGGAAAGAGAAAGAAGTCCCATACACCTAAGAGGTATGCAGATTAACTCATGAACCGCATTCCGGAGAGTTGCCATCCTCGGTATGCAACTTTGAAGAAGAGACCTCTTTTATCATCAAGGTCCTTCGATTGGCAGACAGTCTGTACTCTCGGACTTGAGATGGCTATGACAGAGCAACTATAAGCATGTCATCTAAAAGAGTTTGTTGAAATCCATCAGCCGACTTTGAGGGAGCCAACGCGGGAATTTCTCAGTACCTTGCAGGTTTCACCAACTGGAGTGGTGAAATTCCAACTCTGCGATAATCCTAACACCCTCAGTGCCATCGCATTTGGAGAATTGTTCAACCTACCATCTGATGGCATTCTAAATGAGACTGAGGTTGAATTCTCTGCCCCTCTAGCCTGGACTCATTTTGGATATAATTGTAGCTGGGACATGAAGAAGACCAAGAGCACTCATCTCGTGGCCCCAGTACACAGGTACTTGCATAGGTTCCTAACCTATAGCATTTTTGCTAGGGGAGAAAGAAATGGAACAATCAGAAAGTTAGAGCTCTTTCGTCTTGAGATGGCTCGCATGGGAGTCACAGTGGCACTTTCCAGATGGTTTGCAAACCATCTTCTCTCCATTGCCACCAAGCCCACAGGAGATATCTTGATTGGGGCATATGTCACCCATATTGCAGTGAAGCTCAATTATTTGAAGTTGGATGACCATCACTTCAACATCATTCCTGCACATCCTCGAGATAGGCTGGATGTCGAGTCATTCATCAAGATGGGAGCAGCTGTCAGAATCATTTTTCAGAAAGATATCTTTTACGGCTTCACTGATACTGCTAGAGAGATTATCTGGGAAGATAATGATGCAGAGGATTTTAAAGTAGGCCTCTAGGGAGTCCAACAGAAAAAGAGGGCTCGGATTGAGGAAGCACCTCCAGCAGTCGAGCAGGACATTGGACAGTCCTCAGCTTCCACACCATCCTTAGCATAGCAAGTGGTCGACCTCTTGGCACCACGTTTTGAGCAGCTGCAGACTTCCATGGATGAGAGGTTGGAAAACCTCAAGGACTTCATGGAGTCTCGGATGGACAGCCTTGAGGCTGAAGTAGCTAGACTTCGTGATAGGATGTCTGGCTCGGAGATAGGCTAGAGTGTAGCCTAAATTTCATAATTTTTAGTTTGTTTGTCATTTTTATGTTTTGATTGTGTAGGAAATTTTTAAATTTCCTTCCTGAATATTTTAACTTAGTTTGTATTCTCTTCCTTTATAATATATATATGTTTGTTCTTGTTTACTTCAATCTTCATCTCCTTTTTGATTGATGACAAAAGGGGGAGAAAAACTAGCAATATATGATAGGGGAGAATGGTATAGGAATTGGTGAATCAAAAAGTGAATTGACTTTGAATTGGTTTAAAAATCTTGATTCAACATTTCATATACCATGTATATAATTGGAAAATTAAGTTTTTATATACCTTAGATATACCCTAAGTATACCTTGCATATACCTTAAAGCAAGTTACAAATAAAAACATGCCATGATATACCTTAAATATACCTTACATACACTTTATGTCTTGAAAAGGAATTATGGTATGTATTGGATATACTTCTCATATAACTTGCATATACTTAAAATCTAGTTTTATGCTACATCATTATTTACTATTCTTGCACAGTATAATTTTTTATCCTAAGTATATTTTGAGGGGGAGACTTCTCAAAATCACATATTGCTAGATTATTTGTCACCATCAAAAAAGGGGAAGTTGTTAACCTTGAGGGGTATTTCCGTTATTTTGATGATAACAAATAATATAGCAATATTGTATTTAACATACTTGTTTTTGTAAGTGTATTATACAGGACATGAATTAAAATAGCAAGAATGGATAATTGGAAGAATAATCCTTGAGAAACTAAAATCAAGGAGTAGCATGTTCACTGTCGTGACTCTAGGAGTCACTCCCATGAAGGAAGCTAACCGTTACCAAAACCAACATTTGAAGTTCACAGCCATGAAGGAAAAATAAACCGTGAAGTAAGCATTTCAGTCACCCCCATGAATAAAGGTGTCACCTCCGTGAAGCATCATGCAATTTCATCCAGAGAGTTTCACGACCAGAGTCACCACTTGGCTCACGGCTGGGAAGAGTGTCACGCTCATGAATGATTAATGTCACGCCCGTGACTCTATATGTCAAAACATTCCAGAGAGCTTCACGACCAGAGTCACCACTTGGCTCACGGCTGGGAAGAGTGCCACGCCAGTGAATGATTAATGTCACGCTCGTGACTCTATATGTCAAAACATTCCAGAGAGCTTCACAACCAAGGTCACCACTTCAGTCATGGTTTGGGAAGAACTGTCACCCCCGTGACAAGCATAGTCACTCCCATGAACAATGAACGAGAAAAATGTCAGGCGCAATTTTTTGGTTGGTACAACAGCTAGTTTCTTATTTAATGCACCCCAATGGCTATATTCAGCCATGGGAGTATAAATGGAAGTCATTTATGCATTAAAGAACAAGAGGATGATAAGAAAAACAAAAGATTAGTATATACTTAAAATCACAAGCTATCTTGTACTTTCATACTTTGAGAACAAATCAATTCTCTGTAAAATTCTTTTTGCTCCTCATATTTGAGCAATAAAGATTTATAAGTGGTTCTCTCTGTAATCTTTACTCAAGTGAGCTTTGGGTAGTTCTGGGTTAAGAGTAGAACACTTGTAAGGGTTAGTTGTGTAAGCCTCCAAAACACAAAGTGTAGGTTGTTTGTGTGAGCCTATAAAACACAAAGTGTAGGTTGTTTGTGTGAGCCTATAAAACACAAGGAATTGGTTATTGTGTGAGCCATTAAAACACAAGGGATTTCTGGGTTAGGTGTGAGCCATTGTGAGAAACACCATAGTTGGAAGTGAGCTTGTAAAACTCCATTGTAACACTTAGTGTGTTAGTGAAACTCCCAATTGCGATTGGGGAGAGGAGTAGGGTTTGTTAACACCCGAACCTCTATAAATCTTAGTGTCTGATTTTCTCTATCCGTCCTATGATTAATTATTTATTTCCGCACCTTAAAATTTAATTTTTTTTAACTCCAATTCAACCCCCCTTCTTTGTCCAATATCTGGGCAATAAAATATTTTCATGTCTATTTTCTGCCATTTGATGTCTTTTCTATTTGAATCAAATTCAAAAATAAGATGAAAAATCAAAAATGGAGAAAATGGAAACAAATGAATAGTAATTGGCCATAATTGACCTAATTAAGGCCAAAACCAGCCGTTGGCCAACGGATGGGAAGCTGCAGGCTTGCTGTGGGCTGCGCTGGGTAGCCTCGCTGGTCTGCAAGGCGGGCTAGCAGCCTGCCTAGCCTGCACGGGCCCGTGACACTCCCAAACGATTTTTCTGTGCGATCTCATCGCGATCCATCCTAAAATAATTCTCTCATATTTTGGATCCTATCCAAGACCATTTTACTCATTCTCCATATCTTCAATGCATGTGACCCATTAGTTTCCCGGGTATGTTGGCCACTTAAATTAACAATTAATTTAAGTAGGTCATGAGCGGTATCTAGCAATACATCATGACCCTCAATTGACCATAAAGTCAGTGGTTTGACTACGAACCTTTCCATAGACAATTTATGTGCAATTATTCCTTTCACCATTCTATACCCCACTTGGTTCAGAGTATGGACATGTGTCAACTCCCACTAGACTGACTACGACATGTCTAGTCCAAGTAATGTTAGTTCTTTTCCTTGAGGCTCATTACTCGATTAGATATGTCATTGAAGACTGTCTTTATGACATTTCCACTCCGGCCAGAGATTCCTAAGTAATGACCACGACAAGAGGCCATGGGTATACACTCCTTCTATCAAGAGTGGTGAATCCTTTGTTGGTTACCCAATTACCTTCGAATACCTCAAGTTGTATCCAATCACCACCCTATGAGCTACCTCTCTGAGGCAACAAGGAATAGTGTCAAAATACAAAATCAATATTCAAGATATCCTTGAGTACCTCAAGTCTAAGGATACTTGCACCATTGCTATGATGAGACTGTCAATGACATTTGAATAGATTATCCATATGATTTTCTCATAGTTGGTCATCCAATGTACTTAGCTATACTTAGCAAGCATCCACATGTTAACTCTAAACATCTCATGTTTATAGATTATGAGATCTACTGCTCGATCCAATCAAGGAGTGTAACATGTACTAGTCTGTCTGGATTAATAATGTCCCATCTCATTAATCCTATGACAAGGGATAATTTTGATACTAACATAATTACACATGATAAGAATCTCAATATCATAATCTCATCATGATTTCCTTCATGCTATGTTTTGTATCAAGGACTTCATTAATTGATTTAAGATCACTTATCAATTCATATATCAAATGAACATCAAATTAATGAAAAAGCCTTTTATTAATCAAATAAATTTGTACAATAAGTGCTAATTGTGATTGGATTTAGAGCACTCCTCTAACAAGGTCCCACTTGCACTAAAGCCAATCGCCTTTGTATTTAATTCCATAGGCGAGTACATGAGAATCATATTTCTTTTGGGGAAGTGGCTTAGTTAAAGGATCAACAATATTCTGATCAGTAGGCACTCTTTCTATCTTTATGTCATTCTACCAATGATTTCTCCAATCAAATGGTATCTTCTGAGTACATGTTTGGATCTCTGATGAGACCGTGGCTCCTTTGCTTGCGCAATGGGTCCATTATTATCACAATACAATTGTATTGGATCAATAATGCTGGGAACCACTCTAAGTTCTGTGATGAATTTCTTTATCCAAACTGCTTCTTTTGCTGCTTCAAAAGCTGTAATGTACTCTATTTCGATTGTGGAATCAGCAGTCGTTTCCTGTTTGGAACTCTTCCAACTAAATGCTCCACCATTTAGTGTGAACATATAACCTGGCTGAGATTTTGAGTCATCCTTGTGAGATTGGAAGCAATTTCATCATATCATGCAACTACTGAATCATTGGGCCATCAACTTTTGATATGTGCACATCTCATGTACACTTATCCAATACTGCCTCTAATTTACATTGACCTTGTGCTCAACAAGCCAATGTACCTAGTTAAAGTTAGCTCATTAATCATGAAATCATATTTCGATGGTTTGAATGTATTCTTGTAGAGAGGGCTTAGGTGTTCCCAAAAACCCATGCTCTGAAAGAACCCTAGTTCTTGCCATATTAATGGAAGGCATTAGCCTTAATATAATCATGAGGGATTTTCTTTATTTTAGGTCTCATCATAGTAATTTAGCATGCATAATATATCCATTGATCACTTATAGATATATAAGATAATTACTCTAATTATATAATACTGATTATGAACATATCTAACATCAATCTTTCGAGCTATAAAAAGATTGACTAGGTCTCACCTAGGTAGATGCAAGAAATTACAACACCAAAATAGAAAATAATTTCCTATTCTAATGCTCTTTTTGTACTTTAGTTATATTTTAATCCTATGTATTCTAATTACATAAATTCTTCATAAGAAAACCTAAAATTACATTTGAGGGAAGTAATATGAGAACATAAATACAATATAGATAATAGAAAAGACAAGAACTCACAAGTCCTATTTGTCATAAACAAAATTCTATAAATGATCAATCATATTGGTCAAGTCCATAATCATACCATCACCCCATTCTATACACCCTTAGCATGCATTCTCTAATGGCTAACTAAAGGTAATCTATTAAATAACAATTTAGATCCCTTTGTTTCAACTCTTGAAACTTTGTTTTGATTGTTTGGACTTTAATGAAATTCATCATAAAATCTTTATTTAATCTCATTAAATGATCATTTGTACATTGAGAAACATTTTCTAAAAGGAAATCATTCAAATTAGGCATACATTTGATCATATCAAAAAGTTTCCTAAAATTGTCTACGTTGCCAACTAGGTTATTACCAATTAATACATGCAATAATTAAATCCAAATTTAATATTCTAATCACATTAAATATTAAATCCAAATATGAATAGTATTTAATTCATAATTAAAATTACCTTAATTATTTATTCGTTTGATGCCAAAAAGGAATAAACAATCCCAGTTACAATTGCATACTAGAATCCTAGTGAAACTAAGACTTTGAAAACCCTTTTCAAATTCAAATTGAATTCCATTTAAAAATTCTTAAAATTTTCAGAACTCATTCTCATCATTATAATTAACTTATTATCATTTTAAACCAATTCCATTTGTTCATTAGACAATCTAAATCAATAATTATTCAACTAGCAAACCAATTACTCAAAATTGGCTAAATTGAATCACATATAATTAGGATTCTTTAGGAATTTAACCACGAATTTAATTTGACTATAGTAAGAAATTGACATCAATATAAGATCATGAATATCTCATAAACATGAAATTAAGGGTTTTTTCATGAAGTTATATGCCATTAAATCAAACAAAAAAAAATAGTCCCATCACATGGTAAAGTTTTTTACCTAGTTACTAGTTTTGTTTGTTCCATGATCAAAAACGATTTTTGCATCATATAAGGTGATGACCAAAAGTTAAAACATATTCTAAATATGTCATAAACATATTTGAATAATCAAATTAACAACTAAATTCGAATAGCCCTAAAAAGAACTGAATTGGCAATACTAGGTTTCACAAACCCTAAAATTGAACATGCATAATTTCGAATTTCATGTTTAAATCAAATTCAAACCTTTTAATTACCATAAAAAAATATAACATATCATCATATTAATATGTCATTGAATTAAAATTAAAATTTTAGGCCAAATAGATTCAAATTTGTTTTTAACTGAATGAGGGAATCCAAGTTGTTCATTTTCAATCCATTTCATTGATATTTCAATTAAATCCAAATTCAATTTATATAGGGTGGATTTCATACCACTGTTGGGTTTTGAACATGAATCTCATACATATGATGATAGAATTATAAAATTTAGTCAAATCTAAAACTTATGGAATGCCCTATGTAATTTAACATTGGATTGAACCATTTAATGGGAGAAGTTGATTAACCTTGTTTCCAACTCTTGATCTTCCAAGTTGTGTGGCTTTCTTTCTCTGATGGGCTGTAAAAACCCACAACAATCTAAAGCTAGGATTGTCTATAAGAGTATCCATGTGAAGGAAGAAGAAGAAAATCTCTAAGGAGATGGGGTGATAAAAGTCTAAAGTGTGGAACGTTTTCTTACGAGAGAGAAAAGGGAGAGGAGAAAAATAACTCTTATTTTTCTTAAGGGGGAATCCATGAAATTGACTCTTTAAAAACAGTATTTATACTCTTTCTAATCCCTTTTAGGGTTAGAAAACTAAAATCCCTAATGCACCCATTTCCCTCAAGTATATTGTAACATCCTCGACTTCCGACATATGCATTTTTACATGCATTTCATTTGGACATATGCATTTGCATATATTTTACTTGAACACGTGTATTTCATATGTATTGTTTTAGGGACAAGTTCATGACACGCATTAGCTATGTGTCTGAGTATTTTGTAATTGTGCTTAATTGCACGTGTCCATTTTATAATTTGGTTAAGGATGACATGAAATTGAAATTTATGTGAATAAAATTATTATATTGAATTAATAAATAAAAATGAAAAGAAACAAAAGAAAAACAAAAAAAATGAAAAAAACAAAAACAAAAAGGGAAAATGGCAAAAGTGTGGAGGTGGACCTTATCTTTTTCCTCACCATTCTGCCTTCCTCACTTCATATTCGTTTCTTCTTCTTCTTCCCCCATTGTAGCCTTCATTTCTTCCTTCTTTCACTTAAGTTTTTCATCAAATTGATCCCTTTCAAGTTTGTTCTTGGTAAGTAATCTTCTCTCCATTGTTCTAGTGTTTGTTTGAACTATTAAGGTTGAGTTACAGCGGTGTTTTGAACCCTAATTTTGATACCAATATAAACTGATTGTGAAAAAGTTTAAAACATTCAAGTTGTTCCTTTATGTCTTAGGTTTATGTATATATAAATATTGTTCCAAAATTTGGTGTATATCAAAAGATATTGGCATCTTATTGGAACTGGTTCGAGTGTGAACTCTAGCTAAGTTAGCTATTGTGTTCATTAGTTTTGAATATGATAAAGCACGTATTTTAGGAAGATCAAAATTTGAAAGTTGTAGTTATATGAGTTATATATACGTATACCAAATTTTAGGTTCATATGCTTGTGTATATTTAGTTATGGTGAATGTAACCATGACTATTCCATAGTTTGAACTACCTGCTTAGTGCCCTGGCCAGATCCAAAAATTTGTTTGGCCATTTTGAGCTCCTTAGAGATGGATTATGTAAATTATAAAAACATGAAAGTTATATTTTTTTCTCTTAATTAAATGTTTGTATAAATATCACCTTAATATGTTATGTATAGAGTGGATAGGGCCTTCACAAGTCATACTGGTCCGGAAGTCAACTCTGTTCTAGATGAGTGAAATGTTTCTTATAATTTGAGGACTTTAGAGACATAAGTGATAAAATTTGTAAATATAAAAAATGTTCAAATTTGACCTATCTAATATTTTACCAAGCTTCATTATAATCTGACTTACATATTATAAGATATGAGGAGACAAAGTGGGTACCCTAAAACTGCCAAAAAGCATAAAACATAACACAATTGGAAAATTCTACAAAAATTGTACAATGCTCCAATTCCTCTGAAATTTCAGTATGTTATATAATTATATGTTCAATTTAATTAGAAGCAAGAATCAAATTTATTGGTCTAGTATATAAAAATATATTGGCTAATCAGTCCCATAAGATTACACTACCCCATAGGAGAAACCCTAACTATGTATATGAACTATGCACATTAATTTGTTTAAGCCACATTAAGTTTGTTTAGTAATAAATTAATCAATTATATTTCCATATTAGGCTCACAATATATTGGAGACCCATAAAGAGGGGATAGACATTAAGTTAAGGGTTAGAATCAAAGGAGAAAGGTGAGTATAGTTATCAAACAATTTCTTTAGTGCATATGAATATTGCTTACTATGTGATATGTGAGATGATTTATAGTTATGTGATTCATATGATTGTCCTGATTTGATATTGATACTAAGATGATGGATAATTTGTGACATATGTGGTACATATAAGTGCTATATGTATGGAATATTTGAGATAAATGTTTGCATATGTGATATATACATGGTTTATGTATAGTGTATGTGAAGTATGTGTGTGGCATATGGTATATATGTAACATCCTTGACCTTCCCCACATGCATTTCATCGAATATAAGCATCTTGCATACAATTTAATTGAACACGTGCATTTCATACGTATTTTTGTAGGAACAAGTTCATGACATGCACTAGCTACGTGTCCTAGTATTTGACAATTATATCGAGTCACACGTGTATCCTTATAACCTAAATGAGGATAACAAAGTATTAGAAATGAATTGAATAAGGTGTATAAATTAAAGTAAGCAAAGTGATTAGATTAAGATTAGTAAACAATTACATTTTTTATTTAGTTAAATCGGGTCAAATGATTAAGTTGTATTATTGTGTGAATTAATGGAATTATAAATATATGTAAATAATAATAATAATAATAATAATATAGACAAAATAAAATGAAAATGACACAAAAGAGAAATAGAAGAGAAGAGAAATGAGAAATGAGAAGAGAAAAGAGAAGAGAAGAAGACAAAATGACAAAATGACAAAAAACAAGTTGGCTTTATCTTCATCTTTCTTCCCCATTTCTGCCTCCTCACTTCAGCCCCATTTTCTTCTTCAATTTCCTCCATTTCAGACTTCAATTCTTCCTTGTTTCACCTAGTGTTTGATGCTAATTGATCCCTTTCAAGGTTGTTCTTGGTAAGTAATCAATTCTTATTGCTATAGGGTTGATTTGAGTTGTTTAGGTTCAATATTAGGCACTGAATTGCACCCCGATTTTGATGTTCATAGAAATTGATTCTGGAAATTTATAAAAACACAAATGTTGTTCCTTTATGTCTTATATTTATGGATATGTAAACATTTTTGCAAGATGTTATGTATAGTGAGAGATATGCTCTTCGTACTGAAACTGGTCAGGATGTAAACCCTAACCATGTTAGCTACTGTGTGGTTTGATTTCAAATATATTAAAGCCCTTATTTGAAGTCTCTAAAAACATAAAAGTTGTAGATATATGTTTTTTGTATATTTATACCAAATTTGAGGTTCATATACCTTGTAAATTGTGAGTTATGGTGAATGGAACCATGACTGTTCCATGGTTTGAACTGCATACTGAGTGCCCTGGGAAGATATAGAAATTGGTTTGGCTAATTTGAGCTTGTTAGAACTCGATTATGTAAATGATAAAAACATGATATTTATAGGTATATGTCTTATCTAAAAATTTTTACTAATGGAAACTTCATTGGTTATGTATAGACTAAGTTATGGCCTTTGTAATCCATACTGGTCCGGAAGTCAATTCTATTCTGGACCAGTAAAATGTTTGCTATTATTAGAAGACCTTAAAGACATAATTGATAAAAGTTGTAAACATGAAACATGTTCCATATGAAACCATATAAGTTTCTGTAAATATTCCTTAAAATAGGACTTATAGATTATAAGTTATGATGAACCCAAATGAGTACCCTGAAACTGCCTAAAGGCAGAAAACAGAACACATTTAGAAATTCCACCAAATATTTTAAAATGATCCAATTGGTCTAATATTTGAATATGTTATATAATTATATGTTATTTTTAATTAGGAACAAAAATCAGATTAATTGGTCAATTATAGAAAAAGTTATAGGCTAAACAGCCCACAAGGTCACACTGCCTCATAGGAAAAATCTTAACTATTCACATGAACAATGCATATTAATTTGTTTAAGCCACATTAAGTGTCCCTAATCATGAGTTAATCGATTATGTTTTCATATTAGGCTCACAACATATTGGAGACCCACAAGGAGCAGATAGACAATAAGTTAGGGGTCGGAATCAAAGGAGAATGGTGAGTCTAATTATCGATTGAATTCTTTAGAGCAAATGAATGTTGCTTGCTATGTGATTCATGTGATTGTCATGATTGGTCCTTGATAATGTAATGATGGATAATTTGTCACATTGTGGTACGTATAAATGGTATACTTTTGGTATATTTGAGGTATATGTTTGACAAATGTGATATATACACATGGTATATGTATAGTATATGCAAGGTATATGCTTGACATATGAGGTATATATGGAATATATGTATGTTGTATACGATAAAGATGCAATGGTTGATGAATGCTTAAATACAAGTGCATATGCATATGGGCTAAAAAGGCATTGTGACTAGTTAATCGATATTGTAAAGCAAAAGTAGAGGCCTATGGCCTAATAAATGTGCAAATGAAACCAATGATCAAGCTAGCTAGCAAATGCAAATGCAAATGTTCACATGGCAAATATTCACATGGAAACCCAGGGCAATATATGTTTAACTTGGTCACAACAAAATGAAATAAGCAAAGCATTTGCATACATAAAGAATAATGATTATATGTTTCAACTTTATTGATACTTATATGATACTGATGAATGGAATGGAATACATGGTATATATTGGAATTGTGATTTATTACTATGAGTTGTTTGGTACTTTAGAGCTCATTGGATGGTTATTCTCACTGAGTCGCAACTCATCAATTTGCATCATTTTTCAAGTAAAGAAAAGTGATAGCTCATTTTGAGTAGAGTATAAAAGACATGGAGCACAGGTCACTGGTCGAGCCTCATCACTCTCTCTCCTTGCATTCCACACAAGCATGAAAATATGTCATATGTGTTTTGTATTTACGTGCTTGAATATGTATAGTCATTTTGGAATGAGTCTAAAAATGTATAAATGAAATCAACTCGAAAATACTTAGGTGTAAAGTTTAAGTTTTGATATATGTGGTGAAAACCTCAGTGTTAACTTTGCAAAGTCAATGAATAATATTACTGGATATGAGACTTGCAAGTCATTGAATGAAATTATAGGATATGAGACTTGCAAAGTCATTGAATTATATTACAGGATATGAAAAAAAATCTCCTACTATTGTTAACAGGGTATTCTACCTTTCCAGTATGCTATGTATGATTACTTGGTACAGGGATAGGTTATACTCAAATGCATATGATGTGGTGTTACATTTTTGGTATCAGAGTAGGGATAGGTTCCATGGGAACATGCATATGCATAAGAGCATGATAACATATGCATCCTATGTGTTGAACATTATGTAGTGACATACTTTCAATTATTTTAGGGACATCATAAGACATGATACACCAAGGAGGGAGAGGCCGGCCGAAATGCATTCTCATGAGGCATCACCTCATTTACATAGAGAGCAACCAGCAATAGGAGCTAGAGCTCCAGTACATGGATAACAGTCATCTCATGCAGAAGTACCCCATGAAAACCTAGAACAAGAAGTATATGGTCCTGAAATGTACAAGGAAAGACGTTATGACAAGCTGAGGAAATATGGTGCAACTGATTTCAATGGCACAACAGCTCCAACAGAAGCTGAGACATGGTTGAAAAGGACACAGAGGGTACTGAATATGATGAGATGTACCCCGGATGAGAAATTCGATTATGCAGTATCCTTACTGCAAGGAAATGCTTATGAATGGTGGGAGACAGTCCCTGACAGTGATGCACAACCACCGGTGTTACCATGGAATGATTTTCTCCTGGAATTTTAGAACAATTACATGCCTGAAGAATATAAAGATGAGAAGAGGAAGGAATTCTTGAATCTAAAACAGGGGAATATGTCTATTGCGGAGTATGAAGTACAATTTAACAAACTTTCCCATTAAGCCACCTTCATGGTCTCTACTGAAAGAGACAAATGCAGGAAGTTTGAGGAGGGCCTCAAATATGAGATCAGAAACAGAATCACGACTACTGATCTTGATAATTATGCCAGACTCAAAGCTGCTGCAATCAGAGCTGAACAGTTAATGAAAGAAGCTGGGGAACAACAAATAAAAAGGCCATCACATGAATTCTTTGGTGAGTCTAGCAGAAGGTTGGGGAAAAGAGGTAGATATATGCCTGCACAATCTGGTAACAGAAGTGGGTACTCCAGTTCTAGAGGTCGAGGAATGACTTTCTCTTACCCAGGCAGAGGGCAAAGCCAATATGTTGAACAGAGGCCCACATGTAGTCATTGTGGCAGACAGCATACGGGCGAATGTAGAAGGCTCATAGGAGCATGTTATTTATGTGGATCGATGGAGCACATGTATAGAGACTGTCCAAATAGAGCCAAACTAGTAGAGACCAGCAGAGGCAGAGGAGTATCTGAGACTACTGTTGAGGCACCGAGGGTCTACCCTACTAGTGGGACACAAGGCAGAGGAAGAGGCAGGGGCAGGACTGGTACAATGGGAAGAGGAGTGACCATATCTGAAGGTCAGAGTACTAAACCCCCTACTCAGGCCAGGGTGTTTGCTATGTCTAGACAGGAGGTGGTGGATGCTCCTGAAGTAGTTACCGGTAATATTTACATTTATGATATGTTAGCATATGCATTAATTGACCCAGGCTCCACTCATTCATTTATATCATTGCATATGGCATCTAAACTGCATCAGACGCATTAGCCTCTGGGAATTGACATAAATGTGAGTACTCCATTGGGAACAATGGTAGTTGTGAATAATGTCTGCCGTGATTGCCTGATATGCATTGACAGAGCTGAGTTAATAGCTGATCTGATTTTATTGCCAATATATGAATTTGATGTGATATTGGGAATGGACTGCTTAACTAGACATCATGCAATAGTGAATTGCTTTACTAAGGAAGTAATTTTGGAATCACCAAACCAGCCAAGGGTAGTATTTCTAGGTGAAAGAAAACTTGTGCCTACATGTCTAGTTTCAGCTGTAAAGGCATTTTGAATGATCAAAGGGGGATGTGAAGCATATTTGGCATATGTGACTGATACTAGAACCACTGATAGCTTGTTTGAAAATATACCATTGGTAAGGGAATTTGCTGATGTATTCCCAGATGATCTACCTGGTTTACCACCAGATAGAGAGATAGAATTTACTATTGAACTAGTACCAGGAACTGCACCAATATCAAGGTCACCCTACAGAATGGCCCCAGTTGAGTTGAAAGAACTAAAGGCCCAATTGCAGGAGTTACTTGACAAAGGGTATATTAGACCTAGTGTATCACCATGGGGAGCTCCAGTGTTATTTGTTAAAAAGAAAGATGGAACAATGAGATTTTGCATCGATTATAGGCAACTGAACAAAATCACGGTGAAGAACAAATATCCATTGCCTAGAATACATGATTTGTTTAACCAGTTGCAAGGAGCCCAAATATTCTCCAAGATTGATCTGAAATCAGGTTATTACCAGTTGAAGGTAGCAGAAACGGATGTTCCAAAGACTGCCTTTCAAACCAGGTATGGGCATTCTGAATTTTTAGTAATGCCATTTGGATTGACTAATGCTCCAGCTGCATTTGTGGCTTTAATGAATAATGTGTTTCAATCATATTTGGATAGGTTTGTGATAGTATTTATTGATGACATATTGGTGTACTCAAAGAATAGGGGAGAACATGAACAACATTTAAAAATTGTGTTGCAAACTTTGAGGGAGAAACAATTATATGCCAAATTGAGTAAATGTGAATTCTGGTTAGATCATTTGGTGTTTCTTAGACATGTGGTGTCATGTAAGGGCATAGAGGTTGACCCAAAGAAAATTGAGGCTATGGTAAATTGGGAAGCTCCTAAAAATGTTTCTGAAATGCGTAGGTTTTTAGGTTTAGCCGGATACTACCGCAGATTTGTTGATGGATTCTCCTTAATTGCTAGCCCTTTGACTAAATTGTTGAGAAAGAATGTGCCTTTTAAGTGGACTTCTAAATGTCAAAGGAGTTTTGATGAACTAAAACACAGGCTAACCTCAGCACCAGCGGTAACCATCCCTACAGGTACAGGTGGGTTTACAGTATATAGTGATGCTTCTCACCAAGGCTTGGGATGTGTGTTGATGCAACATGGTAAGGTGATAGCTTATGCATCCAGACAACTGAGATCACATGAGATCTCATATCTAGTGCATGATTTTGAACTGGCTCCAGTCGTATTTGCATTGAAGATTTGGAGGCATTATCTGTATGGTGAGACATTCCAAATCTTCACAGACCATAAAAGCTTGGGTTATTTGCTGACACAGAAAGAATTAAACATGAGGCAGAGATGGTGGTTAGAGCTATTGAAAGATTATGACTGTACAATTGAATATCATCCAGGGAAAGCCAATGTGGTAGCAGATGCATTGAGTAGGAAGGCTAGTAGCAGTGTAGCTCACTTGCAAGTATCCTCTTTTCCATATTTGATTCAATTAGGATCAATGAATGTTGAATTAAATATACATGATGAAGGATCACTGATTGCTATTCTTCAAGTCAAACTTATACTAAAGGAGAGGATCAAAGAAGCATAAAGCAAAGATCCTAAATTGTGTGAGAAAATTGAATCAGTAAGGCAGGGAAACAGTAAAGATTTTCAATTGTAGGATGATTTACTGATGTTAAAATCACGCATATGTGTTCCAGACACTGAGAACTTGCGGCAGGAAATAATGGAAGAGGCACACAATGCACCGTATGCAATGCATCCAGGGATGACAAAGATGTATCACAGTTTAAGGCCTCATTACTGGTGGCCAAGAATGAAGAAAGACATAGCAGAATATGTTTCCAAATGCTTAACATGTCAGCAGATTAAGATAGAACATCAGGCACCAGTTGGTAAACTACATCCTTTACCAGTGCCAGAGTGGAAATGGGAAAAGATAACAATGGATTTTGTTTATGGATTGCCTAGAACTCCGCAGAAAAATGATGCAGTATGGGTAATTATTGACAGATTAACCAAGTCAGCACATTTTCTACCTATCAGATGGGGCTGTACACTTAAGAGTTTGGCCAAAATTATATGTGAATGAGATAGTCAGATTGCATGGAATTCCAGTGTCCATTGTGTCTGATAGAGATCCACGATTTACTTCACATTTTTGGGTGAGTTTACAGAATGCATTGGGAACAAAATTGAACTTTAGCACTGCATTCCACCCACAGACTGATGGACAATCAGAAAGGACTATACAGACATTGGAAGAAATGCTTAGGGCATGTTCTATGGAATTCAGAGGTGCTTGGGATGAATATATAGCATTGATTGAATTTGCTTACAATAACCAGTATCATAGCAGTATCCAGATGGCACCATATGAGGCATTGTATGGCAGAAAGTTCCTAAGCCCTATCATTTGGGATGAAGAAGGAGCATGTGCATTAGAAGGGCCAGAGATAGTGCAAGACACAGTGGATAAGATCAAGGTTGTCAAGAATAAGCTAAAGGCAGCACAGGATAGGCAGAAAAGTTATGTTGATCAGCATAGAAGGGAGATGGAATACGAGTTACGTGAAAAGGTGTTTCTTCATGTGTCTCCCTAGAAAGGGATAATTCGATTTTTCAAAAAGGGTAAATTGAGCCCAAGGTATATAGGGCCTTATGAAATTCTTGAGAAGATTGGTCCACTGGCTTATAGGTTGTCTTTACCACCCGAGATGGCTCAGATACATAATGTGTTTCATGTGAGCATGCTTAGAAGATACAGGTCAGATCCTACACATGTACTTAAAGATCAAGCCATTGAGATTGCAGAGGACATGAGTTATGTTGAGGAACCAGTGCTAATCATTGGATACAAGACTAAACAGCTAAGAAACCGAGAAATACCTTTGGTTAAAGTATTATGGCATAACCATTTACAAGAAGAGGCAACATGGGAAACAAAAGAAAATATGAAAAAGCAATATCCACACCAGTTTTCAGGTATTAATTTCGAGGACCAAATTTTTAAAAGGAGGGGAGAATTGTAACATCTTTGACCTTCCCCACATGCATTTCATCAAACATAAGCATCTTGCATACAATTCAATTGAACATGTGCATTTCGTATGTATTTTTGTAGGAACAAGTTCATGGCATGCACTAGCTACGTGTCCTAGTATTTGGCAATTATATCGAGTCACACGTGTATCCTTATAACCTAAATGAGGATAACAAAGTATTAGAAATGAATTGAATAAGATGTATAAATTAAAGTAAGCAAAGTGATTAGATTAGGATTAGTAAACAATTACATTGTTTATTTAGTTAAATCGGGTAAAATGATTAAGTTGTATTATTTTGTGAATTAATGGAATTATAAATATATGTAAATAATAATAATAATAATAATAATAATAATAATATAGACAAAATAAAATGAAAATGACACAAAAGAGAAATAGAAGAGAAGAGAAAAGAGAAATGAGAAGAGAAAAGAGAAGAGATGAAGAGAAAATGACAAAATGACAAAAAACAAGTTGGCTTTATCTTCATCTTTCTTCCCCATTTCTGCCTCCTCACTTCAGCCCCGTTTTCTTCTTCAATTTCCTCCATTTCAAACTTCAATTCTTCCTTGTTTCACCTAGTTTTTGAAATCTAATTGATCCCTTTCAAGGTTTTTCTTGGTAAGTAATCAATTGTTATTGCTATAGGGTTGATTTGAGTTGCTTAGGTTCAATATTAGGCACTAAATTGCACCCCAATTTTGATGATAATAGAAATTGATTCTGGACATGTGTAAAACCCAAATGTTGTTCCATTATGTCTTATATTTATGGATATGTAAACATTTTTGCAAGATATTATGTATAGGGAGAGATATGCTCTTCGTACTGAAACTGGTCAAGATGTAAACCCTAACCACGTTAGCTACTGTGTGGTTTGATTTTGAATATGTTAAAGCCCTTATTTGAAGTCTCTCAAACATAAAAGTTGTAGATATATGTGTGTTGTATCTTTATACCAAAGTCTCAGGTTCATAGACCTTGTAACTTGTGAGTTATGGTGAATGGAACCATGACTGTTCCATGGTTTGAACTGCATACTGAGTGCCGTGGGAAGATACAGTAAATTGTTTGGCAAATTTGAGCTTGTTAGAACTAGATTCTGTAAATAATCAAAACATGAGAGTTATAGGTATATCTCTTATATAAACGTTGGTACTAATTGTAACTTCATTGGTTATGTATAGACTAAGTTATGGCCTTTGTAATCCATACTGGTCTGGAAGTCAATTCTATTCTGGACCAGTAAAATGTTTGCTATAATTAGAAGACCTTAGAGATATAATTGGTAAAAGTTGTAAACATGAAACATGTTCCATATGAACCCTTATAAGTGTCTGTAAAGGTTCATTAAAATAGGGCATATTTATTATAAGTTATGATGAACCCAAATGAGTACCCAGAAACTGCCTAAAGGCAGAAAACAAGGCAGAAAACTGAACACTCTTAGAAATTCCACCAAATATTGTACAATGATCAAATTGGTCTGAAATTTTAGTATGTTCTATAATTATATGTTATTTTTAATTTGGAACAAGAATCAAATTATTGGTCAATTATAGAAAAAGTTATAGGCTAAACAGTCCCATAAGGTCACACTGCCTCATAGGAAAAATCTTAACTATTGACATGAACAATGTATATTAATTTGTTTAAGCCACATTAAGTCTCCCTAATCATGAGTTAATCGATTATGTTTTCATATTAGGCTCACAACATATTGGAGACCCACAAGGAGCAGATAGACAATAAGTTAGGGGTCGGAATCAAAAGGAGAACAGTGAGTCTAATTATCGATTGAATTCTTTAGTGCAAATGAATGTTGCTTGCTTTGTGATTCATGTGATTGTCATGATTGGTCCTTGATAATGTAATGATGGATAATTTGTCACATTGTGGTACGTATAAATGGTATACTTTTGGTATATTTGAGGTATATGTTTGACAAATGTGATATATACACATGGTATATGTATAGTATATGCAAGGTATATGCTTGACATATGAGGTATATATGGAATATATGTATGTTGTATATGATAAAGATGCAATGGTTGATGAATGCTTAAATACAAGTGCATATGCATATGGGCTAAAAAGGCGTTATGACTAGTTAATCGATATTGTAAAGCAAAAGAAGAGGCCTATTTCCCAACAAATGTGCAAATGAAACAAATGATCAAGATAGCTAGCAAATGCAAATGCAAATGTTCACATGGCAAATATTCACATGGAAACCTGCGGCAATGTCTGTTAAACTTGGTCACAACAAAATGAAATAAGCAAAGCATTTGCATACATAAAGAGTAATGATTATATGTTTCAACTTTATTGATACTTAAATGATACTGATGAATGGAATGGAATGCATGGTATATATTGGAATTGTGATTTATTACTATGAGTTGTTTGGTACTTTAGAGCTCATTGGATGGTTATTATCACTGAGCCGCAACTCATCAATTTGCATCATTTTTCAGGTAAAGAAAAGTGATAGCTCATTTTGAGTAGAGTATAAAAGACATGGAGCACAGGTCACTGGTCAAGCCTCATCACTCTCTCTTCTTGTATTCCACACAAGCATGAAAATATGTCATATGTGTTTTGTATTTACGTGCTTGAATATGTATAGTCATTTTGGAATGAGTCTAAAAATGTATAAATGAAATCAACTTGAAAATACTTAGGTGTAAAGTTTATGTTTTGATATATGTGGTGAAAACCTCAGTGTTAACTTTGCTAAGTCAATGAATAATATTACTGGATATGAGACTTGCAAGTCATTGAATGAAATTATAGGATATGAGATTTGCAAAGTCATTGAATTATATTATAGGTTATGAAAAAAAATCTACTACTATTGTTAACAGGGTATTCTACCTTTCCAGTATGCTATGTATGATTACTTGGTATAAGGATAGGTTATACTCAAATGCATATGATGTGGTGTTACATTTTTGGTATCAAAGCAGGGATAAGTTCCATGGGAACATGCATATGCATAAGAGCATGATAACATATGCATCCTATGTGTTGAACATTATGTAGTGACATACTTTCATTTATTTTAGGGACATCATAAGACATAATACACCAAGGAGGGAGAGGCCAGCCGAAATGCATTCTCATGAGGCATCACCTTATTTATATAGAGAGCAACCAACAATAGGAGCTAGAGCTCCAGTACATGGATCACAGTCATCTCATGCAGAAGTACCCCATGAAAACCTAGAACAAGAAGTATATGGTCCTGAAATGTACAAGGAAAGACGTTATGACAAGCTGAGGAAACATGGTGAAACTGATTTCAATGGCACAATAGATCCAACAGAAGTTGAGACATGGCTGAAAAGGACACAGAGGGTACTGAATATGATGAGATGTACCCCGGATGAGAAATTCGATTATGCAGTATCCTTACTGCAAGGAAATGCTTATGAATGGTGGGAGACAGTCCCTGACAGTGATGTACAACACCCGGTGTTGACATGGAATGATTTTCTCCTGGAATTTCAGAACAATTACATGCCTGAAGCATATAAAGATGAGAAGAGGAAGGAATTCCTGAATCTGAAACAGGGTAATATGTCTATTGCGGAGTATGAAGTACAATTTAACAAACTTTCCCATTATGCCACCTTCATGGTCTCTACTGAAAGAGACAAATGAAGGAAGTTTGAGGAGGGCCTCAAATATGAGATCAAAAATAGAATCACGACTACTGATCTTGATAATTATGCCAGACTCAAAGCTGTTACAATCAGAGCTGAAGGGTTAATGAAAGAAGCTGGGGAACAACAAATAAAAAGGACATCACGTGAATTCTTTGGTGAGTCTAGCAGAAGGTTGGGGAAAAGAGGTAGATATATGCCTGCACAATCTGGTAACAGAAGTGGGTACTCCAGTTCTAGAGGTCGAGGAATGACTTTCTCTTACCCAGGTAGAGGGCAAAGCCAATATGTTGAACAGAGGCCCATATGTAGTCATTGTGGCAGACAGCATACGGGCGAATGTAGAAGGCTCATAGGAGCATGTTATTTCTGTGGATCGATGGAGCACATGTATAGAGACTGTCCAAATAGAGCCAAACTAGCAGAGACCAGCAGAGATAGAGGAGTATCTGAGACTACTGTTGAGGCACCGAAAGTCTACCCTACTAGTGGGACACAAGGCAAAGGAAGAGGCAGGGGCAGGATTGGTACAATGGGCAGAGGAGTGACCAGATCTGAAGGTCAGAGTTCTAAACCCCCTACTCAGGCCAGGGTGTTTGCTATGACTAGACAGGAGGCGGTGGATGCTCCTGAAGTAGTTACCGGTAATATTTACATTTATGATATGTTAGCATATGCATTGATTGACCCAGGCTCCACTCATTCATTTATATCATTGCATATGGCATCTAAACTGCATCAGATGCATGAGCCTCTGGGAATTGACATAAATGTGAGTACTCCATTGGGAACAATGGTAGTTGTGAATAATGTCTGTCGTGATTGCCTGATATGCATTGACAGAGCTGAGTTAATAGCTGATCTGATTTTATTGCCAATATATGAATTTGATGTGATATTGGGAATGGACTGGTTAATTAGACATCATGCAATAGTGAATTGCTTTACTAAGGAAGTAATTTTGGAATCACCAAACCAGCCAAGGGTAGTATTTCTAGGTGAAAGAATATTTGTGCCTACATGTCTAGTTTCAGCTGTAAAGGCATTTTGAATGATCAAAGGGGGATGTTAAGCATATTTGGCATATGTGATTGATACTAGAACCACTGATAGCTTGCTTGAAAATATACCAGTGGTAAGGGAATTTGCTGATGTATTCCCAGATGATCTACCTGGTTTACCACTAGATAGAGAGATAGAATTTACTATTGAACTAGTACCAGGAACTGCACCAATATCAAGGTCACCCTATAGAATGGCCCCAGTTGAGTTGAAAGAACTAAAGGCCCAATTGCAGGAGTTACTTGACAAAGGGTATATTAGACCTAGTGTATCACCATGGGGAGCTCCAGTGTTATTTGTTAAAAAGAAAGATGTAACAATGAGATTGTGCATCGATTATAGGCAACTGAAAAAAATGACGGTGAAGAACAAATATTTATTGCCTAGAATAGATGATTTGTTTGACCAGTTGTAAAGAGCCCAAATATTCTCCAAGATTGATTTGAAATCAGGTTATTACCAGCTGAAGGGAGCAGAAGCAGATGTTCCAAAGACTGCCTTTCAAACCAGGTATGGACATTATGAATTTTTAGTAATGCCATTTGGGTTGACTAATGCTCCAGCTGCATTTATGGCTTTAATGAATAAGGTGTTTCAACCATATTTGGATAGGTTTGTGATAGTATTTATTGAAGACATATTGGTGTACTCAAAGAATAGGGGAGAACATGAACAACATTTAAAAATTGTGTTGCACACTTTGAGGGAGAAACAATTATATGACAAATTGAGTAAATGTGAATTCTGGTTGGATCATTTGGTATTTCTTGGACATGTGGTGTCGTGTAAGGGCATAGAGGTTGACCCAAAGAAAATTGAGGCTATGGTAAATTGGGAAGCTCCTAAAAATGTTTCTGAAATGCGTAGTTTTTTGGGTTTAGCCGGATACTACCGCAGATTTGTTGATTGATTCTCCTTATTCGCTAGCCCTTTGACTAAATTGTTGAGAAAGAATGTGCCTTTTAAGTGGACTTCTGAATGTCAAAGGAGTTTCGATGAACTAAAACACAGGCTAACCTCAGCACCAGTGTTAACCATCCCTACAGGTACAGGTGGGTTTACAGTATATAGTGATGCTTCTCACCAGGGCTTGGGATGTGTGTTGATGCAACATGGTAAGGTGATAGCTTATACATCCAGACAACTGAGACCACATGAGATCTCATATCCAGTGCATGATTTAGAACTGGCTGCAGTCGTATTTGCATTGAAGATTTGGAGGCATTATCTGTATGGTGAGACATTCCAAATCTTCACAGACCATAAAAGCTTGGGTTATTTGCTGACACAGAAAGAATTAAACATGAGGCAGAGACGGTGGTTAGAGCTATTGAAAGATTATGACTGTACAATTGAATACCATCCAGGGAAAGCCAATGTGGTAACAGATGCATTGAGTAGGAAGGCTAGTAGCAGTGTAGCTCACTTGCAAGTATCCTCTTTTCCATATTTGACTCAATTACGATCTATGAATCTTGAATTAAAAATACATGATGAAGGATCACTGATTGCTACTCTTCAAGTCAGACCTATACTAAAGAAGAGGATCAAAGAAGCACAAAGCAAAGATCCTAAATTGTGTGAGAAAATTGAATCAGGAAGGCAGGGAAACAGTAAAGATTTTCAATTGCAGGATGATATACTGATGTTAAAGTCACGCATATGTGTTCCAGACACTGAGAACTTGCGTCAGCAAATAATGGAAGAGGCACACAATGCACCGTATGCAATGGACCCAGGGATGAAAAGATGTATCACAGTTTAAGGCCTCATTACTGGTGGCCAAGAATGAAGAAAGACATAGAAGAATATGTTTCCAAATGCTTAACATGTTAGCAGATTAAGATAGGACATCAGGCACCAGTTGGTAAACTACATCCTTTACCAGTGCCAGAGTGGAAATGGGAAAAGATAACAATGGATTTTGTTTATGGATTGCCTAGAACTCCACAGAAAAATGATGCAGTATGGGTAATTATTGACAGATTAACCAAGTCAGCACATTTTCTACCTATCAGATGGGGCTGTACACTTGAGAGTTTGGCCAAATTATATGTGAATGAGATAGTCAGATTGCATGGCATTCCAGTGTCCATTGTGTCTAATAGAGATCCACGGTTTACTTCACATTTTTGGGTGAGTTTACAGAATGCATTGGGAACAAAATTGAACTTTAGCACTGCATTCCACCCACAGACTGATGGACAATCAGAAAGGACTATACAGACATTGGAAGAAATGCTTAGGGCATGTTCTATGGAATTCAGAGGTGCTTGGGATGAATATATAGCATTGATTGAATTTGCTTACAATAACCAGTATCATAGCAGTATCCAGATGGCACCATATGAGGCATTGTATGGCAGAAAGTGCCTAAGCCCTATCATTTGGGATGAAGAAGGAGCATGTGCATTACAAGGGCCAGAGATAGTGCAAGACACAGTGGATAAGATCAAAGTTGTCAAGAACAAGGTAAAGGCAGCACAGGATAGGCAAAAAAGTTATGTTGATCAGCATAGAAGGGAGATGGAATACGAGTTAGGTGAAAAGGTGTTTCTTCATGTGTCTCCCTAGAAAGGGATAATTCGATTTTCCAAAAAGGGTAAATTGAGCCCAAGGTATATAGGGCCTTATGAAATTCTTGAGAAGATTGGTCCACTGGCTTATAGGTTGTCTTTACCACCCGAGATGGCTCAGATACATAATTTGTTTCATATGAGCATGCTTAGAAGATACAGGTCAGATCCTACACAGGTACTTAAAGATCAAGCCATTGAGATTGCAGAGGACATGAGTTATGTGAAGGAACCAGTGCAAATCATTGGATACAAGACTAAACAGCTATGAAATTGAGAAATACCTTTGGTTAAAGTATTATGGCGTAGCCATTTACAAGAAGAGGCAACATGGGAAACAGAAGAAAATATGAAGAAGCAATATCCACATCTGTTTTCAGGTATTAATTTTGAGGACGAAATTTTTAAAAAGAGGGGAGAATTGTAACATCCTTGACCTTCCCCACATGCATTTCATCGAACATAAGCATCTTGCATACAATTCAATTGAACACGTGCATTTTATACGTATTTTCGTAGGAACAAGTTTATGACACGCACTAGCTACGTGTCCTAGTATTTGGCACTTGTATCGAATCACACATGTGTAATTATAACCTAAATAAGGATAACAAAGTATTAGAAATGAATTGAATAAGGTGACTAAATTAAAGTAAGAAAAATGATTAGATTAAGATTAGTGAACATTTACATTACTAATTTAGTTAAATCGGGTCAAATGATTAAGTTGTATCATTGTTTGAATTAGTGGAATTATAAATCTATGTAAATAATAATAATAATAATAATAATAATAATAATAATATAGACAAAATAAAATGAAAATGACATAAAAGAGAAATAGAAGAGAAGAGAAGACAAAGGAGAAGACAAAGGAGAAAAGAAATGAGAAAAGAGATGAGAAAAAGATAAAAAGGACAAAAACCAAAAGTTAGCTTTATCTTCCCATTTCTGCCTTCTTCTCCAGCCCATTTTCTTCTTCAATTTCCTCCATTTCAGACTTTAATTCTTCCTTTTTTCACCTATTACTTTCACCAAATTGATCCCTTGCAAGTTCGTTCTTGGTAAGTAATCAATTCTTATTGCTATAGGGTTGATTTGAGTTGCTTAGGTTCAATATTAGGTACTGAATTGCACCCCGATTTTGATATTAATAGAAATTGATTTTGGAAATGTGTAAAAAAAAAAATTTGTTCCTTTATATCATATATTTATGGATATGTAAACATTTTTGCAAGATTTTATGTATAGGTAGAGATATGCTCTTCGTACTGAAACTGGTGAGGTTATAAACCCTAACCAAGTTAGCTACAGTGTGGTTTGATTTCGAATATGTTAAAGCCTTATTTGAAGTCTATCAAAACATATAAGTTGTATATATATGTGTTTTGTATCTGTCTACCAAATTTCAGGTTCATAGATCTTGTAAATGGTGAGTTATGGTGAATGGAACCATGATTGTTCCTTGGTTTGAACTGCATACTGAGTGCCCTGGGAAGATACAGTAATTTGTTTGGCTAATTTGAGTTTGTTAGAACTAGATTCTGTAAATTATAAAAACATGATAATTATAGGTATATGTCTTAGTTAAAATTTGGTACTAATGGAAACTTCATTGGTTATGTATAGACTAAGTTATGGCCTTTGTAAGCCATACTGGTCCGGAAGTCAATTCTATTCTAGACCAATATAATGTTTGGTATATTTAGAAGACCTTAGAGACATAATTGGTAAAAGTTGTAAACATGTTCCATATGAACCCATATAAGGTTCTGTAAAGTTTCATTAAAATATGACTTATATATTATAAGTTATGATGAACCCAAATGAGTACCCTGAAACTGCCTAATGGCAGAAAATAAGGCAGAAAACATAACACTTTTAGCAATTCCACCAAATATTTTACAATGATCCAATTGGTCTGATATTTTAATATGTTCTATAATTATATGTTATTTTTAATTAGGAACAAGAATCAGATTAATTGGTCAATTATAAAAAAAGTTATAGGCTAAACAGTCCCATAAGGTCACACTGCCTCATAGGAAAAATCTTAACTATTGACATGAACAATGCATCTTAATTTGTTTAAGCCACATTAAGTCTCCCTAATCATGAGTTAATCAATTATGTTTTCATATTAGGCTCGCAACATATTGGAGACCCACAAGGAGCGATAGACAATAAGTTAGGGGTCGGAATCAAAGGAGAACGGTGAGTCTAATTATCGATTGAATTTTTTAGTGCAAATGAATGTTGCTTGCTATGTGATTCATGTGATTATCATGATTGGTCCTTGATAATGTAATGATGGATAATTTGTGACATTGTGGTACATATAAAAGGTATACTTGTGGTATATTTGAGGTATATGTTTGACATATGTGATATATATACATGGTATATGTATAGTATATGCATGGTATATGCTTGACATATGAGGTATATATGGAATATATGTATGTTGTATATGATAAAGATGCAATGGTTGATGAAAGCTTAAATACAAGTGCATATGCATATGGGCTAAAAAGGCGTTGTGACTAGTTAATCGATATTATAAAGCAAAAGAAGAGGCCTATGGCCCAAAAAATGTGCAAATGAAACAAATGATCAAGCTAGCTAGCAATGAAAATGCAAATGTTCACATGGCAAATATTCATATGGAAACCCGGGGCAATGTCTGTTTAACTTGGTCACAACAAAATGAAATAAGCAAAGCATTTGCATACATAAAGAGTAATGATTATATGTTTCAACTTTATTGATACTTATATGATACTGATGAATGGAATGGAATACATGGTATATATTGGAATTGTGATTTATTACTATGAGTTGTTTGGTACTTTAGAGCTCATTGGATGGTTATTCTCACTGAGCCGCAACTCATCAATTTGCATCATTTTTCAGGTAAAGAAAAGTGATAGCTCATTTTGAGTAGCGTATAAAAGACATGGAGCACAGGTCACTGGCCGAGCCTCATCACTCTCTCTCTCCTTGCATTCCAGACAAGCATGAAAACATGTCATCTGTATTTTGGACTTATATGCTTGAATATGTATTATCACTCTAGATTACTTTTGAAATGTATAAATGGAAACAACCCGTAATCCTTCGGATGTGAAGTATATGTTTTAATATATGTGATATATCGTATTTGTGGTTTTTAATGCTGACTTCAAAAGTCATTGAGTGATATTACAGGATATAAGACTTGTAAAGTCCTTAGTTGATTTTACAGGATATGATATGAAAAAAAAAATTACTACCACTGTTATCAGGGTATTTTCTCTTTCCAACATGCAGTATGTGATTATTTGATACAGAAATAGGTTATATTTAAATGCATAAGGTGTGGTGTTACATCTTACACATGTAATACCTGTGGAATCAATAGAGGCACAACCAAACTTGACCTATTTAGAAGAGCCGGTGAAAATCATAGCTCAAGGAATCAAGGAACTATGTAACAAGAAGGTACCATTGGTAAAGGTCTTATGGTGCAATCATGCAGTACAAGAAGCCACTTGGGAGAGTGAAGATATAATGAGAACTCAGCATCCTCAGTTATTCAGCTTCACTTAACCAAGTAAATTTCGAAGATAAAATTTTCTTAAGGGGGAGAGAATTGTAACATCTAGTGATTTAGGTCTCGATTGCGCATGAAGAAGTTATGAATAGTTCAAAATCTAACAAATGGCTTCAAGCCATGAAGTTAAAAATGGATTCCATGTATGAAAACCAAGTATGGACTTTGGTTGACCCACCTGAAGGGATAAAGTCTATAGGGTGCAAATGGGTTTTCAAAAAGAGAACTAATTTGGATGGTAATGTGGTTACCTATAAAGCTAGACTTGTAGCTAAAAGTTATCGTGAAAGATAAGGAATTGACTATGATGAAACTTTTAGTCTAGTAGCTATGCTCAAATCCATAAGGATACTCCTAGCCATTACTGCTCATTATGATTATGAGATAAGGCAAATGGATGTGAAGAGGACTTTTCTTAATGGAAATTTGATCAAGGATGTGTACATGACACAACCAGAAGGCTTCATATCTAAAGATGGAAATAAGGTATGCAAGCTTCAAAGATCCATTTATGGATTAAACCAAACATCCAGGAGTTGGAATATTCATTTTATGAGACAATCAAATAGTTTGGTTTCATAAAAAATCCGAATGAACCTTGTGTATACAAGAAGGTTAGTGGGAGTGCAATCGTATACCTTGTGTTGTATGTAGATGACATATTGCTAATGGGAAATGATGTCTTAGCCTTACAATCAGTCAAAATTTGCTTATCCAATAATTTCTCTATGAAAGTCCTTGGAGAAGTAGTCTATATTTTGGGGATAAGGATCTATAGAAATAGATTTAAAAGATTGTTTGGTCTTTCATAGTCTACATACATAGACAAATGGAGCAGTCTAAAAAGGGATATATTCTCATGACCCATAGGATTACTATTTCAAAGTCTATATCTAAAGACACAAGATGAGAGGACACACATGAGTTTGATTCCATATGCTTCATCTATAGGATCAATCATGTATGCTATGATATGTACAAGACCCAATGTATCATATGCTTTAAGTGTCACAAGCAGAAACCAATCGAACCCTAGTGAGAGTCATTAGGTGGCTATCAAGCATATCCTTAAGTACTTGAGAAGGACTAATGATGTATTCTTATTATATGGAGATGGAGATCTTGTTGTGAGCGAGTATACCAAAGTTAGTTTCCAATCTGACAAGGATGACTCAAAATCTCAGTTAGGTTATATATTCACACTAAATGGTGGAGCAGTCAGTTGGAAAAATTCCAAACAGGAAATGACTGTTAATTCCACAACCGAAACAGAGTACATTATAGCTTCTGAAACAACAAAGGAAGTAGTTTGGATAAAGAAATTCATCATGGAACTTGGAGTGGTTCCTAGCATTGTTCATCTAATACAATTGTAATGTGATAATAATGGAGCCATTACATAGGCAAATGAGCCACGGTCTCATCAGAGATCCAAACATGTATTTAAAATATATCATTTGATTAGAGAAATCATTGATAGGAATGATGTAAAGATAGAAACAGTGCCCACTGATCAAAATGTTGTTGATCCTTTAACTAAGCCACTTTCCTAAAAGAAATATGATTCTCATGTACTCGCCTATGAAATTAATTACGAAGGCAATTGGCTTTAATGCAAGTGGGACTTTTGTCCAAATGGGAGCTTATTAGAGAAGTGCTCTAAAGGCAATTATCTTTAGCACTTATTGTACAATTTTATTTGATTAATAAAAGGTTTTTTCATTAATTTAATGTTCACTTGATATATGAATTGAAAGTGATCTTAAATCAATTAATGAAGTCCTTGATACATAACATAACATGAAGAAAATCATGATGAGATCATGATATTGAGATTCTTATCATATGTAATTATATTAGTATCTAAATTATCCCTAGTCATAGGATTAATGAGATGTGACATTGTTAATCCGGATAGACTAGCATATGTTACACTCCCTGATTGGATCAAGCAGAAGATATCATAATCTATAAACATGAGATGTTTAGAGTTAACATGTGGATGCTTGCTAAGTGTAGCTAAGTAATTAGATGACCTGCTATGAGATAATCATATGGATAATCTATTCAAATGTTAAAGAGTTCTAAACTATAGTTTTTGAAATTAATCTGTAATACCCGATAATTTAGGCCACGGTCGCGGTTGACCGAAATCCGGCGCGCTGAACCGATCGAGGTCTAAATTTGGACATGAAAGAAATAAATTTAAATAATAATAAGATGGGAGAAAAATATTTTGAATATTATTAATTGAGAATTTTGAAGTTTGGAATTAAAATTGGGAAAAAAATTATTTTTCGCTAAACGAAATTTGGAATTGCAGTGTTTTTGGCATGCCAAAAATTCTAAGAAGGCATAAAAATGGAATATTCTTTATCTAAGGAAAGGAATATTCTTTTGATTAAAATAAAGTAAGAGTTATTTAAATTAATGGACCAATAGGAATCAAGATTAGTAACTAATCCTAACCACCCACCTAATCCAACTATAAAAAGTCAAATTTTCACTTTTTTGACCATTCTTCTTCTTCTTCATCTTGACCAAACTCATTTCTCTCTCTTTTCTTCTTCTTTGCCGTGAGCTTCTCCTCTCCCATTTACTTTTGTTTTTCTTTCTTCAAATCAAGCTAAGATTAGATGAAAAAAAAAGGGGATTAAGGCAAGATCATGAAGAAAGTGAAGTAAAGTGAGCAAAACTAAGGAAGAGGAAGGAAGAAAGGAAGAAAAAAAAAAGAGTTTTTAGCCATTTGGAAGATCATCAAAGGTGAGTTTAGATTTTCCATCTCCTTACTTTCTTCTTCTCTTTTCTTTGAGTTTGAGGTTAGTTGCCATTATAGCTAGTAAATTAGGGTTATTAGTATGCTAATGGTGATTAAGGGTGGATTAGTGTGATTAGTGTTTGATTAGTGTAAAATTTATTGTTAGGGCAAGGAAGTGAACAACCTTTGAACCAAAATCAAAGGGGAAGTAAGGGCAAGGAAAAGGCTATCTAAGAGGAAGAGAAAAGTGAAGAAAAATAGAACTTTGAGGTATGTACATTTGGCAAAAAAATTCAATATAGAAAAGTATTGATTTTGATTTTGTGATGTAGTGAATTTATGTATGAAATTCTGAACATTTGATTGAGTGATTAAATGATGTCATGAATGTGAAAATAAAGACTAGAAAATGAGGTTGATGCATGAAAATGGAAAATGTATGAATTATTTGATGTGCTGGAAAATTCGTCTTATGAACAGTGTCTAGTGTTTTGGTCATAACTTGAGTTCTGGAAATCATTTCTGAGTGATTCTTGCTGGATTGGAAATTTAAGACATAGCGCTTGAACTTTCATTCAGACCATTAGACCTAAATATGCCTGGAATTAGGTGACAAATGGACTCAAACGTTGAACTAGAAATCTGTCCAAAAAAAAAATACTGGGCAGATTGCAGTGAACATAGGTTGGAAAACAATTCATAACTTTTGCTAAGAAATTATTTTTAATGTGATTCCAGTTGGAAATTAAAGATAAGACATGTACCTGCATTTTTCTAGTTGATAACTTGTCCAAATGCCATCTAGAAATGGATGAAAAAGATATAGAAAGATAAGGCAGAAATCTGTCCAGTAAAATACTGGGCAGATTGCAGCGAATGTAACTTAGGAGAAAATTTATAACTTTTGCTACAAAATTTGTTTTGATGTGATTCCAGTTGTAAATTAAAGATAAGACATGTACCTATATTTTGTTAGATGATCATATGTCCAAATTCTGTCTAAAAATAGACGAAAAATGCAGAGCAACATAAGGTAGAAATGCTGTCCAGAATAGGACAGCTGGTAGAAATGTGTTGATTGTGGATTTATGTGTTAGAAAATGTATTGATTGAATTTTTCTTATAGTTATAATGATTAAATGAGCTAGTATGAGGTTGTAAAATATTGAATGAGAATTATTGCATTTATATGGAATTTATATTAATATTTCCCTACATAATTTATGCAAATATGAATAAAGGTAACAAATGTAATTTAAGTCCTATAACATCTAGTCGAGAACTAGAAATTAGGATAAGTTGGCATGCCAATAAAAGGGTAGAAATGTAGGCACTAAATATAATAGTGCTGAGTTAAAATTATGTAGGCACTAAAAATAATAGTGCTGAGTTGAAATTTACTTAGGCACTAAGAATTAGTGTTGAGTTCGAAATTTACGTAGGCATCAAAAAGGTGCTGAGTTGTTATTGAAAATGTAGGCGTTAAACGCCGAGTTATAAAATAATTATGTAGGCGCCGAGTATACTGCCGGAGAGCAAAAACCCTGTATCCAGTGTTTAGTTTCGGTCTAAGATGTCGTGGGCTATTAAATAAATAACAGAAAAAAAATGTGAAGTATGAAATTCATATTGTAAATTTTATATCTTGTATTGTTAAAATTTCAAGCATGCTTAATGAATAAAATATCATAATTCATGAATTAAAAATTTTTGCATGAAGAAAATAGTTTATTATTAATTGAATATTTGGCATGCTAAATAAGTTAATTGTAGTTTCTAAAATTTTATTTTAGAATTATTTATGTAATGATTGGATAGTTGCCAAACGTACCACTAAGCTAGTAGCTTAGCGCGTGTGTTTCACGCGCAGATAAATAGAAGTAGTTGTTCCGATAGAGCGACCGAAGAAGAGGGAACCCCAAGATCAGATTGCAGCAGTCTAGTTCTTTTTGTATGTTTTGATAATGATGTTGTAAAAATTAAGTTTTAAGAATTTTGTTGATGTAAATTTGTGGCTTGTAATATTTATAAGTAATGGATTTGGTAATTATATATATATCTAGAATTATTGTAGTTATATTTTTAAATATCATGGTTTAATGAATAAGTTATTTTGAATCACAATATTCCCATCACTAAATATATATTTAAATTGAAAAAAAAATATTTATACAAAATTGAGCGTTGGTTTTAAATTAAATGAGTTTAGTAGCACTTCCATATCCTATTAGCGATTAGTAGGGTAAGTGAGCGCTACATAATCAGCATATCCGGTGGTTAAAAATACACCCGTGAGTTAAAATATTTTATTTAATCATTGGAAAATATAGGTTTTGACTAGTCCGATGGTAAAATTTGGAGTGAAAATGAAGTCAAATAAGCACTCAAAGTCAAAACTAAGAAAAAACGGGACCTGGTTTAATTAAATAGTTGGTTGACCGTATTTTGACCGAACTATGAAAACTAGTAAATGACATCAAAAAATTTATTTTAAGACATGGATAAACTCTAAATAATATTTAGGATTTTTTGACAGTGAAAAAAGAATTTTACGGTAATACCGAAAATTTAATTATCTGTCCAGTTGGAGTGAGCTGGACAGAAAATAGACTCTGATTGAGTTGAAATTTTTGTGTAGACATATAAAATATTTTGTGAATTATGGAATCAAATTTGGATGAAATTAAGCTTGGAAAGTGAGAAAATTAATTTATAGTGCATAATTGGGCCTAAATGGGTTGGACTTTGTTTGGCTCAAGCCCACCCAAATTAAACCACTATAAATAGGCCAAAATATCAGAATTCTCTAGAGAGAATTCTGCAACTTCTTCTTCTACTACTCCCTTGCTTGGCCAAACCATATTTCCCATTTTTCTCTTCCAAATTTCTTCCAATTTCTTCAATTTTTACACCAAAATCAACTACCCAAAAAAATTTCAGCATCTCTAGTACCTAGTAGAAGCTTTTAATCTTCATTTGGAAGGCTAGAGTGGAAGGAAATCAAAGGAGAAAAGTTAAGATACAAATTTGAGGTAAGTAAAATTTATAGTTTTAAATTAGTTTAATGGTTCAAATAGGTAGTTTAAGGTATGTAGATGATAAATATGAAGTTTATTTGAGTTAAGGAAGCAAAATATTGGTGGATTAATGAAGTGTAATTTTCGGTCATGGTAGGTTCAAAGCGAAGTGAAGGTGCTTCCAAGGAAAAGGCAAAGGAAATAGAGGATTAGGAAGGCCAAAGTAAGAAATTAACATTAGTGATTTCAAAATCTATCTATTTTCATTAATTAAGCATGATTTAGGGTTATGGAAATTAGGAATTTTGTATGTGTGCATGTAATTGGTAAATTAAGGGTAAAGAATATTGAAGTATTGATAAAAAGAATAATAAATATATTAAAGAAAAAACTGAATAGTGCAACAAATATAATATTTTATGTATGAATGCATGAAAGAATAGGTCAATGAAAATATTTAGATTAGTAATCACTACTGGGCATATTAATACTCAGTACATAGTTATTTGATTGCGTGCAGATAGTTGCTAAAAAGGAAACAGAAGCAAGCGTACAAATTTTGAAAGCTGACAGAAGAATAAATAATAGTAGGTTAGTACCAAGAATGACATATATATATATATATATATATATATATATATATATATATATATATATGGAGTTGTAGGATTAAAATTATGTATATGTTATGATAAATAATATTTGTAAATTATTATATGTGTGAAGAATAGAAGGTTGACTTATGGTTGAATGAAAACTATTTTGTATAATATGTGTATTGTTGTGCCCAAAAATGGGCTGTGAATTGTTTGTATTACAGGTGGGGTAGTTAATTTATAGTCGTCATGATACCGAAATTTTTAAAAAATAGGATTAATTAAAGTGCTAATAATATTATGATTATAAAATTAAGAAAAAATGTTTTGCACACATCGGCTATAAGTGTATTAATTCATGTAACGTAAATATAAAATAAGTATTATAAGGGTGTCACATAAGGTACTCAAGGATATCTTGGATACTGATTCTGTATTTTGACATTATTCTTTATTGCCTCAGGGAGGTTGCTCATAGGGTAGTGATTGGATACAGCGTGAGGTATTTAAAGGTAATTCGGTAACCAACAAAGGATTCACTACACCTGATAGAAGGAGTGTATACCCATGACCTCTTATCGGGGTCATTACTCAGGAATCTCTAGCCAGAGTGATAATGTCATAGAGATAGTCTTCAATGACATGTCTAATAGTGTAATGAGTATCAAGGACAAGAACAAACATTACTTGGACTAGACATAATGTAGTCAGTCTAGTGAGAATTGACACATGTTCATACTTTGAACCAAGTAGGGTATAGAATTGTGAAATGAATAATTGCACTAAAATTTTTTATGGAAAGATTAGTAGTCAAATCACCAATTTTTCGATCAATTGGGGATCATGATGTGTTGCTAGATACTGTTCATGATTTACTTAAATTAATTATTAATTTAATTGGCTAACATAACTGAGAATCTAATAGGTCACACCCATTGGAGATGTGAAGAATGAGTAAAATAGTCTTGGATGAGATCCAAAAATATGAGAGAATTATTTTGGGACGGATCGCAATGAGATCACATGAAAACATCATTTTGAGAGTTCATGGGCCTGTACAAGCTCCTGTGAGCTACTGGCCTACCAGGCAAGCTAGCTGGGTTGTAGGCTACCAACTGTTCTAATTGGCCTTAATTGGCCAATTAAGGCAAAGAACCCAAAATCTCTCCCATTGTCTTGTGCACTTTGTACTTAAATTATTTTTAGGGTAAAAATATTTTTGAAAAGCTTAGAAGTCTAAAAATATTTTTTGGAAATTAAGAAATTCAAAAAAAATTTTCCAAAAAAGAAAAATAATAGTTATTTTTTATATTCTCTCAAATTGAACATAAACAATTGCTAGCACTTTAAAGGTCTATTCAATCATTTCTCTTGTAGTTTTTTCTCATATTTTCACATGGATTAACATTAGAGACATCATAAAGTAGATTTTTATGGTTTGCAATAACCCAAAAAAGTAAAAATTTAAAGAATAATCAAGAAATTAGAAGGTATAATTTCTTACTGTTGAACCTTGAGGGGTATTTCCGTTATTTTGATGCTAACAAATAAAATAGCAATAATGTATTTAACATACTTGTTTTCTAACTCTACTGAACAGGGTATGGAATATGATAGCAAGAATGGAGAATAGAAGATTAATCTTAAAAAGATAAAATTGAAGAAATAGCATGTTCACGCCTGTGACCTTATGTCTCACGCCCGTGATGAAGCTTAGCACCAACAATCTAACATTTAAAGTTCACGGCCATGAAGAAAGATAGGAACTGTGAATGAACATTTCAGTCACACCCATGAATAAATGTCACGCCCATGAGAAGACATGACAAATTCTTCCAGATAGTTTCACGACCAAAGTCACCATTTGGACCACGGCTTGGAAGGATGTCATGCCCGTGAAGATAAAATGTCACGCCCTTGAACAAACACTTCAAAACCTTCCAGAATGCTTCACAACCAAGGTCACCACTCAAGTCACGGCTTGGAAGAACAGTCAGAACCGTAACACACATAGTCACGACTGTGAAAAATGAAAAAGAAACATGTTAGGCGCGATTATAAGGGTTGGTGCAACGGCTAGTTTCATATTAAATGCATTCTAACGACTTTAATTTACTATGGAAGTATAAATACAAGTCATTTATGCATCCAGAACAAGAAGAGAACAAGAGAATAGCTAATATTTTGAATCAAAATCTTGTTGTAAGTCATTTTGTGCATTTGATATTCTCTGTGAAAATATTTTTGCTCATCATTTATTGAGCAATATAGATTTATAAGTGTTTCTCTCTATAATCATCTACTCAAGTGAGTTTTGGGTATTTCTGGGTTAAGAGTAGAAAACTTGTAAGGGTTAGTTGTGTGAGCCTCTAAAACACAAAGAAATGTTATTTGTGTGAGCCTTTAAAACACAAGGTAAAGGTTATTTGTGTGATCCTGTAAAACATAAGGAATTGGTTATTGTGTGAGCCATCAAAATACAAGGGATTTCTGGGTTAAGTGTGATCCATTGTTAGAAACACTATAGTTGGGAGTGAGCTTGTAAAACTCCATTGTAACACTTAGTGTGTTAATGAAACTCCCAATTGAGATTAGGGAGAGGAGTAGGGTTTGTTAACACCCGAACCTCTATAAAAATCATGTGTCATATTTTTCTATCCCTACTAAACTTAACTTTCATTTCAGCACTTAAAAGTTAAATTTTTAATCTACAATTCAACTCCCCTTCTTAGTTCAGAATCTGGGCAACAATTGGTATCAGAGCTAAGTCTAGCATCGAAGCCTAAATAGCGCTAGTAAAGATCAAGATATGGCCAATGAAGGATTCCAAAGTCTCAAGCCTTACTTTGATGGAGCAAATTATGCTCATTGGAAGTTTCGGATGGAGACATATATGGATAATGAAGGAATTGAAGCCTAGGATAGTATTCGGAAAGAATGGACTCCATAAACTAGAAAAGGAGTTGATGGTGAAGAAGAAATCCTGTCAAGAGATGATTGGACAGAGCCTCAAAGAAGAGCAAATTTCAAAAATAAAAAAGCAATGACAATTCTCTCAAGCTCATTATCCATTGAAGAATATGGTAGGATACAACACTGTTCAACTGCATATAGCATGTGGAAAATATTGGAAAACTATCATGAAGCCCACAAAGCCACATGGGATGATGAAAGCTCTCCAAGTGAAAAAGATGACAATGAAAGCAAAGAGGTTAACCTATGCTTCATGGCTATTGAGGATCACATCTCGGATAATGTAAAGTCACTTCACTCATACTCTTTCAATAATGATAGTAGTGATAATGATAGTAATAATGATGATGATGATGATGAACAAAGCCTAATAGAAGAGTTGAATCTAGAATTAGAGAAATATAGGAGTAAATTCAATACTTATAAAAATAACATTTCTATTTTAAAAATCAAAATGGATGTTTTAGAAAAGGAGAACTTAAGTTTAAATTATCTAATGAATCTCTTCAAAAGTCATTAGATGAATACTCCTCAATACCCTCAACTAAATCTTTGCTTAAAGAGAATAATACTTTAAAAAATGAAGTTGGGGAACTTAGAAATTCCATTTCAAAATTTCACAAAAGGAAAAGAGAGTTTAGATACTCTCATTGTGTCTCAAAGACAACCTTTAATTAGACACGGTCTAGAATTTAAGGGCACATCATCATCTTCTCACAAAACTATTTTTGTTAAGTCAAGTGAACCTCACATCTCCACACTTGCGGGAACAGCACCAAGGAATAAGTACACTAAACCTTTTATACATAAAAGGAATAATCAAGGATTGGTAAGCCTAAGAAAGAAACCTCAAAAGACTAATCATGCCTTTATGTATAAGAAGCATGCATCTAGAAAAGCATTAATTAATCATGATTGTGAATGTCATTGTTCTCAAACTCAGTCTAATAGAATTATGGCATTCAAATACATTGTAAGAACAAAAAGCAATTTTAGACCTAAACAGTGTAATTATTGTATGAAAGTTGGTCACATAAATAAACATTGCTGGATAAGGAAGGCTCATTAGGAACCTTCATGTGCTAACCCCTAAGGACCCAAGCTCATTTGGGTACCTAAAAATCATACTTAATTGTGATTCTATAGGTATGCCTCAAGTCCACAATAAACAAAAATGCTTGGCTAGTAGATAGTGGATGCTCAAGGCATATGACAGAAGACAAAGAACTCTTCAATGAAATTAAAAGTATTGATTGAGGTAAAGTTACCTTTGGAAACAATGCTAAGGGTAAGGTAATTGACATTGGCTTTATTGGTATTAATGGTATTACTTTTATTAAAGATGTCTTACTTGTTGATGTCTTGAAATATAACTTGTTGAGTGTTAGTCAATTATGTGATAAAGGAAACAAAGTAACATTTACGTCCAACGAATGTCTTGTAACCTCTATTGATGGTCAAGAGATATTTAAAGGAAATAGAGATGTCAACACTTACATAATAGACTTAAATGAAATATGTAATTATTCCTCTAAGTGTCTTGTAACTACTAGTGATGAATCTTGGTTGTGTCATAGAAGGCTTGTTCATGCGAACATAGACTTAATTCAAAGCCTCAGCACAAGAGAACTAGTAAAGGGACTGCCAAAAGTTAAATTTGAAAAAGACAAGACATGTGAACCTTGCCAAAGAGGGAAGCAACACAAGTCATCCTTCAAATCCAAAAATATAGTAAGTACCTCAAAACCTCTACAACTCCTGCATCTAGATTTATTGGGACCTACTAGAATTGCAAGCTTAGGAGGTAAACATTATGTCTTTGTCATCGTAGATGATTACTCTAGATTTACTTGGGTAATTTGCTTAGCTCAAAAGAGTGATGCTTTTGAAAATTTCAAAAACTTTGCTAAAAGAGTTCAAAATGAAAAAGGATATTGCATTTCAAAAATAAGAAGTGACCATGGCAAAGAATTTGAAAATGAAAACTTTGAAAGTTTTTGTGTTGAACATGGCATTTCGCAGAATTTTTCATCTCTTAGGACACCTCAACAAAATGGGGTAGTTGAAAGGAAAAATCGAACTTTAATTGAAATGGCTAGAACAATGTTCAATGAGTATGGTTTACTAACTTACTTTTGGGCAAAAGCCACAAATACTGCTTGTTATATTTCAAATCGAGTTTTCAAAAGACCTCTTCTAAACAAAACCTCATTCAAGCTATGGAATGGAAGAAAGCCCTTGATATCATATTTTAGAGTATTTGGATGCAAATGCTTCATATTGAATACCAAGGACAACCTTGGAAAATTTGCCTCTAAATCTGATGAAGGTATCTTTTTAGGATACTCTACAACTAGCAAAACATATAGAGTATTTAATAAAGGGTCATTAACTACTGAAGAATCTATGCATGTTGTTTTTAATGAATCTAGTAGACTTGATCTTGTGAAAGGTAGTGCTCTTGAGGATGTTGTACGTACCATGGAAAGACTTGATCTTGAAAATGGAAAAGAAGAAAATGATTAAGAAGATTATCATCAAGATGATTCTCTACCTCAAACTCAAGAGGAAAACAGGCAAGAGCTCCCAAAGGAATGGAGATTGACAAAAGATCACCCTAAAGAGCAAATCATTGGTGATCCTTCTAGAGGAGTAAGCACTAGATCTCATTTCAAATATTTAGCCTCTGACCTTGCTTTTATTTCTCAAATTGAGCAAAAAATATTGATGAGGCTCTTAATGATGAAAGTTGGGTGATTGCAATGCAAGAGGAACTCAACCAATTTGAGAGAAGTAAGGTATGGATCTTAGTACCTAGACCCAAGGATCATCATATTATAGGTAGCAAATGGGTATTTAAAAATAAATTAGATGAACAAGATTTAATAACTAGGAATAAGGCTAGATTGGTTGCAAAAGGGTATAATCAGGAAGAAGGAATAGATTATGATGAGACCTATGCTCCTGTAGCTAGATTAGAAGCCATAAGAATACTTTTAGCATATGCATGCCACATGAATTTCAAACTCTTTCAAATGGATGTAAAAAGTGTCTTTTAAAATGGTTATATAGAAGAAGAAGTTTATGTAGAACAACCACCAGGTTTTGAAAGCTATGATTTGCCAAATCATGTTTTTAAACTGTCAAAAGCTTTATATGGTTTGAAACAAGCCCCAAGAGCTTGGTATGAAAGACTAAGTTCTTTTCTTTTAGAGAATAACTTTACAAAGGGGAATGTTGACACTACATTATTCACTAAAAAGCATAAGCATGATATTCTAATTGTTCAAATTTATGTTGATGATATCATATTTGGGCCTACTAATGAATTGCTTTGTCAAAATTTTGCTAAGTGTATGACTAGGGAATTCGAAATGAGCATGATGGGTGAGCTTAAATATTTTCTTGGTCTACAAATAAAACAAGGCAATGAGGGCATATTCATCAACCAATCCAAATATACCAAAGACTTACTTAAGAAATTTGGAATGGAAGGATGCAAGAATGCCAAGACTCCAATGAGCACATCAACAAAATTGGATAAGGATGAAAAGGGTAAGAGCATTAATGAAAAGCTCTATAGAGGTATGATCGGATCACTTTTATATCTTACTGCTTCTAGACCTGACATAATGTATAGTGTATGCTTATGTGCACGCTTTCAATCATGTCCAAAAGAGTCTCATTTAAATGCAGTAAAAAGAATTCTAAAATATTTACATGGCTCATTGCATCTAGGTTTGTGGTATCCTAGAAATTCATCCTTTTACATTGTAGGATATTCAGATACTGATTATGCGAGTAGTCTTTTAGATAGAAAAAGTACTTCAGGTACTTGTCACTTTATTGAATAATGCTTGGTTTCTTGGTTTAGCAAGAAACAAGTTTCAGTTGCTCTTTCTACCGCTGAAGCGGAGTATGTAGTAGCAGGATGTTGTTGTACACAAATTATTTGGATGAAACAATAACTTAAAGATTATGGTCATAGTATGAACCATATACCTATTAGATGTGACAATACAAGTGCTATAAATCTCTCTAAGAATCCCATTCAACATTCTAGAAGTAAGCATATTGACATTAGACACCATTTTATTAGAGGTCATGTTCAATATAGAGATGTTGTATTGGAATTTATAAGCACAGACAATCAATTGGCAGATATCTTCACTAAGTCTCTAAATGAGGAAAGATTTAACTTTATATGAAGAGAGCTTGGTATGATTGATGGATTAACTTTATGATTGCCAAATTGCCAAACCTTAATTGATAATCTTATTTTTGTCTCATCTTACTAGATATAATAAGGTAGCTAATTTGATGGAAATATGTGTTATAACGGATAGAATCTTCCTAGAAATACTTTAGTCTTGTTTTAGACTTAATTTTATTTAATGAGAATTTTAGGCAATTCACGCTCGTGACATATATTCACGACCGTGAACTAAATCGCCAAAAGAACCAGTAGGTTTCACTACTTGCTTCACAATATGATTCACGGCTTGAGGTAGTGAAGATTATGTTTCACAACTAAAACCTTTTTTATTCACCCCCGTGAAACCCCTTGTTCACGCCCGTGATGCTTTTTTACGATAGTGAATATTTCTACCAAAAACTTACAGAAGCATTCACGCTTTGTGTCACGCTTTGTTTCACGATCACAAGTAGTGAAGTTTAACACTTCATGCCCATGACTCATTTGTCATCACCGTGATAGTTCATCATTCATGCCCGTGACCTTTAAATATCATGACCATGATCAATTTCACGCCTCTCTTCACAAGTATAACATCTCTTCAGCAAACTGTGAACACGACACTTCACGCCCGTGATTAAGTTTTTCACGCCCATGAAGATGTCTGCTATATAATGTTTCTGCCATTATTTATCCCATTCCAACTCTCCAACTTCTCTCAACTTCTCTCATTTATCACCATTGAATATCATTTTGAAGATTCTGACCCCCTAGCCACTAATTCCATCTATAAATATCTTCAAAAACCACTTCCATCATCAGAAATCATATCTCCTTAGGGTTTACTCAAAATTTCTGTCAAATTTTCTCACTCTTCAAAATTTTATTTTTTTAATCAAGATGGAAACCGGTTCCTCCAAGGGTACTAGAAAGAAGTCTCATGCTCCAAGAAGGTACACGGATTACCTTATAAACATCATTCCAGAGCATTGTCATCCTAGATACTCAGTGCTCAAGAAAAGGCCACTCCTTTCCTCTAGATTATTTGAGTGGCAAACCGTTCGTACACTCGGCCTCGAGACAACTATGACAGAACAACTCCAGGCTTATCATCTGAAGGAATTTGTTGATATTCATTAACCAACTCTGAGGGAGCCAACCTTAGAGTTTCTGAGCACTTTGCAAGTATCTCCTACTGGCATGGTGAAGTTCCAAATTTTAAGCATCTGAACACCCTCTTTGCCACAGAGTTTGCAGATTTGTTCAACCTTCCCTCTGATGGCATCCTAAATGGTAGTGAAGTGGAGTTCTATGCTACTCAGGCATGCACTCACTTCGGTCTTGATTGCAGCTGGGATGTCAAAAAGATGAAGAGCACTCACCTTCGATCCCCAGTGCACAAGTATTTGCATAGGTTTCTGACCTATAGCATCTTTGCCAGAGGAGACAGCAATGGCACAATCAGGAAGTCAGAGCTCTTTCTCCTGAAGATGGTCCAAAGAGGCCTCACAGTGGCTTTATCTCGATGGTTTCCAAACCATCTCTTGTCAATTTCCACCAAGCCCTCCGGAGAAATTCTGATTGGTGGGTACGTTACTCACATCGCTTTAAAGCTCGGATACTTGAAGCTGGATGAACATCACTTCAAATTCATCCCAGGGCATCCTCTAGACCGACTAGACGTCGAGTCCTTCATCAAAATGGGAGCGGCTGTTCGAATAGTGTTTGAGAACAACATCTACTATCGCTTCACCAACACTGCTGGTGAAATCATTTGGGAAGACAATGACTTGGAGGACTTTAAAGCTGACCTCCAAGGAATCCAGCAAAGGAAGAGGGCTCGAGTTGAGGTGGCACCTCAAGAGGTTGAGCAGGAAATCGGACAATCCTCTGCCTCCACACCAAACTTGGCTCAGCAAGTGGTTGACCTCTTGGTACCACGGTTTGAGCAATTGCAGGCTTCGATGGATGAGAGGTTAGAAAACCTCAAGAATTTCATGGAGTCTCGCATGGACAGACTCGAGGTGGAAGTTGCTCGTCTTAGAGATAGGATGTCCGGCTAGATGTTATGTTTGTTTCTAGCTTGTTTGTTGTAGGAAATTCCAATTTCCTTTCAGAATTTTAATTACTCTTGTATTTGTTTTTTTTTTCTTTTCTATATTAATATATTTGCTTTTGTTTTCCATTATGTTTTATCTTTTTGATATTCTTTTTTTTTATGACAAAAGGGGAAAAACCTAGCAATATATTGTTTAAAGTTAAGTGCAATACTTAATTTTGAATCAAAATGAATATGCAAGTACGCAAATGAGCTTTATACACCTTAAATATATCTTAAGTATACTTTGCATATACCTTAATGCAAGTTACATGAATGAATATGCACTTGATATACTCTGAATATACCTTAAATATACTTCATGCTTTAAAGAAAATTTTGGTATACATTGGATATACTTTGCATATAACTTGCATATATTTAAAACTATGAAGTATATGTTGATGCTACACTTCATCATTATTTACAATTCTTGTACTTCAGCATTATTTATCCTAAGCATCTTTTGAGGGGGAGACTTCTCAAAAGCACATATTGCTAGATTATTTGTCACCATCAAAAAAGGGGAGATTGTTGAACCTTGAGGGGTATTTCCATCATTTTGATGCTAACAAATAAAATAGCAATAATATATTTAGCATACTTGTTTTCTAAGTCTATTGAACAGGGTATGGAATATGATAGCAAGAATGGAGAATGGAAGATTAATCTTAAAAAGATAAAATTGAAGAAATAACATGTTCACGCCCGTGATGAAGTTTAGCGCCAACAATCCAACATTTAAAGTTCACGGCCATGAAGAAAGATAGAAACCGTGAATGAATATTTCAGTCACGCCCGTGAGAAGATATGACAAATTCTTCTAGAGAGCTTCACGACCAAAGTCACCACTTGGACCACGGCTTGGAAGGTTGTCACACCCGTGAAGATAAAATGTCACGCCCGTGAACAAACACTTCAAAACCTTCCATAATGCTTCACGGCCAAGGTCACCACTCAAGTCACGGCTTGGAAGAACAGTCACGACCGTGAAAGATGAAAGAGAAACATGTCAGGCGCGATTATAAGGGTTGGTGCAATGGCAAGTTTCATATTAAATGCATTCTAATGACTATAATTTACTACGAAAGTATAAATACAAGTCATTTATGCATCCAGAACAAGAGAACAAGAGAATAGCTAATATTTTGAATCAAAATCTTGTTGTAAGCCATTTTGTGCATTTGATATTTATTTTCTGTGAAAATCTTTTTGCTCATCATTTATTGAGCAATATAGATTTGTAAGTGTTTCTCTCTATAATCAGTCTACTCAAGTGAGTTTTAGGTATTTCTGGGTTAAGAGTAAAACACTTGTAAGAGTTAGTTGTGTGAGCCTCTAAAACACAAAGAAAGGTTATTTGTGTGAGCCTTTAAAACACAAGGTAAAGGTTATTTGTGTGAACCTGTAAAACACAATGAATTGGTTATTGTGTGAGCCATCAAAACACAAGGGATTTCTGGGTTAGGTGTGATCCATTGTTAGAAACACCATAGTTGGGAGTGAGCTTGTAAAACTCCATTGTAATATTTAGTGTGTTAGTGAAACTCCCAATTAAGATTGGGGAGAGGAGTAGGGTTTGTTAACACCCGAACCTCTATAAAAATTCTGTGTCATATTTTTCTATCTCTACTAAACTTAACTTTCATTTCCGCACTTAAAAGTTAAATTTTTAATCTCCAATTTAACCCCCCTTCTTAGTTCAATATCTGGGCAACACTTACCTCTATGTTTTGATAAATTAGTTTTAATGGCACAAGCAAGATTTTTATTTCAGATTTTAAAAGTTTTATTTTTTTGATGCATTTTATGAATGAAATTTGTCTTCAAAACCTAATTTATACCTCATATGCCACGCATATACTAAACATATACCATGCACACATCACGTATGTCACATATATACCTCAAATATACCACATATTTCATAAATTATCCATCATCTCATTATCAAGATCAAATCAAGGCAATCATATAAATCACCTCACATATCACATAGCAAGCAATGTTTATATGTACTAAAAAAATCACTTAATAATTAAACTCACTTTTTTCCTTTCATTCCAACTCTTAACTTATTGTCTATCCCTTCTTTATAGATATCCAATTTATTGTGAACCTAATATGGGAATATAATTAATTAATTTATTACTAGAAAAATATAATGTGGTTTAAACAAATTAATATATATAGTTCATATAGATAGTTAGGGTTTTTTTTTATGAGGAAGTGTGACTTTATGAGACTTATTAGCCTATAAATTTTTTCACACTTGTCCAATTTATTTAATTCTTATTTCTAATTAAATTTTATATATAATTATGTAACTTATTCAAATTTTGTAGCAATTGGAGCTTTGTACAATATTTGGTGGAATTTCCAATTGTTTTTATTTTCTGCCCTTAGGAAATTTTAGAGTACCAAATTTAGTCCTTCATATCTTACATTATGTATGTCATATTATAGTGAAAATTTATAGAAAATTATATAGTTAAAATGGAAATTTTTTATATTTAAACTTTTATCAATTATATCACTAAGATTTTCAAATTATAATAAATATTTTACTGGTTCAGAACAGAATTTGATTCCGAACCAGTATAACATGTGAATGTTATATCTTATTCTATACACAATATATTAAGGTGAAATTTTTATCAAAGTTTATTTAAAACATAACCCTATAACTTCATGTTTGTTCCATTTATGATGCTGAAGAGGACAAAATAAAATATGCGGAATCATTACAATTTGATTTTGGGATTATTAGGGTTGCAACATAAAACTTTTCCGACCATAATAAGTTTGGAGTTGGAGACAAAGTGGCTTTGGGCTGTTTATAAGCCAAGAATGACACTTTTAAGAGGAAGAAAATAATTTGTCATAGTTGAAATGATTACAGTTTCAGGCTATTTTAAAACAATCTTTTAAAAAAAAGTGTAAAAATAAAATTTTCAATTTTTTAGGAAAAAAAAATTAAAATAGACATTTCCTCTTATTTAATTAGCCCTACTGATAATCTAATTCATAGTTAGAAAATATGGTGGATGGATAAGTACTGCTTTGGCCACCCCAATCTAGTTTTGTTTCTTTAAGCAAATTGTCTATTAACATTATCTACGCTGTAAAACTAATTATATTATAATAATAACCCAAAAAAAATATTTTAATTCCCAAAATTCGCGCCTCGCTTCTCTTTCACTTTTCTTCTAAAGTTCCCTCTCTTGAAACTCGACAACGGCGAATTTGAAATCAATCCACAGATATCCAATGGTTCAAAATCCATCAAATTTCACAAATTTAGGTACCTTTTCGATTTCTCATGGCTATTTATCTCACTTGCAATCTGTTTGGTTCCTGAAAAATCAACGGAAAACACAAGGAAATGAGATGAGTCTATGCGCATTTTGAAGTTTTGTTTGGATGCTGAGAAATTTGAGAAAGCCTGATTTAGGTACTCATTGTATATTTGCAGGCAGTGGTGGAGTTTGTATGATGAATAACAAATGGAAAGAGGAACAACATTCATCGTTCATCAATTTCATCTCCTCTTTCCTATCTGCTAATTCTTTTCGTCTCAACTTTCTTCCAATTTCTCCCGTAATTACCTTTCTTCTATCGATCTCATTGTGATTTTCTTTTCTGGTGTTTTTCATGAGATGTAAATTCCATTTTAAATATTCAGGATTTCATTTTCAACTGTGGGGGCTTATCTGTGGCATTCATGTTTATCACCAAATGGGATTCTGAGAACCTCAACCCAATCTTCAGCAGGTATTCTTGCTTTTTTGTTCTGTTTTTATAATAGACTTGTTCTTGTTCAATTAATATTATCTCATGTTCACCCAAAAAAAAAATCTCATGCATACAGAGTTGAGAAGCTGACGGCACAGTTTGCTAACTTTTACGTCGTCGTATGCCTACCAACCAAGGAGCAGAACGATTCCTTCGTTCGCTTTTACTTCAAGTGAGTTATATAGGTTTAATAATAATAATAATAATAATAATAACAATAATAAAGCACATTTTAGTACTGTAAATTGTGATTTTTTGTATGAATAAATTTTCAACCAACTCTCTTAATTATCAAATTTATTCAATTGAATGTTTAACTATTGATTTTGAACTAATTTAAGCCCAATTTTTGAAACATTAACATTTAATTAATGATAATTAAGAGAGTCAGTTTTATGAATCTTCAATTGGCCTAAACGCTTAGCAGTTGATCAATGATAACTAATTAAAAAAAATTTCAGTTGAATGACAAAATTAATTAATAATTAATAATTAAGGAAATGAATGAAATAAATTTTCAGTTGAATAACTTAATTATACAAATTTGTAAATTAAAGTTTTCCTTAATTATTAGTAATTCTTGCTATGACGTCATAAAGAATTTGAATTTGACTTTGACTTTGACTTTGTTATTGCATGTATTGAAAGGTATGGAATGGAGTTAGGCAGGCCAAGCTTTGTGCCAGTGCAAGACAAAGAGATGGGATTTGAAAAAATTGTTAAAATAGCTCTATCTCGCGGGGGTTAATTTCACTGCCTACCTATCAACTAAGTGAATTTCATATCTCTTTGGTTGAAAATATGATTTTTAACTCGGCTACTTTTGTTTACTGCAGCATGCAAGCGGCAGGATGTTATTTCCAAGTTGAAGGCTGAGGTTAGTTTAATTCACTTGCTAGTGAATTCAATTATTTGTTTCATTTCTTGACCCTTTACTTTGATCGTGAAGAGGAAACAAGCTGTGCAAGGCATGGACATTTTCCTTAGAGTGCTTACATCCATACCAGGCATTGATAATCATGATGCAAATGCGGTAATTCAATCAACAACTTATGTTTTTCTTCTTTCATTATTTCTCTCAATTATATCCTTACATAGTCAATGAGGTAAATATCAATTTACCTTCGCATTATAATCTTTTTTATTTGCACATAAGCAAATGAAAAGTGGTAGCTACCTTCTTCTTATTATTATTATTTTATCTTTTTCATTGTTTGAATAACGGTAGTAATTTTTATATTGTGGAACCTGAAAATATATATATATATATATATATATATATATATGCACACACACCTGTCATTAAAACAATGAAGATAAAAGAGAGATGCAATTAACACTCCTCTAGTAAGGTATAATTTTGTTAAATAGGATGGTAGATAATTCTAGAAATAATATTCTTTCTAACATATCCAACCAAGAAAGGTACGCTATGACATGTTCCTGTTAATGTTTGATGCATAAACAAGGATCTTCTTAAGGTTGCAAGACCTCCTTATTAAGGAACTATGTTTGAATTACCAGCAGCAAACTGTAATTTTTAAAAATATTGAGTTTTAGTAGATGATCATATAGATTATTAAATACAAGCACAAACACTTGCTTGTTTCAGCTCAATCAAGCTATTGGTTCGATTGAAGCCATTGCTAAAGCGTCCAAGCAGTGCATCCTGGAGAACACAGATCTTTCAACTGACAAGGCAGAAACTATTACCAGATTTTTCAAAGATCCTAAGTTTTACCTTAGTTCAAAAATCAATTGAAAGAAGACGATATAGTCATTTACTTGTTTTCTTTTGGTTAATATTGATTTGTTCCCCCGGAATTCACTAATTGTTTCTTGCATTTGTGATAAAAGCTGTGATACTAAGTATTTTAACTAGTAAACATGTCATATCCACAAATTCCCTAGTCGCGCGAGTTCTTAAATCTACTTAACGGTTCGACCGGAGTCTAAATTTAGATTTTTACAGAAAAATAATTAAAATAATGGTCAATAATTATGAAAAATACCCAATAAAGTGTTTAAAGTATTTAGAAATGTTAAATTACGGTAAGGGACTAAATTGTAAAATTTTAAAAATTTAGGATTCAATTTGCAATTTACCGAAAATTAAAGGATTAATTGAGATAATCATCAATTAAATGCATGATTGGGATATTAAACACATGGAATGGGTTAGCCACACCAAGTGGCAAATTGTAAGAAGGCAATTAACATGCATGAATACATGAATTAAATATTAAATTCATATGAGCTTAGGTGTTCTCATCCTTAATGACTTTTGACATTTTCTCTTTAATTGTTTCTTCATCCTTCCTTATCTCTTCATATCTAGAATTTTATTTCATTAAGTTGTCTTCCATGTTTCTCTTGAAGCACCATATACTAAGTGAGATGAACACATTAATTAGCCAAAAAAATATCTAGATATTTAAGATAAAAATGGGACTCCACATTAATTAACTGTCACTTTCTTCTTAATTGCTTCCTCTTCCATCCTTATCTCTACCATCTAGAATTTTCTATTCTCTAAGCCAACTCATGTTCCCCACCATTTCCTCCATAGCCAAGCTTAGTTCTAGAAAGAGAAAGTGAGAAACAAAAGTGTGAAAAAAAAAAGAGAAAGACATGAGAAATTATATTTTCATGCTCAAGGAAGTTTGAGAGAGCAAAAAGAGAGAGATGTTAGAGTTTATGAAATTTTAATGATCTCTTTTATTTATTTTAGGAACTCAAATTAATAAAGATCTAGCTCAAAAGAGTAAAGAAAAAGAGAAAGAAAAGTAAAATAAGAAGTTTGTGCATAACTTAAGGCAGTAGTTCATATTTTGTTTTTAAGTTGCATGATTTGAGCATTTGATATGTTTATAATTGTAAATTAATAATATTTTGTGATAAATTTTTGAAGATGCATGTTTGCTAGACTTAGGATTAATTTTAGTAAAAATTGAATGTGATTAATATTTATGTTCTTTGCTAAAAATTTAGGAGCAATTAGTACTTAAACTGTTATAACTTATTATGGAATTCGGTTGTGTGTTGTTTTTGGGTCTGGAAGCTAAGACATAGGCCTATAACTTTTATTTAGACCATAAAATTTTAATATATTTACGTATTTCCAGAAAAATATATAAATTTTGGACATAAAATCTGTTCAGAAATTATGGGCAAAATTATTAGAGACAAGTTAATGTTCTTTTGGTCATATCTTTTGATACAGAATTCCAAATTAGTGATTCAACTTGCATATTAAATTTAAAATCCATATCTAAAAATGTTAAGAAGACATTATAATTAAATTCGGATCGTCACAAGACTAAAATAAAGGTCCAAACCAGAGCACAAAATCTATCAATGACAGGGCAGCATATGAGTTGAAGAATTTAATGAGTAAACTACAAGACTAAAATACTATTTTTATTGAGTGATTATGTGATTAATTGAGTCTTTAAATGCATGAAAAGTGTGAATTTTATACTATAAAATTTAATGACATTAAGTAAGCCCTATAACACCTAACTAGAACTAGACTTAGGATAGTTTGACATGTCAAGCAGGGGATATTATGATTAATTCCATTAATAGTACAATTAATGAAGCTTGTGATAGACACTATTATTAAAACTGGTGATGACACTATTATTAAATCCGGTGATGACACTATTATTAAAGTCGGTGATGATATTATTATTAAAACCGATGATGACACTTATATATGCGCAAATTATATTGCCCAGGTGACACTCCTAAGTGCTTGGATGACAACTCTGTTATCCTAGTCAGAGGTTCATAGGCGTTGTGGGCTATAAAGAAGTAATTGAAAATAAAAAGGGAATCATGAATTGTGATATGAATACTAATAATGATTTGATAAAGTAAAACAAAAATGAGATATAATAATATAATTTGATATTTATGCATACTAGAATACCATAAAATGTATATTTGCATGAAATGATGATTGAGTGTTATGGGCTATAAAGATGTAATTGAAAATAAAAAGGGAATCATGAGTTATGATATGGATAATAATGATGATTTGTAAAGTAAAACAAAAATAAGATATAATAATATAATTTGATATTTATATATACTAGAATATTATGAGATGTATATTTGCATGGAAAAATGATTTGAGCATAAATTGATATATGACAATGCATGTTGCATAAAATAGTTTATTGCCTTATTTTTTGTACTACTAAACTTAGAGCTTTGTACTACTAAACTTAGAGCATTATATTGCCCAGGTGACACTCCTAAGTGCTTGGATGACAACTCTGTTATCCTAGTCAGAGGTTCATAGGCGTTGTGGGCTATAAAGAAGTAATTGAAAATAAAAAGGGAATCATGAATTGTGATATGAATACTAATAATGATTTGATAAAGTAAAACAAAAATGAGATATAATAATATAATTTGATATTTATGCATACTAGAATACCATAAAATGTATATTTGCATGAAATGATGATTGAGTGTTGTGGGCTATAAAGATGTAATTGAAAATAAAAAGGGAATCATGAGTTATGATATGGATAATAATGATGATTTGTAAAGTAAAACAAAAATAAGATATAATAATATAATTTGATATTTATATATACTAGAATATTATGAGATGTATATTTGCATGGAAAAATGATTTGAGCATAAATTGATATATGACAATGCATGTTGCATAAAATAGTTTATTGCCTTATTTTTTGTACTACTAAACTTAGAGCTTAGCGTGGAAGTTTTTTTTCATGCAGATTTAGTGAAGAATAAACAGATGATAGTAGATAAAGGTAACGGTGGTCTGATCCAGTAGAACAGCTTGTATCAAATACTATAGATCATACAACTGTTGTATTTATAGTTTGAGTTTTATTTTATAGTACTTGTAATGTAAGTGCACGTTTTGTAAATAATATTTTATTATATAAAATGTATTGTGTTTATTTATTATGATTTCTTTTACAATACAAAGTAAATAAATAATAATAAAATAAAAAAATATATATGAGTAAGTTTTACGTATAAAAAAAAATTAATGATATTTTAACCTATGAAGTCAATATAGATTCTTATTCGGACACGTGCTATTGGAATAAAAGAATGTTACAAAACAAGTAATAATTTCTAGGTGTTTGCCAAGGTTCTTTGAGTTTGCATTACTTGTCTTAAATCAACACATTCATTCATCATCTCTATTTTTTTTTTTTCATAGTATTGTTTGTGAACCAAGCAATGCCATATGTTAGGGACTGCCCTTACAACGACTGCAACCGCCATATTGAAATGTTCCACCTGTTAGGCCAATTTTATTTTGCTATCTCTCTCTCTTCTAAATTTTGGAAAGAGATAAAAAGAAAACCAGAAACCTATGTTTGTACCAGTCTTTCAAGATAACAATTTGGATCATTGGGGCTTTCATGTATTTAATATAGCGATCAAAAAGCCGAGAGAAGTGCTGAGTCTCACATCTAGCATGCATCAAGTAAGAAGCTGCCAGGGATCATACGCAGATAAAGATATTGAGTCGACACTTAATAATATGGTCTCATAAACAAAGAGATCAAGACAGGAAAGTAAAATTTAGATCATATGATAAAATGCAAGCCTTTAATTGAATTAAGGTGTAGCTTTTTTGACATAATTACTTTTTAACATTTTTGAGAGCTACTGAGCCCAAGGCAAGAAAATGGAAGGGGAGGCCAAAGTACATGGTTGCAAAACTACTCTAACCCAAAGTTCCTCGAGCAATTTAATGTTTAAGCAAAGCAAACATTCCTATTTCCAAGGCTACTACAGCACAAACACCACCCAAATGATGAGAAAAGCACAAACTCGGGCATTACTAAACAAAATGAATATCCAAGTCTGACATGCAGGTGCAACTACAAACTACTGGAGCTATTATGATGGAGCACCAAGATATGAGGCTAATCGCAATATGTCACTGAATATTCCACCAGCTGTCACTTGAGCTCCAGCACCTGGCCCCCGGACTATTAAAGGCTGTTCCTTGTACCTTGTAGTGGTGAAAGCAATGATGTTATCAGAACCCGAGAGCTGTGCAAATGGATGATCTTTCTTATACCTCCGCAATTCAACGCGCCCTTCTTCCTTCACCACATCCACCACCCCAACATATCTCAGAACCTTAAAAACAGATCAAAATAGATAAGATGCAGAGAGATGGAGAAAGAAAAAATGTACTCTTCTTTCTTCAACTAAACTTGAGAAATGGTGCACCACAAAGTTGAATCAATATTCCCTTCATAACCTTTACCTTGCATTCTCAAGCCATCACAAGGAACAAAAGCCAACATCACTAGACAGATTGAAAGAACTTATGCATGCTATAAGATCTTAAAATCAAAGATCATATAGTTTACATACAACAGCAGTTCCTGTTTTCCTTGTTTATCCATGGATTCCTTCAGGCTCTATGAAACAATTTTTCAGACATACTGATGCAAATTTATAAAACACAAAGTTGTTGATAATTTTTCTTAAATGATTAAATCTGAATTCTGATAATTTTTCTAAATGATTTAATCTGAATTTTGACTATTGTATGAATTTATTAGTGTGTATAAATTGCTAATTGCAATCAAAATTCTGATACAAAAATATTAAGAGACTAGCAGAAGCAAGTACTTACATCCCCAGCATCCTCAGCCTCTTGTCTTTCCTTAGCCATCTCTGGGTCAAACTGTGGTAACTGCTTCAAAAATTCTTCAGCAGATGCTGTGGCCTGAACATAATGACTAAGTTAGCATATCGACAAAACTTAGCATCTTAAGCCCAATGTAAGTTAGAGATGATGGAAGATCTTACCCTCAATGGTTCTGGCACAAGACTTTGAACTGGAATATCAGAGAGTTCCAACTTCAAACCAGATTCTCTTGCAAGAATTATCACCTGCATATGCAATTGTATTTAATGACATAAAATGAAACAAGCACAGTGCAGAAAAAATAACCATGAAGACCACATGACAAAGTCTTTATACTGATTACTCGTTGGCTACTTATAATCAGCCATTATAGGGCTCAACTGACCCTACGTTAAAAATTGACAAGCAATTCAGATTTACATGAAGCCTAACTCACTCACCCATTAGTTGGGAAGTCTATATTTTAGTATATTCCCAATCAAAATGATTGACATGGAAAGGAGTGACAGAATGTGGGAAAACTTATAAAACAACTGATAAGTTTGACAGAAGGTTCAGGATAGATGATACCTTTCTAGCAACATCTGTTCCAGATAGATCATCCCGTGGATCTGGTTCAGTATAACCTGCCTGTTTTGCCTCGGTCACTACCTCACTAAATGAGCGGGCACCAATAAAGTTGTTAAAAATATAGCTCAATGTTCCACTGCAACAACAAATCATGAGCATGAGGCACCAGATGCAAAGAGTGAAATTACATAAAATATTCAGTACATAAGAAACTCAAAAATCATTCAATAAAATATTCATAGAAGTCATTGTGCTACTTTTTTAAGTCACTAATAAAGCAAACAAGACTAACCTGAAAATTCCTTCAATTTGCAATATTTTATCTCCAGTTTCAAGAAGACCTCTTAAAGTGCTAATGATTGGAAGACCAGCTCCAACAGTTGCTTCATAAAAATAATGTGTATATGATTGGCGTTGAAGAGCTCTCAACTTTAAATACTGGATTAATACAAAAAACTAATCATCAGAAACAAAATAGACATGAAGCACGGTTAACAATAATAAGGAAAATTAAAACAGCAGTACCATATAATAATCAACCATTAAACAGAAAGTGCTTAATGCTATATCATAACACCATGTTCAAGCTATAAATCATTTTACATGTTAATAGAATTACCATGCCATTTACCTTATCAAGTGGTCCTGAATTTGCCTTTTTGTTTGGAGTAATTACATGAATTCCTTTTCGTAACCAGTCATAGTAACAGCTTGCAACATTGGAGTCTGCCGTGCAATCAACCAAAACAGTATTTGGAATAAAATGATTTCCATGCACATGGTGTGTGAATTTCTCCATGGCAGCTGCTTCACCATTCTCCTTCATCAGTTCTCTCCATCGTGACAGGTCTATTCCTCTAGAACAAGAGACAAAGGAGCCTAAGAATCTTACAAGCGTGCAAATAAGTGTTCTATCTTGTTTATGGCTACAGAAGAATCACAATGTTTATATGCCCCAAAGGAAAATCTCTGTAGCGATAACCATATCCAATCAAACAAATGCATGGCTTTGAATGTCACAAAAATTTCCATGAACACATTGTTTGCCAAAAGCTCAAAGAAGAAAATGTAAACCGAGAGCCTCAAATCATTATCTGGTTAGGTGATTTCCAAGCTAGATAAGCAAGGATCTTTTAAATGTCTATGATTAGGAGCATCAGGCTATTTAGAATTCTCAAGATATGTTTGGAGTGGACCTTCGTGTTTTATAGAAATTAGTTTCGTCAGTTAGATAAAGAACCTATGCATTCAAAACAAAAGTTATTTAGGAAACTAATTATGAATTCTGGATATATACTTATTAAGAGAATTTTTATCACTAGGAATGTTACATTTACTCTCAACAGGAAGCAAATCAGTCATTGTTATGATATAAGCCCATAAACAGTTACACAGGCAAAAACTTCATACAGAAGCATAGAGCATATGACTTACGCTTCACTCAAAAACATTCTGCGAGAGCCAGTGATTCCCATGACTCGCAAATCAATGTTGAATTCTTCCTTAAGGACAGCTGCCTGCAAAAGAAATCACAAAACTTTTTAGAATTGAGTTTTTAAATTTACACTATAACTTAATACTTGAAGACTTTCCTCTAATTTGAACAAAAGCAACTATTGGATGATATTAAACTGAAAGATCTAGAACATGGCTACATATGTCAAAGAGCTACAAGAGTCAAAGATCAAGAGAATTTATTTTAGCTAATTCTAATCGTTTTTTTCAACTTATGCTTATCAGACCTGTTCTTATTTCCACTTCATAACTACTTCGTTACAAAAAAGGTAAGAGCATATATATATATATATACCTAAGTGGGATTTATATAAAAAATATCATGTACTTCAAGGAATCCGTCTTTAAGCTGAAGCACAACTGAATATAATTCATGAGTATACGGAGTCCTAGTTAGTTTTCCAACCCCAAAATTATTAGCTGAAGAGTAGATATGCTTTGTTTACTAGTTTTAGAGAAATTAGGGTATGTAATAATTGGTATGATGCGTGTGCAGTTCTAGTAATAACAAGAAAAGTGCAATTGCTTTCTAATTGGGGTATATGAACAAATATCCAATTCCTAACAATGAATTTAGATTGCAACTCCATATCAAGGTGAGAGAATCTTCCGATTGGTACAATTTGAATGTTTTTGACATGTGGCATAGACCTCTCTTTCAAATTTAAAAAGACTCCACAACTCACCTCACCTAAGCCTCAATCGCAAACTAGTTGGGCAGACTTACATGAAGGATAATTATTAGAAATTGTATAATAAACTGAATCAAAAATTTGATTATTAATTTAGCATCTGAGTTCTCGCATGGTATCCACCATGTTGGCGTCAACTTGTACTCCAACCCCAAAACTTCTCCAGAATCAAGATTGCTATTACCCACAAAACTCTAGCCTAAAAAACCAATTGCAACAACTTCCTTTCCTGTCAGCAATAGAAGAGCAAATGCTTTGATGTATGGTCAGTTTAGAGTTGGCAATTATTTAAAAATGTTTTCCTCCCCTTGTGAATACTGAAAATTATCAAGACCATTTCCCCTATAGCCTTCGTTGGAGCAAAATTAAACATAACAGAAAAGAAAGGAAAAGCAGAAGAGAAAGGGAAAATTTCAGGTGTATGTCATGCAGATGATCTTCCAATAAAGGCCAAGGGTACCTCCCTCCATGACTACTTTGACAATAGCTATTTTTCAGAAGGTGTATGTCATGCAGATGATCTTCCAATAAAGTACAAAGGTACCTCCCTCCATGACTACTTTGACAAGAGCTCCCAATTAAGGCCTCATTTGAAACTGACAACACCTAGATATGCTCCATTAAACCCTATCCACCCTTTTTCTATTGATCAACATAAATAGCAATCATCAGAAAAATCAAAAAAGGTATTACTGCCTTATCTGGAAAATTCCTGAGGGCTTGACTATAGCTATGAACAATAACTCATCAAAATGTCCTAAGCGATTGTCAACAGAAAAATAATTAGGCAGATAATTTGAAGACAAATGACACCTATAAATCATCCTGCTTCATTTCTAACATACTTCCATGTCCCCATCTCATAAGCTTTCCCTAACCTTCACATCATGCACAAAGTGATCCACACCGTGGCCATATTGAAGAAATCTCTCTACATCATGTGCCTCTGAGACAATTTCTCCAAAGCACTTGGTTTAAAGGAACGAGATATTCAATTCCCAACTTCCCCCTAACACTACGATTGAGAAAGCCCCAATTAACCAAACCATATCCATCCTCCCTCTTTCTCAAAAGGCATCTCATTTGCATATCCTCCAAAGGCCCAATCTTTTCTTTTCCATTGCAAAGTGATGAAATAGAGGATGGGTGATCTAATAGCTGACTAATGTGCTATAGGACAATTTGCAAGACAGACTATTAGAGCTACATTTTGGGCTTAGTTAAAACAGGAGTTCTAGAAATTTAACTAGAAAATAAGAGCTGACTAGATGTTATTTAAGAAGATAATTAAACAAGAGAGGATTCTGGGGTTACCTGTACTAAAGGTCAGGCATTGTGAACAGTAAAATAGTAGATTGGTATCTTAAAGAGAAAAATAAGTTGCTACCACTAGGGTTGTTTCTTCAAGTCCATTTCTCAAATACATAATTCAATTCTCTACAATTGAACAACCATATACCATAAACAACATGCATACTAATGGGCCCTTAGGCTTCATACCTGAACTTCCTGGGGCGTTCACATCAAAATCATTCTTATGGTTGAATTTCAATACACAGTCCATAGCATTGTGCAATATGGGCATTTAAAGACTTAAAACATGAAAGTATTGGTTTGTTAGAGCTTCAACTAAGTCCTACAACTAAGTCCTAATGCTTTAAGAATATGTTCCCCAATAGAAAACTAGAAAGGATTAATATTTTATAAGTCATAAGAACTCAAAGAGGGCCCAAAACTAAATTCTATGGATATCTAGCCAGCCTAGGATCAAGCTGATTGAGTCTATATAGTGCATTGGTAGGACTGAATCAATTTAGGAAACTGGAACTTGACTCAGAACTCTGCACTGATTCCGTCACCTTATTTTTTTCTTCAGACTTGAAATTCAGCTCAATGTGGTACTCAGGATACTCGAACTTGTTTCATTGCCACTAGAAGTTCAAATCAAACTTTTAACTAGGCTTGAATTAAAGCTGGAATAAACTTGAGTGAGCTATCATTAGAGCTTGATTAGCATTTATTTTCATATATTAACATATTATAAGAAACAGAGTAATTTTCATAACTTCAAATTTTAATATGACGAATAATTTGAAATCTATTTAGAATTGAAATAAGGTGCAAATTAGCTAGCAAAACTTTTGTGAGTTCAAATAAACCATAAAACTGAACATATTAGACCATTGTTCTATTTAGGTCCAAATAATCCCTTTTCTAGTTACAATTTTTTGACTGAATTTTTAATTAAAATTTGAATTACATGTAAACCATGAGTTTTTCATGAAAAAGGCAATAGTTTTTGTAGATTATGTGCCACTACATATTGTTGCAAATAAAGCTACTAGTCTGTTTAAGCTATATGACATATTTGAAAAGCTTTTTATTAACTTTGGACCCAAAAAATGTTGTGTTCTCATTTGAACAAATTAGAATTTTGTGGCTTATTTGAACATTTGTGAAAAGTTTGGTAGTAAATTTGAACCTTATTCCATTTAAGATTATATAAAGTTAATTATTGCATACTCAAGCTTTACTTGATTTGCTATTTAACCTACAAGGCTTCAAACTTGTTCAAATAAATTAAGACAAATATGAATATTTTGCAATTTTAGCAAGAAAAAAAATCAAAATTTAATCATGTGTCCAACAGCAGGCAAAAATAAACCACTGGATACTAAAAAAAATTAAAAGGTTTGCTTAAAACTGAGAACACATGCAAAGGTTTTGATTTTCCCGGCCACTGAGCCTACTTTGCAAATAGAAAAAATTTCAAATAAAAATTTCTTGAAACCAACTATAATCATACAAAGCTTCTTCATACTCCAAAACATTTGATAATTGCCAATAGATACTGTGTACTATTAAAAGAAACAACTAAAAATGCACCTGATCCCTGAGCTGGTCAAGTAATGTGCCACCAATCAAACCAGGTCCAATAATCCCCATTGCTATTGTGGTTTTTGAGTGATAAAACCTTGAGTGGACAGCTCTTAAAGCCCTTATACAATCTTCACGCTTGACTACTACAGTAATATTATACTCAGAGCAACCTTGAGCTATAGCTCGGACATTAACATTAGCCTGCATTGCAAATAATTCAAACTTCCATCAAAGAACTGTGAAGTGGCAATAAAAAATGCAGAGTAGAAGAATACATGAAAGTTCACAATCAGAACTCTTCAAGAGGAATATATATTTCTTAACCTTCGCTAAGGCATTAAATAAAGTAGCACTGACTCCAGGAGTGCTAGCCATTTTCTGGCCAACTGCTGCCAAAATGCTACAATTTTCAATGATGGCAACCTGAGAGGAACAAAATTATAATGAGAAAATTAATGTTAAATAAGATTCCAAAACATTATAGTTGTCAAATGTGCTTATACATGTGAAGACAAGACAGCACTATAACATCTAGATGATAAAATAATGTAAAGAAACACCTGGGAAAGGCGCCCAGCATCCAAAGCTTGACGAAATCTAGACTGCAAAGCCTCTGCAACAGCTTTTACTTCTTTCTCAGGCACAGCAAAGCATATAGAATGCTCACTACTAGCCTGCATTGAATAAAATAAAATTAAGTATCCATGTTAACCAAGAAAACCATCAAAACTGAAATCAGAGGATAAAAATACCTGAGATATCATGATGACGTTAGCCCCAACATCTTTAACAGCACCAAAAATGGCACTAGATGTTCCCGGAACACCAGCCATTCCAGTTCTAAATAAAGGAAAAGGATAATAAAAATGAAGAACAGTGCAAGTACAAATACAACCAAATAAAGCAAATGAAAACAAAATGCCATGAAATTACACACCCCTCAACATTAACAAGAGCCACATTGTCTATTGTTGCAAAACCTTTGACAGGGGAGTCCAATTTTTGTCCATCTTCTTGCTCCTCAATAGATGGCCGGCAGATCATTGTTCCAGGTGAAGAAAGGTTGAAAATATTCCTTATCATGATTGGGATGTCATATCGCATAACAGGAATAATAGTACGGGGATGTAAAACATTTGCTCCAAAATATGACTGCAAAATTACATGAATTTAGAAACAAGCAACTGAGAATTAAGAATAACTCCTATAGGCATGACAAGAGCGATCAAGGTTACCATTTCCCATGCCTCTTGATAAGATAAAGTCCTTAGAATCACAGCCTCACTAACTGCAGGAAAAATTAAAATAAAAAAAAAAAGAGAGAGAAAACGAGGAAAGAATCTTTAGCATTTCAATTTTCATCAAATCTCCAAACTCATGTTATCTTAAAAGTATTAAGAGGTTATTAATATTATCCAAAGCAAGTGGTACTGCAAGTGACAAATGCAGGGGAGATCCTTTGTACATAAAGCATGCAAACCAAGCAATCGCATAAGACCTAGCACAAACCTTTTCTGGGGTCTGCACTATAGACCCCATCAACATCTGTCCATATGGTAACTTGTTGAGCCCTCAATAAAGCGCCCATTATAGCTGCAGAGAAGTCACTTCCATCCCGCTTCAATGTTGTGGGAATATTCTGAGGTGTACTGGCAATGAAACCAGTAGCAATGATTGTTTTGCACGGATATTGAGAGAACCATCCTTCAAGCCTTCTTTCAGATTCAACAAAATCAGGATCAACCTGATTAGAGCTTGTAGGATTCACAACAAGCACTTCTCTTGTGTCCATCCACCTACAATTGAGCCCACTCTGTACAAGAAATAAGAATTATTCGCATTTGCATAACTAGCATGAGCTAAATTTGACAGAGAATCTCCATTTCAGTAAGCAAAAAAATGGTGGACCTTTCTGATAACATATGATAACATCTGAGCAGACCACAACTCTCCATGTCCTGCAACAAAATCGGAAAATGATTCTGTTGCATGACCAGCTGCAATAAATTAAGGAGGGGAAGAGTTAAGAGGCAGCACAAATCAATATAATAACACAAATAGACGAGCACCTCATATTAACAATAACAAAGCAAGTACACAAATAGACATAGATAAAGTGTATAAACATACGCATTTCTATTTGTGCCTTTGTTACTACATTCTACAACAAGATTAAGAAGCAGATCTTCCTTATTTTTAAAACCTTTAATTCTGATATCATAATTCTTAATTACAATAGAATTAAAAGGAATAGGAACCAAATGTCTAAAGAAATGCAAAGTAGAATCAATGTGAATTTCGAGATCAGGACAATTGAAGAGATACGATTCACTCAATGAATCAAAGCCATAATCATAAACTTAGCCATGGAAAAAAAATAAAATAAAATAGCCCAATGATGCTGAATCTCAACTGAGGTATGAGCACCTATGCTTGCATAATTAAGTCTGAATATCTAATTGTTCACGGAGAAAAGGCATAATACCTATGTATATTGCACGAAGCATTGCCTTGAGGTTATTGATATCATGATGTAATCGGGACAAAAATCTAGCAAGATCATCTCCATCTAGAAGATCCATTGCTGTTAATCTATGATTTTCAAAAACAGCATCAATGGCAGCAATATAAGAATCATCTCGAGATTGTGCTCTGTAGATGAGGTCATACATCATATCTGTCACCTTTGACATTGCTGACACAACGACCAACTTCCCTTCCGAACCATCATTCACAATTATATCTGCTACATTCTTAATTCTATCAGAACTTCCCACGCAAGTACCACCAAACTTATGGACTGACCACATATCACCTTTGGGAAGACGAATCTTTTCCTTGGGTTCATCCAGTAAAACAGCTAAAAAATGAAGACAAATTGTAAATATACCATACAGTAGCAGTATACTTATATATATGAGTTTAAATGAAAATAGAGAATGGAGTAGCAATGTACCCTTAACTGAAGAGGAGACATGACCACATGCTAATTCCCTTCTACCCCATTGGGAAACAAAACCTGTCCTGAAACAAAATCATACAAACTCTTTAGTACAATACTCACAAAATGAAAATGAATAGAGCTTCTTACCTAAAAGGACATTTCAAAACCCCAATTTGTAGCTTCCCCAAAACATATAATTATTATAGACCCCTCATGGAATTTAAGAGCCAATATATATTGTAATATACTGCAGAAGACAACATTTGAGTATCTTGATATATGATTAAATAAATGAAAGAGTATATGAAAATACTAAGCATAATAAAAATTCAGAGAAGAAGCTAAATGGATAACAGAAACACTCACTTCTGGATAATTCAGGTAAAAGAAGTTAAAATGTCTGAGTGTGGGAGTCACTGTCTGTTTATACAATTTACAGACTTCACAAGTGATTATGAGAAATATCACATCTCAAAGAAATTAAAAGCAGGCATAAGATTTACTGTAAAGAAAATAAAATACAAATTGAAGTATAAAAAGATAAAGAACCTAAAAGAAATGCTTTCTCCTTGTATGCTAGCTTCTCACACCAATCAACCATGAGCATTTCTAAATATAACATGCGGTACTAATGACTCAGTATCACCACCTAGCATCCTACCCAATTATGCCATTTTCTGTTAGACATTTTATTTAGAGGTTGACGATATGGATTCTCTGTCTCCAAATCCTTTTGTCCAAGGTTAGATCTGCCTCAATATTGAGTGATTGTAGATCCTTGGACACTTTCACTCCACATGATCTTAGGCCTACCTCTACCCTTCTTCCTACCTGCTACAACAAATCTATCGCATCTTCAACAAGGGCATTTGGGGGTCTACATAGTTTGTGCCCATACCATCTTCACCGTTCTTCCCTTAATTTATCACCAATATTTGCTACATCTACCTTATGTCAGATGTATTTATTTATTATCTTGTCCATTTTTGTATGTCCACATATTCATCTTAACATCCGCATTTCTGCTACAATCAACTTGTGGATATTTTGAGCTTTTGTTGCCCAATAGTCACTCCTATATTGCATAGCTAGCCTAACTGCATTCTATAAAATTTTTCCTTCCCTTTTTTCATAGTCTTCTTATCACATATTGCCCTTGTAGCACTTCTCCATTTCAACCATTGCCTTAACAAAAAAAATTGCCAGAGCTAATTATGGATGGAAATTCAATAATCCTACCAACAAGCTGCTGCAACATTTTAATCTTGCAACGGCTTCAAAAATTTTATTTAAAGTACTGATCATTAATGAGCTTAAATATATAATGGCTCCTTACTCATACATTGTGATGACGGAATAGGGAACTTGTGCTTGTGCTTTAACCCTAGGCAACTTGTACTTGTGCTTGTGCTTGTGCTTTAGTTAAACTATAAGGATATGAAAACCCATAAAACGTATTTTTAAATGAGAAATAACCAATGAACTTGTGCTTTAACCCTAGGCAATTCAATTCAACTCAAATATCTTCTTCATTCCATTTTTCCTCTTTCATTGTTGATGAGCAAACTTTTTCTGGTTAAACTTCTCACTCAGCATCTACTCCCGAAATAACGTGCGAAATTTTCTAAGATAGATTTACGTCATTTTTCTTAAGAACATCTACTCTTCTCGATTTTTGACCAATTTTAAATCCACAGAAGAGCGGAGAAACACAAACTAAAGCACAAAGCGAGAAATTTCAGAAATGAAATGGTACTTCAGTTTGTTAATTTTTCTACCGTAGCACAAACCAAATCCAAAACAAATCATACGTATGTAACGAATTCGACTGAAGGAAGCATACTTTCGTCTCTTTGTACTTTAACACGCATTAATTTTCAGCAATCAAAAAAGTAGACACGTGCACCAATCTCGGTAAAGAAAGACTTCTCATTCTTGCATCTTTTTTTTTTCCTCTCCTCCATTTTCTCATAATTAAACTAAGAAAAGCAATATAAGAGAATCCAAAAGAAGTCGTACCTAAAAAGAGGATGAGAATGTGAAAGAATAGACAAAGCTAAACATCGAGAGGAAGAGATCTTCTGGTGCTTCGAGTCACGAGGCAATGCGCTTGAAGAAAGACTGCGCAATGTGTTAAAGATCGAAGAAGAGTCCGCCATGGAAGAGAGAGAGAGAGAGAGAGAGAGAGAGAGAGAGATTAGTTTCGAGGAAAAACTTCTCTCTGCTTGCTGTGGCTTTTGTGCTCTGTTCGTTTGCTGGTTTTATTTGGCGACTTTGTACTGAACAGTGAGAGAGAGGATCGCTAAAATGTCGCTGATATTCCACTTTGTAAAATAGCCTCTCCACTAATGAAATGCCATGTGGCGATTTTCTTTGACAAAAATATAGGTGACCGGCAATCCATATAGTGGCAATTTCGTTATAATTTATACTTAAAAGTCCTTTTTTTATTGGATAGACATTAGGAGTCCACGCATGAATCATGATATGAGGGAGGGATTAGTGTTTCGAAAAATGGAAAAAAGAAAATGCGGAAGAAAATGAGGGAGGGATTATATGATATGAATGACAACAACCTTCGAATTCAATCACATAACCTCTCATCATATCTTTTAGAATTTATATCACCCTCTCAGACTGATCGACTATTTGAGGATGAAAAGTTATACTAAAGCTAAGCTTGGTATCCAAAGCTATCTATAAACTACTACAAAATTGAGAAGTCTTGTTCAAACTATAAAAAACTATATTGGCATTTAATTGTCTAATCAAACTTTATATCTTTTCTTAATAGTCTGGTAAAAAGAGAAGCAGACATTGAAAAGCCCTTAATAAACCTCATGTAATAACTAGCTAATCCAAGAAAACTTATGATTTCAGTCATATTACGGGAAGACTTCCAACTCATAACAAGTTTTACCTTGCTATGATAAACTTTTATACCATCATATGACACAATGTGTCCTAGAAAGTTGTTTTGTCTGAAAGCCACCTCAGTATGTGACAAAAATGAAAAAATTCCCTCAAGTTAGCTGGTTATTATCAGTAGATTGTGAAGGAATTTTCCTCCATTTCAATCCCCTTAACATTGTTGTTTTGGAAATATGCTAGTTTTAAGTGAAAAGGTAAGTATCAAACCAATTTATATTCAATTGAAGATACTGTTGACCAAAGCATTTGTTTTAAAATGATCCTATCTAAGGAAAGAGTTAGTAGTATAATTGTATGAAGAAAAGTATTGTATTTGTTTACATAATACATAAATGTTAAAGAGTTTTCCTTATCAAAAGCACTAAATCAAAGGCAAAAGAGATAGATAGAAACAAGAAAAAAAATGACAATGTGTATGAAATTCAATCAAGAAATGCTAAAATGTTAGCTGATGTATTGAGAGGGGGAAGACATAACTAAGATGTGGGTGAGATTCACCTTAGTGCTGAAGATGGAAACATCCAAAAATAAGATGAAAAGTTGATAGAGAGGGTATAAGTAGTGGAAAATGGGAGAGGTCAAGGTATTCAACTAAAACTAAAGGTATTGTGTGCTATAAACATAAAATATGTGTATGTAACTCAGAAAATATTAACGTAAAACATCTTTAAAAAAGTATGTAAGATAATTTGTTGAACCTTAAGGGGTATATTCGTCATTTTGATGATAATAAATAAAATAGCAATAATGTATTTAACAATGTTTGTGTTATAAGTATGTTAAACAAGATATACTTTGTTTAGAACATAAAGCAAGATTGAAAGACAACCTTTGAAGATTAAAATCAAAGGAAAAGCAAAGTGTCATGCCTGTGATTACTTTTGTCACGCTCGTGAATATAGTCTAGTGCCAGCTCTCCTACATTCAAAGTTCACGACTATGAAGGATCAAACCAACCGTGAATGATCAAGCAGTCACGCCCATGAAAGACAGTCATGCCTGCGACCAAACATGTCAAATTCTTACAGAGAGTTTCACGGCCAGAGTTACCACTTGGACCAGCTTCCATTTGTTCATCCTCTCCTTCATGATTTGCAAGAAATTCACTCCAAATAGATTTTTTCTTGGTAAGTAATCCTCTCTCAATTGTTTTTGTGTGTTTTGAGTTATTAGGACCGTATAGTATCAGTCTTTTTCACTTTAGTTTTGAGGGAGTTATCAACCTAACTTGAAGAAGTGTAAAATATGAAAGTTGTTCATATATGTGTTGTTTATATTTCTGTCAAATTTCATAAAATTATTTTAGGTACAAAAAGAGATAAACTTGTTTGAGTGAGTCTGGTTCAGGGAGATAAGTCAACAGAATAACCTACAGTTTTTTCTTAATTTGATCATCTTAATGGTTGAATCTAAGATTTTGTAAAACATAAAAGTTTGTAGATATGGCGTGTATAAAATTTCATATAAATGCCTCTTGTTTAAGTTTAGTTATATAAAAATTAATTATAGATGTTCCTTAATTAAGTTGTTTCCTTGTACCTGTGCACCTCCGATAAATTCGTATTCCCTTTTGAGCTTTTTAAAGGTCAAATTTTCTAAAGTATAAAAAAATCTACACGTTGAAAGATATAGATTTTTAAATATAGTACTCCAAAATTGCCTAAGGGGCAGCAAACAGAGTAATATTTAGAATTTCAATAAAAATTATAATGGTTCAAAAATTCTGAAATTTTAGTATGTTTTAGTCTTACATGTTAAATTTAAGTAGGAACATGAATCATATAAATTGGATAAGTATATAAAAAGTCATAGAGCCAATAGTCCTAAGAGATCATGTTCCAACTTAAAAGAAATTATGGTAATTTATTTAAACTATATCAAGAATGAGTATTTTAACAAATTATTAACTATCATATTTTCAAATTAGGCTCTCAACAAGAGGAAGGACAACAAAAGTGAACAAGCTTTGAGTTTATATTTTGGAAAAGAAAAACACTATTGAAGCATGTACATATATGTATTTTGGTTTGCCATTATGCATGATTGTATGTGCATGACATAAATTATATGTCACAATGATGAAATTACATATTATGACATGTTTTAAAATTATAGAAATGTTATTAACTATGAACTTCACATTATGCTAGTATTTGATAAAATATCATGCTATTACATGGTTTTGAAATAAATTGTGAGTATATTTTATGTTAATATGAAACGAGTATTGGTTATAAAAACAAGTAATTAATGGTGTTAATTGCCCATTTCTCTACCTGAGGACTGACATAGGATAGATAGTGTACCATTATGGAAAAATTATGGTACTGATATGGATATGATTTAGGGACAGGGTGGCTTAAGCTCTGGGAGCGCCCCTGATCCTGATTACACACAGATGACATGATTTTATTCGGTTAAGGTGGCTAAAGCTCTGGGAGCGCCATTGACTTGAGATTATGGTGAGTAGGGTGGCTTAAGCTCTGCGAGCGTCCCTATTTCACACCTCGTATCCGGAGAGTCCGGGAACGAGATTTGGACTAATACTAATTAAAGACTGTGGAAATTTTATTATTGACATAAGTAACAAAGCATAAAAGGCTTACATGAGGAAGTGATAATTTAATTTTGAATAAGGTTATTATGTTTATACTGTTATGTGATGTGCTTATTTTTTTTGTATGACAAATATGCAATAAAATTAAGTGTGCCATAATTTATTTGAGACATGCATTTGTGTGACTGCTGGGGAAAAACTTAATGCCTATATGTACCACTAAGGTAGATATAGCTTAGCATGAGTTCTTCTCATGCAGGAATTGGAGTTGTAGATAGTAGAAAGTGAAGTTGGTCAGGAAGAAATCTAAGCTCATATAAGAAGAGGCACAAGAGACTTAGTTAGAGGGTTGATTACTAATCACTTTTCTTTTTGAGTTTGACTAGACATATGGATTTTGGGTAGACATTTCATGTATTTGGTTCAGGAGCATGTCTTATATTTTGATATTATATTATGAGCAGTCATGTGTGAGGCTAGTATGCCATAAATGATCAACTATGTAACTTAATCAACTACCATAAATATACATGACATGGTGATATATATATATATATATATATATATATATATATATATATTGATAATTAGAACAATAAGCCAAATCCAATATAAATAAATGAATTATTTAAATTTAATGAAATAAAGAATAAGTTGAGAACAACTTTGCAGATAAATAAAAATTAACAGTTTTGTAGCACACATGCACACGCACATGCACACACATACACAAAAACTCTGTCATAATAATATATTATGATTTAAATATTTTTAAGAATGTTAGAAGTAGATTAATACAGTAAAGGTGCATACAGGATAAAAATTAACAAATATATGAATGGCTAGAATCATTGCATATTTTATAAATGTTAGATCTAAATACAAATGCATGTCGTAGTATAGTTTATACTTTATTTGTAGCGCTCCCTTACCATACTAATCGTTAACATAATATAGAAGTACTACTAAACTCATTTGTTTTAAAACTAACGCTCAATTTATTGTATAAATATTTTTGTTTCAATTTTCGTGTTTATTTTTGGCGGAATATTTATTACCATATAAGTTTTTCATTTAAATATGTAACTAGTGATGTGAATAATTTGATTTAAAAGAAATCATTCAATTAAACCATAATATTTAGAAATATATTTAGAAATATACCAAACATGTAAATTACAAAATTCAATCCTTATAAATCCTACATGCCACAATTTTACATAAAGAGAAATTGTTAAAATTTAATTTTTACAATAAAATTTCCAAAACATAAAAAAAGAAACTAGACTGCTGTAATCTGATCTGGAGTTCTCCTTATCTTCGGTCGTCTAAATGTAACAACTACGTATATTTATCTGCGCGTGAAACACACACACTAAGCTACTAACTTAGTGGTATGTTTGACAACTATCCAATAATTACATAAATATTTTTAAAATAAAATTTTAGAAACTACAATTAATTGATTAAGCATGCCAAATATTCAATTAATTGTAAAACTATTTTTGTCTTGCAAAAATATTTAATTCATCAATTATGACATTCCATTCATTAAGCATGTTTGAAATTTTAACAATACAAGATATACAATTTGAACTATCAATTTAATAATTTACATTTTTTTTGTTATTTATTTGATAGCCCACGACATCTTAGACTAGAACTAAATATTGAATATAGAGTTTCTGCTCTCCGGCAGTATACTCGATGCCTACATAATTATTTTATAATTCGGCGTTTAACGCCTATATTTTCAATAAGAACTCAACATTTTTTTGGTGCCTATGTAATTTTGAACTCAACACTATTTCTTAGTGCTAACATAATTTCGAACTCAGCACTATTTCTTAGTGCCTATATAATTTCAACTCAGTACCATTTCTTAGTGCCTACATTTCTACCCTTTTATTGACACAACAACTTATCTTAATTTCTAGTTCTCGACAAAATATTATAGGGCTTAATTATATTTGTTACCTTTATTATTATTTACATAAATTATGTAGGTAACACTAATATAGATTCCAAATAAATGCAATAATTCCAATTAAATATTTTACAACCTCATACTTGCTCATTTAATCATTATAACTAAATGAAAAATCAATTAATATATTTTCTATTACAAAATTCCACAATCAACACATAATTCCAAGCTGTCCTATTCTGGACAGCATTTTTGCCTTATATTTCCCTGTATTTTTCATCCATTTTTAGATGGAATTTGAACAAATGATCAACTAATAAAATGTAGGTATGTGTCTTATCTTTTAATTTCCAAATAAAATCACATTAAACCGAATCTTTTAGCAAAAATTATGATTTTTCTTCTAAACTATATTCAGTACAATCTGCCCAGTATTTTACTAGACAAATTTCTGTATTATATTTCTCTGTATTGTTCATCCATTTTTAGATGAAATTTGGAAAAGTGATCAACTAACAAAATGTAGGTAAATATCTTATATTTAAGTTCCAACTAGAATCACATTAAAATGAATTTTTTAGCAAAAGTTGTGAATTTTATTCTAAGGTATGTTTACTGCAATCTGCCCAGTATTTTACTGGACAGATTTCTAGTTCAAACTTTGAGTCCATTTTTTACCTAATTCCAGGCATATTTACGTCTAATGATCTAAATGAAAGATGAATTCCTATGTCTTAAATTTCTAACCTAACAATAATTACTCAAAAATAATATTCATAACTTAAGTTATGATTGGAAAACTAGATACTGTTCATAAGACGAATTTCCTAGCACATCAATTAATTTAGACAATTTCCATTTTCATGCATCAACCTCATATTCTAGTTTTTATTTTCTCATTCATGGAATCGTTTAATCACCAATTCACCACTCAATCAAATATCCAAAATTTCATACACAATTTCACAAACATCACAAAATCAACATCAATATTTTTCTATATTAAATTTTTGCCAAATGTACATACCTTAAAATTTTACTTCTCTTCACTTTTCTCTTCTTCCTAGCTAGCTTTCTCTTTACCCTTACTTCATCTTTGATTTTGGTTCAAAGGTTGTTCACTTTGTTATCCTAACAATACATTTTACACTAATCAAACACTAATCACATTAATCTACCCTTAATCACCATTAGCATAATAATAACCCTAAATTACTAGCTTTAATGGCAACTAACCCCAAACTCAAAAAAAAGAGAAGAAGAAATGTGAGAAGATGGAAAATCTAAACTCACCTTTGATGATCTTCAAAATGACCAAAATCTTCTTTCTCTTTTTCTTTTACTGTCTTCCTTCCTCTTCATTGGTTTTGCTCACTTAACTTCACTTCTTTGATGATTTTGCCTTAATTCCACCCTTTTTCCATCTAATCTTAGCTTGATTGAGAAAAAAAAAAGAAGAATAAATGTGGGAAGGAAGGTCACGACAAAAGGAAAGAAAAAGGGAGAGAAATGAGTTTGATTAAGATGAGGAAGAAGAAGAATAAAGACAAAAAGTAAAAGTTGACTTTTATAGTTCGATTAGGTGGGTGGTTAAGATTAATTAGATAATATTCTCCCTTATTGGTCCATTAATTTAATCATACTTTATTTTAATCAAAAGAATATTCATTTCCTTAGATAAAAATATTCCATTTTTATGTTTTCTTAAAATATCTGTGCCAAAAACACTGCAATTTTCAATTTCGTTCAGTGAAAAATTATTTTTTTCCTAATTTTACTTCCAAACTTCAAAATTCTAATTAATAATATCCAAAATATTTTTCTCATATTTTATTATCATTTTAATTTTTTTCTTTCGTATCCAAATTTAGACCCCAATCAGTTCGGCTAGCCGGATTTCGGTCAACCGCAACCGTGACCTAAATTATCGAGCATTACATTATTGCCTACTTGTATGCACCATTAAGCATTTTTTCTTAGTCTAGAAGATGTTTATTTCTTTTTGTGCAAGTTAGAAGTGATGGTAGAAGCTAAAAATTAAATAGTGAAGCAGCCATGAATCCCCAAATGTGGATGATTATTACATTTACACATCTAATTTGCATGATTGCATTTTTACATGATTATATATATATATATATATATATATATATATATATATACACACACACACACACACACAATGTCAACATAAAAATTTGGATAATATTTCAATGCACTTAAGTTTTATTATAAAAAAGGAATAAAAGTTATTTCAAACATTTCAATTAGTTTAAAATGTAAATGTGTTTAAAAATAAAAAAAAAATCTATAATTTCCATTAATAATTTATACAAGTATTTGAGAGGAAGTTCGTAACTTCTTTTTACCTAGCTGTACATACAGTTAGGGTGAGAGAGTGTTATAATTATAATAATAATAATAATAATAATAATAATAATAATAATAATAATAATAATAATAATAATAATAATAATAATAATAATAAGTAGAATCATATCATTACATATCATCCAATAATAATAGGGATGATAAGTATAATGATAATAATGATAATAAGAGGATTGCAACACAAATGAAATGTATCTTGTCAAATTTTTTACCTGTTATATCCATAAATGAAATTGCCTAGCCTTATAGGTCGTTCTGAAAAAGGTTCATATGTAAAAATATCCCAACTGAAGAGCTGAATTGTTCGGTTTTGAAGAACGAATCATATTCATAAACGCAGCGAAAAAATAAAATTTTCAAAACCCGAAACAAAAGATCATACTTGTGTTATTAAAATAAATTTATATAAATATAAAGGTTAGAAATTATACATTGTAATTTCTTATTTGTTCTTCAAATCATCACTTTGTTGGATTGTACCAAATCACAACAATCTATACTAGGATGTCTCTAATGATAATCCACGTAAAGAATGAAGAAGAAACTATCAAAAGAAATGGTTTGAACAAATTGAAAGTGCTAGCTTTGAAAGTATTCTTGAGATAATTTTTTTTGTCTTAAAAATATTTTTTTCTTTTGAATTTGATTCAAATAGAAAAGACATCAAATGACATAAAATAGACATGAAAATATTTTTTTCACAAATGAAAAATATTTTTTTCATAAAAAATATATAATTTCTGTCATTTGATATCTTTTCTATTTGAATCAAATTCAAAGAAAAGATGAAAAGTCAAAAATGGAGAAAAGAGAAATAAATGAATAGTAATTGACCATAATTGGCCTAATTAAGGCCAAATTCTGCCCGTTGTACAACGAAAGAGAGGCAATAGAGTGTTGGGCCTGCTGCAAGCTGCTGCTAGGCAGCTTAGCTGGCCCGCTAGGCATGCCAGCAGCCTGTCTAGCCCACGTGGGCCAGTACGGGACCGTGACCCTCCGAACGATTTTTTCCGTGCGATCTCATTGCTATCCATCTCGAAATAATTTTCTCACATTTTGAATCCTATCTAAGACCATTTTACTCATTCTCCATATCTTCAATGAATTTGATCCATTAGGTTCCCCGTTATATTGGCCATTTAAATTAATAATTAATATAAGCAAGTCATGAGCAGTATCTAGCAACACATCATGACCCCCAATTGACCGGAAAGTCAGTGGTTTGACAACGAACCTTTCCATAGATAATTTTCATTCAATTATTCCTTTCTCCATTTTATACCCCACTTGGTTCAAAGTATAGACATGTGTCAACTCCCACTAGACTGAGTACGTCACGTCTAGTCCAAGCAATGTTAGTTCTTATCCTTGAGGCTTATTACTCTATTAGATATGTCATTGAAGACTATCTTTATGACATTTTCACTCCGGCCAGAGATTTTCGAGTAATGATCATGATAAGAGGCCATTGGTATACACTCCTTCTATCAGGAGTTGTGAATTCTTTGTTGGTTACCCAATTACCTTCGAATATCTCAAGCTGTATCCAATCACCACCCTATGAGTAACCTCCTGAGCAATAAGGAATAATGTCAAAATACAGAATCAATATTCAAGATATCCTTGAGTACCTCAAGTCTAAGGATACATGCACCATTGCTATAATGAGACTATCACTGACATTTGAATAGATTATCCATATGATTGTCTCGCAGCTGGTCACCCAATGTACTTAGCTACACTTAGCAAGCATCCATATGTTAACTCTAAACATCTCATGTTTATAGATTATGAGATCTACTACTTGATCCAATCAAGGAATGTAACATGTGCTAGTCTATCCGAATTAATAATGTCCCGTCTCATTAATCCTATGACTAGGGAGAATTTTGATACTAACATAATTAACATGATAAGAATCTCAATATCATGATCTCATCATGATTTCCTTCATGTTATGTTATGTATCAAGGACTTCATTAATTGATTTAAGATTACTTATCAATTCATATATCAAATGAACATCAAATTAATGAAAAAACCTTTTATTAATCAAATAAATTTGTACAATAAGTGCTATATGTGATTGCCTTTAGAGCACTCCTCTAACAAGCTCCCACTTGCACTAAAGCCAATCGCCTTTGTATTTAATTCCAAAGGTGAGTACATGGGAATCATATTTCTTTTAGGGAATTGGCTTAGTTAAAGGATCAACAATATTCTGATCAGTGAACACTCTTTCTATCTTTACATCATTCCTACCAATGATTTCTCTAATCAAATGGTCTCTTCTAAGTACATGTTTGGATCTCTGATGAGACCGTGGTTCCTTTGCTTGTGCAATGGCTCCATTATTATCACAATATAATTGTATTGGATCAATAATGCTGGGAACCACTCCAAGTTCTGTGATGAATTTCTTTACCTAAATTGTTTGCTTTGCTACTTCAGAAGCTGCAATGTACTCTGCTTCGGTTGTGGAATAAACAGTCATTTCATATTTGGAACTCTTCTAACTAACTGCTCCATCATTTAGTGCGAATATATAACCTGACTGAGATTTTGAGTCATCCTTGTCAGATTGGAAGCTGACATCTGTATACCCGCTCACAATAATATTTCCATCTTTATATACCAAGAATACATTATTAGTCCTTCTTAAGTACTTAAGGATAGTCTTGACAGCCACCCAATGACCCTCACCAGGTTTCGATTGGTTCTGCTTGTGACACTCAGAGCATATGATACATCGGGTCTTGTACATATCATAGCATACATGATTGATCCTATAGCTGAACCATATAGAATCAAACTCATGTATGTCCTCTCATCTTGTGTCTTTGGACACAAAAAACTTTGAAAGAGTAATCTTATGGGTCATGGGAATATATCCCTTCTTGGACTACTCCATGCTAAACCTCTTTAGCATCTTATTTATGTATGTAGATTGTGAAAGACTAAGCAATTTTTTAGATCGATCTCTATAGATCTTTATCCCCAAAATATAGATTGCTTCTCCAAGGTATTTCATAGAGAAATTCTTGGATAACTAGATTTTGAGTGATTGTAAGGCTGAGACATCATTTGCCATTAACAATATGTCATCTATATATAACACAAGAAATATGATTGCACTCCCACTATCCTTCTTGTAAACACAAGGTTCATCCGAATTTTGTAAGAAACCAAACTGTTTGATTGTCTCATCAAACTGAATATTCCAACTCCTGGATGCTTGCTTTAATCCATAAATGGATCTTTAAAGCTTATATACCTTTTTGTCATCTTTGGATATGAAGCCTTCTGGTTATGTCATGTACACATCCTCAGTCAAATTTCCGTTAAGGAAAGTTGTCTTCACATCCATTTTCCATATCTCATAATCATAATGAGTAGCAATGGCTAGGAGTATCCTTATGGATTTAAGCATAGTTATTGGGCTAAAAGTTTCGTCATAGTCAATTCCTTGTCTTTAACAATAACCTTTAGTAACAAGTCTAGCTTTATAGGTAATCACATTACCATCCATGTTAGTTTTCTTTTTGAAAACCCACTTGCACCCTATAGGCTTTATCCTTTCGGGTGGGTCAACCAAAGTCCATACTTGGTTTTTATAGATGGAATCCATTTCTGACTTCATGGCTTGAAGCCATTTGTCAGATTTTGACTTATTGAAAACTTTTTCATAGGTTGTAGGCTCATCTTTTCTATGAGTAATACATCGTTCTGTTCACTAATGAGAAATCCATATCTCTCTGGAATAGTACGTATCCTACTTGACTTACGAAGCTCTTGTGCTTCAGAAGGTTGAGCTGTTATATCATTTGTATGAATAACAAGCTCGAGTTCAAGTAGTTGATAAGCATATGTTTGATCATCTTGAACTTCCTCAAGTTTAATTTTGCTCCCACTATCTCCTTTTAGAAGAAATTCTCTCTCTAAAAAGATAGCATGTCTTGAAACAAAAACCTTTTGTTCCAAGAGGTGGTAAAATTGATATCCATATGATGCTTTTGGATATCCCACAAATAGACATCAGTCAAACTTAACTTTTAGATTATCTGACATTATCCACTTCACATAAGCAGGACAACCCCAAATTCTCAAGTAAGAAAATATGGGCCTTTGTTATACCATATCTCATATGGAGTAACATCAACTGACTTTGAAGAAACTCCATGTAATATATAAATGGCGGTCTCTAATGCATAACCCCAAAAGGATTTAGGCAGTTTCACAAAATTCATCATAGACCTTACCATGTCTAACAAGGTTTGGTTTCTTCCTTTAGCCACATCATTGTGTTGTGGTACGTAAGATGGAGTCCATTGAGATAAAATCCTATTATCCACAAGATAATCTAGAAACTCTTGGTCAAGTACTCACCTTCTCGATCTGATCGAAGTGTTTTAATACTTTTGCTAAGTTGTTTCTCTATTTCATTTCTAAATTCTTTGAACTTTTCAAAAGCTTCAGATTTGTATCTCATAAGATACATGTACCCATATCCTGAGTAGTCATCGATAAAAGAAATGAAGTAGATGAAACCACATTTGGTGTGTGTAGACATTGGACCACATACATCTGAATGTATTATGTCTAAAAGTCCATGGGTAATTGAGTCATCTTGCCTAATAAGTAAGATTCACATGTGTCAAATGACCCTAAACTACCACTTTTGTGTAGCTTAGCCATGTGTTTCTCACTTATATGACCAAGGCGATAATGCCACAAGTAAGATGATTTCAACATATCTTGTTTTTGTCTTTTATTATCATTGATGTTTAAAATTGGATTTGACATATCCAATATGTATATTCCATTGCATAATATACCACTAGCATAAAGAATTCCATTCAACATAATAGAACAACAATTGTTACTAAAAGCTAAAAGGAAACCATCTTTATTTAGACTTGAAACAGAAATAATGTTTTTAGTCAAAGCAGGTACACAATAACAATTATCCAAATTTAATATAAGCCCAGTAGGGAGGGTCAATACATATGTTCCTACAGCTAATGCAGCAACCCTTATTCCATTTCTAATGCGTACATATGACTCTCCCTTATTGAGATGCCTACTGTTCCTTAGGCCCTGCATATCAGTGCATATGTGTGAGCCACAATTGGTATCTAATACCCATCTATTATTATCAGAAACAATATTAATTTCAATGAAAAAAATACCTGAAGTAGATGGGGCATCATATGCCTTCTTCTTCAAGGACTCCAAGTAAGCCTTGCAGTTTCTCTTCTAATGGCCATCCTTGCCACAATAGAAGCATGTCCCCTTTGGAGCAATCTCCTTAGCCTTCTTCTTGGCCATGCCTCCCTTAGGCTTCATGGACTTCTTCTTCTTCTTTTTAAGGTTCTTCCTTTTAGAACTTGAGGAGTCCACCAGCATCACAACCTTACTGTCATTCTTGACAGATGACTCAGCTATTTTGAGCAAGTTAATCAGCTTAGAAATAGTGGTAGAGATTTGGTTCATCCTATAGTTAAGCACAAAATGTGAATAACTATCAGGCATACCTATTAGAATTAAGTCAATACTTAATTCATGGTCCATCACAAATCTCAAAGTGGCCAACCTCTCAATATAGCCATTCATCTTCAATGCATATTGCACTGGAGATGTTCCCTCAACCATCTTAGTGCGGAAGAGCAACCTCGAAGTTTCAAACCTTTCAGAATGTGTTTGCTCATCAAAAAGCTCTCTCAGATGGTATATTATGGAATTAGCATCCATAGCCTCATGCTGCTTTTGCAACTCAACTGACATAGTAGCAAGCGTAATGCAGCTTGCCATCTCACTATCATCGAGATGCTTTTGATATGCCTTTTGAACATCTTTAGAAGCATTAGTAGCAAGGGGATTAGGGAGTTCCTCATTTAGGACATAGCTAATCTTTTCGGATTTGAAAACTATTCTTAGATTCCTTAGCCAATCCAAAAAATTAGGCCCAGTCAACTTATTTGATTAATTCGACATTGCCAATCTTTTCGAAATTGCCTATATGTGTTCTTTCGGTTAATTTAATTTTGTATGTCATTTTAATGTGGAATTTAATATTTAATCAAATTAAATTAAATTCCATATTTCTAGAATTAATTCAAGATTAATTCTCCTTAAAATTGGAATATTATGATGTTAAAATTAAACAATTTAATTTTAATATACATACCAATTTCTAGTCAAACTAGAATTACCATTGTACAACTTAAATTAATTCAAAACTAATTTCCAAAAATTCTAAAATTTATAGAACTTTCAATCATAATTCTAATCATCTTTAGGTCAGCTCAAGTTCATCAAAATATTTTTGGCACAAGTCAAAATTACTAAGACAAACTAACCAATACACTTAGACACTCAAAATGATTAACTCGACATCTAGAATTTTTTAAAATTTCAAATGCTTGAAAATAATTTTGGCATACATATACATCCAAATAACATATTTTTAATCACATAAAAAAATATTTCAAGGTGCTGAAAATAAAATAAACACATACAAAAAAATCAAACAAAACAGCCCCGCCAGGTATGCTAAAACAACCCCGTTTTTGTGTTTGTTTGAAAAATTAATTAAAATAATTTTTAATTAATTATTGGACACTTCCAGAGGCATAAAAATATTCTCAATATGTCTAAGTACTTTTTTCATCCTCAAATTAAAAGAAAAATATAGTCAGCCCCATCAATTAAGCCAAACAACACATGTTCATAAACAAGGCAATTTTAGGCATTTTTGAAATAAATCCGAAATTAATTATTTGAATCATATTCAAATTGTTTTTCAATCAAAATAATCATCCTTAATCATCCCATGATCAGATTAGAGAAAGAAAAATATGTAAAACATATTTTACAAATTAATTTCAATTTTTTTAAAACCTATTGATCCAAAATCATCAAAACCATGCAATCCCATGCACTTTTAATTAAAATTAATTTTAATTGACACAAGGGGGCTCTGATACCACTGTTGGGTTTTGAAGAATGAATCATATTCATAAAAGTAGTGGAAAAATAAAATTTTCAAAACCCGAAACAAAAAATCATAGTTGTACCATTAAAACTAATTTATATAAATATAGAGGTTAGAAATTATACCTTGTAATTTCTTATTTGTTCTTCAAATTTTCACTTTGTTGGATTGTAGCAAACCACAACAATCTACACTAAGATGTTTCTAATGATAATCCATATGAATAATGAAGTAGAAACTATCAAAAAAATGGTTTGAACAAATTCAAAGTGCTAGCTTTGAAAGTGTTCTTGAGAGAATTTTTGTTGTATCTTAAAAATAGTTTTTTTACAAAAAAATATTTTTATGTCTATTTTCTGTCATTTGATGTCTTTTCTATTAGAATCAAATTCAAAGAAAAGATGAAAAATCAAAAATGGAGAAAAGGGAAATGAATGAATAGTAATTAGCCATAATTGGTAAGGCCAAATTCTGCCCGTTGGCCAACGGAAGGGAGGAAGCAGCCCGCTGGACCTACTGCGGGCTGCCCATCGCTGGCCCGCTAGGTAGGCCAGCAGCCTACTTAGCCCACAAGGGCCCATAACCCTCTCAAATGATTTTTCCTGTGTGATCTCATTGCGATCCATCCCGAAATAATTCTCTCATATTTTGGATCCAATCCAAGACTATTTTACTCATTCTCCATATCTTCAATGCGTGTGACCCATTAGGTTTCCAGTTATGTTAGCCACTTAAATTATTAATTAATTTAAGCAAGTCATGAGTAGTATCTAGCAACACATCATGACCGCCAATTTACCGAAAAGTCAGTAGTTTGACTACCAGCCTTTTTATAGACAATTTTCGTGCAATTATTCCTTTCACCATTCTATACCCCACTTGGTTTAGAGTATGGACATGTGTCAACTCCCACTAGACTGACTACGTCATGTCTAGTCCAAGTAATATTAGTTCTTGTCCTTGAGGCTCATTACTCTATTAGATATATCATTGAAGACTATCTTTATGACATTTCCAATCCGGCCAGAGATTTCCGAGTAATGACCACGACAAGAGGCCATTAGTATACACTCCTTCTATCAGGAGTGGTGAATCCTTTGTTCGTTACCCAATTACCTTTGAATACCTCAAGTTGTATCCAATCACCACCCTATGAGCAACCTCCCTGAGGCAACAAGGAATAGTGTCAAGATACATAATCAATTTTCAAGATATCCTTGAGTACCTCAAGTCTAAGGATACTTGCACCATTGCTATGATGAGATTATTATTGGCATTTGATTAGATTATCCATATGATTGTCATAGTTGGTCATCTAATGTACTTAGCTACACTTAGCAAGCATCCACATGTTAACTCTAAACATCTCATGTTTATAGATTATGAGATCTACTACTTGATCCAATTAAGGACTGTAACATTTGCTAGTCTGTTTGGATTAATAATGTCCTATCTCATTAATCCTATGACTAGGGATAATTTTGATGCTAACATAATTACACATGATAAGAATCTCAATATCATGATCTCATCATGATTTCCTTCATGCTATGTTATGTATCAATGACTTTATTAATTGATTTAAGATCACTTATCAATTCATATATCAAATGAACATCAAATTAATGAAAAAGCCTTTTATTAATCAAATAAATTTGTACAATAAGTGCTAAAGGTGATTGCCTTTAGAACACTCCTCTAACATGAATATCCTGGCCAAAGTCGTTGTATTTTGGTAGGGGCCACATATCTTGGTTAAAGTTGTATCTCTTGCCAAAGCCGTACAAATATTCCGGTTGAAGTCGTCTACTCTAACTGAAGTCATATATATTATAGTAAAAGCCTTATACTTTGGCCAAAACCATATATTTTTCGGCTAAAGTCATCTACTGTTTCATTAGCATGTGAAGAAGTTTGTCTTATTCTGGTCTAGATTTATCTATGAGCTCGATTTATATATGTCTATACATCACAGTTCATTTAATACTACGCCAGCATGTATACAATTATTGATTCATTTGATATTATGTCATATACCTCTTATATGCTATTTTATATTATAGGGATACTACTCACATATTCACCTTTGTTAATTTATACTGTAGAAATAAATTAGCACACATCCACAGACTTATCACATATCTACCACATTTTTCATATTTAACATTGTATTTTGTATGTTCAAAGTACAATAACCAATGTTACTAATTTCACCTCACTATCTTTTTCTAATATTTCCCTATTTGCTAATATACTTGTTATTATATTGCCTATCACCATACCTTATCGTTTTAATTATATATATATATATATATATGAGTAAACTTTTTACAAAATGCATATTTTAATTTTTAATAATAGATATAACTAATAATGCTAATAATAATAATATAATTAATATTTTTCCTTTTATGGCTATATTCATAAAGCATGCACAAACTTAGCTTACTTTAATTTTGTTTCTACTGAATCTTTTCCTTTGTCTGGTGCGGACACAAGAGGAGTAAAGGTGTGTAACTCTCTTTGATATAATTAAGAACAAAACTAATTATAGCAAATAATGTTACAAATGCATATGATTTACAACGCCATAAATTTAAAACTTTGATGCACCATAACCATGATGACTTGTTAAAATCATAAAATGTCATTAAAAGATTTGATACAAGAAATCTTAAATACAATAATCAACGAATATCCATAAGCCCAAAAGGTTAAACAAAAATGAGTAGTTACAAAACTACAAGGTTCTAAGAATAACAACATGTTAATGTTAGAGGAGTGCTCTAAAGGCAAATCACCTTTATCACTTATTATACAAATTTATTTGATTAATAAAAGGCTTTGTCATTAATTTGATGTTCATTTGATATATGAATTGATAAGTGATCTTAAATCAAATAATGAGTCCTTGATACATAACATAGCATGAAGGAAATCAGGATGAGATCATGATATTGATATTCTTATCATGTGTAATTATGTTAGTATCAAAATTATCCCTAGTCATAGGATTAAGGAGATGGGACATTATTAATCTAGACAGACTAGTACATGTTACACTCCTTGATTGGATCAAGTAGTAGATCTCATAATCTATAAACATGAGATATTTAGAGTTAACATGTGGATGCTTGCTAAGTGTAGATAAGTACATTGGATGACCAACTATGAGACAATCATATGGATAATCTATTCAAATGTCAATGATAGTCTCATCATAGCAATGGTGCAAGTATTCTTAGACTTGAGGTACTCATGGATATCTTGAATATTGATTATGTATTTTGACCTTATTCCTTGTTGTCTCAGAGAGGTAGCTCATAGGGTGGTGATTGGATACAGGTTGAGGTATTCGAAAGTAATTAGGTAACCAACAAAGGATTCACCACTCTTGATAGAAGGAGTGCATACCCATGGCCTCTTGTCGTGGTCATTACTAAGGAATCTCTGGCCGAAATGGAAATGTCATAAAGATAGTCTTCAATGACATATCTAATAGAGTAATGAGCCTCAAGGAAAAGAACTAACATTACTTGGATTAGACGTGACGTAGTCAGTCTAGTGGGAGTTGACACATGTCCATACTCTGAACCAAGTGGGGTTTAGAATGGTGAAAGGAATAATTGCATGGAAATTGTCTATGGAAAGGTTCGTAGTCAAACCACTAACTTTTCGATCAATTGGGGATTATGATGTGTTGCTAGATACCGCTCATGACCTGCTTAAAATAATTGTTAATTTAAGTGGCCAACATAACTGGGAACCTAATGGGTCACACGCATTGAAGATATGGAGAATGAGTAAAATGTCCTTGGATAGGATCCAAAATATGAGAAAATTATTTCTGGATGGATCGCGATGAGATCACACAAAAAAATCGTTCGAGAGGGTCACGGGCCCGCACGAGCTATGCAGTGCTAGCCAGCCAAGCGGGCCAGCTGGGCTGCCCAGCAGCAGCCCACAGCAGGCCCAGCACGCTGTTGCCTCCCACCCGTTGGCCAACGACAGATTGTAGCTTTAATTAGGCCTATTATGGCCAATTACTATTCATTCATTTCCCTTTTTTCCATTTTTGACTTTTCATCTTTTCTTTGAATTTGATTCAAATAGAAAAGACATCAAATGACAGAAAATAGACATGAAAATATTTTTTTGTGAAAAAAATATTTTTAAGACATAACAAAATTCTCTCAAGAACACTTTCAAAGAGCACTTTGAATTTGTTCAAACCATTTCACTTGATAGTTTTTTCTTCATTCTTTGCGTGGATTATCATTAGAGACATCCTAGTGTGGATTGTTGTGGTTTGCTACAACCCAACAAAGTACAAATTTGAAGAACAAATAAGAAATTACAAGGTATAATTTTTAACATTTATATTTACATAAATTAGTTTTAATGGTACAAGTATGATATTTGGTTTTGGATTTTGAAAAATTTTATTTTTCCGCTGCGTTTATGAATATGATTCATTCTTCAAAACCCAATAGTTAATCTATAACTACCCAACCGAACAAAACCAATAAAAAAACAACTGTTGTATCACCCACCTCAAGTATATATCCTTGACTCTAACCTCTAGGCGTCCTCCTCTATTGCTCCTTTCCTAAGCTCCAAACCTCTGCATGGGAGGCCTATACACTAAGCAAACTAATGCTTAGTGGTACATAACAATATGCAAAGCACAACATACAATACAATATGCATGACAATCTTACCGACTTACTATAACAATTTACCTCGAAGTTTGCACCTGCGCTAACTCATATACTACATGACATACCATAATGATCTCACGCATTTATACCCCAAAATGAATGTGGCAGATCAATACATCTAATATTAATCATACAAGTATATACCATACTTATAAAGTTATTTAAATCAATTGGTTGCCTACTTTACTCATAACTAGACTAAATTGGATATGGAAATAACATACGACTCTCACCCGAGCCCTTAGGACACCTGCTTAAGCTTCCCCGAATACCTGTCTGAGAAAAATAATGTGTAATGAGGGAAGCTCACTAGGCTTAAATCCCAGGCCTTCAAAAATCTCGAATGTAACAAACTTAGGTCACCCTGTACCAATCTCCCCTTAATGACATGCCATCTATCCTAGCTTTAGTCCTAGTTAGAGTGTTGGGCTTAACCATTTATCTCACTTACCATATATGATTCAAATTATACCATATTCCATGATTCTCATAGTCATAACTATAACATGAATTCTCATACCATGTTATAATCATACAAACATAGGCATATCACCTCAAAACGAATCAACCTAGATTCATATGCAAACAAACAAAATTTCCAAGTTAAATAGATTCATGCCTATGAGCAACCTATAACTGTCGTAAATAACCTCTTCATAGGTAGTTTACCTATGAACCCATACCATGATTCAATTATGAATTAGCAACATGTTCATGGCCATGATCACATTTTAATGGGCATGAACCAAGCCATGAACTCAATCGTGAAACAACCCATGAAAGAGCCTATTCCATTAAAAACCCAAAAACACAAAATTCACACATATGAACTACCAGTTCATGGCCATGAATCTGAAAATTTTTTCAGAAAATAGAATGTGCCATTTCATACTATTTCTACATACAATAATCTCTACGGTTGACCAATGTCAGCCACCCTATTAGCACTCCATCATGCATATATGCCATATATCATTTACATAACATTTCTAAACATCAACATTAAACAATGTAACCTATTTAACATCTCAAATATACCATTTTAGCGTATTTACCCTCAATGCAATATAACCCCAAAACATTTCATTTATCACCCCAATGCCCACTCACAATTTGCATTAAAAGAAATTAATGCAAGAACATGAAGCTTAAGACTTTGAATGTAGTTATGTATAAACCTTAGACCTGTAATGAAGTTTAGCCAAAGCTTTAGATCCTCAAGCTTGTCCTCTCCCTTGAGATGGAATTTCAACTCTATTAACAATCAAAGCAACTCCTTAAGCTTTTAAAATGAGAATAAAACTTAAAGACACACTAAACCGAGCTTTTTTTTTTGCAACTTACAACTCTCCCATTCTCACTTTTCTTTCTAACTTTACTCTAATGAAACTAGGTCTTTGAAGCTCTAAAAATGGATAAAGAAGAATTCTAGAGGTAGAAGAAGAAGGTGGCATGTTAGGTTGGGTTTTAGGGAATGGGAAGCATATTTTAAGGGGATGGCAACAAAAAAACTCATGGCTATCTCACTTGCCCTATCTGCCTAGGATTCACAACAGTGACTCATCTTTTACAAGCATGAACCACTCATTCATGTTCATGATTAACCTTCATAGTTTGTTTACTGAAAACCTAACATTCACGACTATGACACCACTTATGACGGGCATGAAACAATAAAAATTAGCAACAATAAAATCTTTAAAACCCTATTTAACTCCTAACTTTCACCAACCATTGCCATAAGTTATAGATCCTATTTACAAGAGTTATATTTCTCTCTCCCTTAGGAGTTTTCATCCCCAAAATTACCTGATATAGCATCTCAAAACAAATGAGGGTATTATGCCTTCATCGCTTCCTTACTTTCCCAAGTTGCTTCCTCAATGGTATGACTCTTCTATTAGACTTTCATTAGCGGTACATGCTTGTTCCTGAGTTTCTTAACCTCTTGAGCTAAGATCTCAACTGGCTCCTCTTTAAATGACAAATCTGGTCTCAATTATACGCTTTCTACTGTAATGATGTGAGAAGGATCCAACCGATACCTTCTCAATATGGATATAGGCAAACATTGTGTATCCTACTTAACTCTAGTGGCAAAGTGAGTCTGTAGGTAATTTAGTCTGATCCTCTCTAGAATCTCATAAGGGCCAATAATGTAGCATCATACCTTATGCATTTCAGTAAAACCTATCCCTATGTCAATTAATCACATATGGCATACTAACAAGACATAAGGTCCTATAAACAGTGATAGTAATTTTTTTTATCACATACTGTAATATCATTCAATGACTTTTCAAGTCAATATTAAGGTTTTCACCACAATATAATATATCACATCTATTAAAACTTAAACTTTACATCCAAAGGATTATAGGTTGCTTCCATTTATATATTTCAAAACTAATCTAGAGTGACTATACATATTCAAACATATAAGTCCAAAATACAGATGCCATGTTTTCATGCTCATGTAAAATGCAAGGAGAAAAAGTGATGAGGCTCGGCCTGTGACCTGTGTTCTATGTCTTCTATATGCTGCTCAAAATAAGCTATCACTTTTCTTTACCTGAAAAATGATGCAATTTGATGAGTTGCGGCTCTGTGAGAGTAATCATCAAACAATCTCTAAAGTACCAAACAACTCATAGTAACAAATGAAAAATCCAATGCATACCATGTATTCCATTTCATTCATCAGAATCATATAGTTACCAGTAAAATTTAAGCATAACATCATTACTCTTTACATATGCACATGCTTTGCTTATTTCATTTTATTATGACTAATAAATAGACATTGCCCCGGGTATCTATATGAATATTTGCATTTGCTAGCTAGCTTGATCATTTGTTTCATTTGCACATTTGTTGGGTCATAAGCCTTTTTTTTTTTTGCTTTACAATATAATTAACTAGTCACAACGCCCTTTGAGTCCATATGCATATGCATATGTAACTAAACATTCATCAACCATTGTATATTTATCACATATACCATACATATATATGTATGCATTTGTTGGGCCACATATGCCACACATATACTTCACATATGCCACACATATACTTCACATATACTATACATAAACCATGTATATATCACGTATGCCAAACATATATCTCAAACATACCACACATATACCACTTATATGTACCACATATGTCACAAATTATCCATCATCTCATTATCAAGATCAAATCGTGGCAATCATATGAATCACATAACCATAAATCACCTCACATATCACATAGTAAGCAATATTCATATGCACTAAAGAAATCATTTGATAATTATACTCACCTTTGCCCTTTGATTCCGACCCTTAACTTATTATTTATCCCCTCCTTGTGGGTCTCCAGTATTTTGTGAACCTAATATGGAAATATAATCGATTATGTTATGACTAGATAAACTTAATGTGGCATCAACAAATTAATGTGTATAGTTCATATATATAGTTAAGGTTTCTCCTATGGGGTAATGTAACCTTATGAGATTGATTAGCCAATAACATTTTTCTAGAACTGTCCAATTTATGTGATTATTATTCCTAATTAAAATTAACATATAATTATATAACATACTAAAATTTCAGAGCAATTAGAGCATTGTACAATTTTTTGTTGAATTTCCAATTGTATTATGTTTTCTGCCCTATTTCTGCCCTTTGGTAGTTTTAGGGTACCAAATTTGGTCCTTCATATCTTATAATATGTAAGTCAGATTATAATGAAACTTGGTAAAAAATTAGATAGGTTAAAATGTAACTTTTTATATATTTATAACTTTTATCAATTATGTCTCTAAGGTCCTCAAATTATAAGAAACATTTCACTGGTCCAGAATAGAGTTGGCTTCAGGACCAATATGACTTGTGAAGTCTTTATCTCACTCTATACATAATATATTAAGGTCATATTTATAAAAACATTTAGATAATATATATACCTATAACTTTCATGCTTTGATATTGTACAAATTCGATTTCTAAGGAGTTCAAAATGGCCAAACAATTTGTTAGATCTGCCCAGGGCACTAAGCAGACAGTTCAAACTATGGAACGATTATGGTTTCATTCGCCATAATGCAATATCTACAAGACATATGAAACTAAAATTTGGTATAAAACTAGATAACACATATATCTACAACTTTCATGTTTTGATCTTCCTAAAATACGGGCTCTATCATATTGAAAAACTATGAACATAGTAGCTAACTCAACTGGGGTTCACACCCGTACCAGTTCCAATAATATGCCAATATATTTTCATATACACCAAATATTGAAAAAATATTTATATATACATAAATAAACAAATTTAATGTTTTAAACTTTTCCAGAATCAGTGTCTATTGGTATCAAAATCGAGTTGCAAAATACTGCTACAGCTTAACCCTAACAGCTCAAACAACACTAGAATAATGGAGAGAATGTTACTTACCAAGAACGAACTTGAAAATGATCAATTTGCCGCAAACATTAAGTGAAATAAGGAAGAAAATAAGGCTTAAATGATGGAATAAGGAGAAGAAGCGAAATTGGAGTGAGGGAGGCAGATTAGTGAGGAGAAAGATAAGGTCCACCTCCCACCTCATCACTTTTGTCCTTTTCCCATTTTGTTTCTTCTTTTCTTTTCTTTTTCTTTTTCTTTTATTTATTTTCATTTTCACTTTATTAATTCAATCTAATAATTTTATTCCCATAAATTTCAATTTCATGTCACCCTCAACTAATTTATAAAATGGACACGTGTAATTTATCACAATTGCAAAATACTCAAACACGTAGCTAGTGCGTGTCGTGAACTTGTCCCTATCAATATACGTATAAAATGCATTTCTTTAACTGAAATAGATGCAAATGCATATGTCCAAATGAAACGTATGTAAAAATGCATATGTTGAAAGTTGAGGATGTTACAAATAAACCTAGGGCTTAACTTTCCCTTTTTCCCAAATTTGAGAATCTTTTTCCACGGAGAAACCTTGAGAAACACCTTATTTCCCACTAGGTATTCAACATCTTTCCTCTTGAGATCCACATAAGACTTATGTCTATCGGGCACTACCCTTAACTGATCTCGAATGATCTTCACCTTCTCTTTCATCTCTTGTACCAAGTCTGGCCTCACTAATTTTCTCTCACTAAGCTCGATCCAACACAACGATGTTTGACACTTTCTACTATAAAGTGCCTCATAGGGAGCCATCTAGATACGACACTGATAACTGTTGTTGTAGGTGAACTCCATAAATGGCAGATACTTATCCTAACTTCCTTCAAGTTTGAGCTTCCCCTTCTAGTGTCGACCATGTGAGCCAAGTAGGCCTCACACCCTTTCCTGATCATCTTCTAAGCCTTCATCATAAAGATGACCATCAACTGCTGTGAGGATCTCTCACCCTAAACAACCACTATCTCGCCCTTTGACATTTTCAATTCAATCGTCTTCACTCTGCAGTCTACCACTGCACCTTGCTAAGAAAACCTATTCCATACCTTGGATAACATCATACTCATTGAAAAGGCAATTCAGCTCAAATTTACCATTTTAGCATATTTACTCTCAATGGAATATAGCTCCAAAACTTGCCATTTTATCACCCTAATGCCCAATCATAACATTCATTAAAAGTAAATAACATAAGAACATGCAACTTAAGACTTTGAATGTGGTTATGTATAAAGTTACACCTAGGATAGAGCTTAGAAAAAGCTTTAAATCCTCAAGCTTGTCCTCTGCCCAGAGATGGAATTCCAACTCTATCTCTAGCTTCTATCAACAATCAAAACAACTTCTTAAGCTTTTGGAATTAGAATAGAACTTGAAGACACACTAAACTAAGCTATTCTTTTGCAACTTGAAACTCTCTCATTCTGACTTTTCTTTCTAACTTTATTCTAATGAAACTATGTCGTTGAAGCTCCAAAAAGGAAGAAAGAAGAATTTTGGAGGTAGAATAAGGTGGAGGTGGCATGTTAGGTTCAGTTTTAAGGAATGGGAAGCAGTTGTCTGCCCGAGATTCATACCCGTGACTCCTCTTTCACGGGTGTGAACCACTCATTCACAGTGGTGATAAATCTTCATAGTTTATTTATTGAAAACCTAACATTCATGATCGTGACACCACTTGTCACGGGTGTGAAACAACAAAAATCAACAACTTTAAAACCTTTAAAACCCTAATTAACTCAAAACTTTTACCAACCATTACCATAACTTATAAACCAGATATATGGGTTTTACAAGGTGTTTGACAAGTACATTTCTAGTTAAAAATTTGAGTCAATTTAAACCATAAATTCAGGCATATTTAGGTCTAATGGTCTAAATAAAAGTTGAAGCTATATGTCTTAGTTTCAAACCCAACAAGAATCACTCATAAAACATATCCAAAACTCAAGTTATGCCCTAAAATGTATACACTGTTCATAATACGAATTTCTAGTAACTTCATTAAATCACACAATTTCCTATCTTCATGCATCATCAACATAATGTAAATTTTATTTCACATTCATGGCATCACTTAATCACCATTTCGTCACTCAATCAAATTACCAATTGTTAATTATACAATTACACAAAATATCATACTCAATATAACAATATAATCAACAATACTATCACAATTAACATTATTTTACCATATTTAATTTTTGCCAAAATTACATACCTCAAAAAGCCTCATTTGATTCACCTTTCTCTACTTCCAAATTGGCTTTCTCCTTGCCCTTATTCCCTTTTCGATTATGGCCTAAAGGTTGCTCACCTCCTTGGCCTAACAACAAATTCACATATATACTTCAATTTATATCTACACTTTAAGGTCATATATGCACATAAAGCTTGCTTAAACCACTAATCACCTCTACCCCATCTTAGGTCCATAAACTAGTCCTCTAATCTATCATTAACCCTTAACTCACACTAATCAAGCATTAAATACACTAATCAAACCTTAATCACCATTTACATACTAATAACCCCAAATTACCAATGTTAATTGTCACTAAACAACTGAGGGTATTGACATTATATCACTTCTTCATTCTTTTGTACTACCTCTTCGGCTACATGGCTATGTTATAGAGCTCCCATTAAAGATACTATCTCATTCATTGGCCACTTCATATCTAGTGTGACACTTTAATATGTGGATTAGCTGAAGCAACCTTAAAGGAAATTGGCATTTTGCCTTTACTTATTGGCAAGTTAGATATCTAGTTGTGACTTTTATGATGTCTCATTGCCCATCAGGCCATTAATAATAAGCCTTTCCAATTCTGATGCATCTTAAACAAATGGAAGAGATGGACTCATATGTCCTTCCTTTTTATGGACAACCTCAGCAATTTCACACTTGGGGTCTTGTCTCCAAGTTCCCTTCACACTCTAGAGAAAAGTGGTTTGGAGGCATAATCTTGTAATTAATGAGATTGGTTCACACACATGACTTATCTTCTTTAGTGCTTAGGTATCAATCCTCTCAAAATTAAGATCTACCCATTAGAGTCATTCAATTCGAAATATTGATCACTACACTCACTTTTTTCTGAAGGGTAGTTAATGACACACTCAAATCTTTAATCGATTATAATAACCCTTTTTGCTGAAGGTTAAGCATTAGTTTCCTCCTTATAAGAGGGGTTAATTCTTATGCTTTTGACTTCTTTTCATGAGATATTTTACTTAATTTCTTTCAATATTAAGGTCAAGATGACTTTATACCTCATGTCAAACTTATCTGAAAAAGCTTTTTTAGAGGCCATCGACCTCAATTGTTTTTACATTTTGGACTTAGCTTTCTCCTTCTTGCTTCTAATTGGAACCTTTCTTCTTAAAAATGCATGAATGAGGTGTATAGAACTAATGTCATACAAGATAAGTTTAGTTCATTTCGAATAAGGAACAAAGGGCTTTATATATGTGATTCTTAGAATGAACATGTACATTTAATGTACTCACCATTTTCCTCAAACCATATTAAAGTTAAATTATGACACGGAACATCATCCCCAAGTCTCCTTTTATAATAATCTTCTCAACTTAGGGTTTCCTAATAGATTTTAGTTATATTAATACACTTTTGCTTAGTCATTATGAACTTGCTAGATCCCATTAACTCTTATAGGTTTCATTTGTTAATAGAGCTCTAGTATGTTACCTCTTACTAAAGTCTCTCACAACAACTTATTGTTAGAGAAGTGCTCTAAATGCAATCACCTTTAACACTTATTGTACAAATTTATTTGATTAATAAAAGGCTTTTTCATTAATTTGATGTTCATTTGATACATGAATTGATAAGTGATCTTAAATCAATTAATGAAGCCCTTGATACATAACATAGCATGAAGGAAATCATGATGAGATCATGATATTGAAATTCAAATCATGTGTAATTATGTTAGTATGAAAATTATCCCTAGCCAGAGGATTAATGAGATGAGACATTATTAATCTAGATAGACTAGCACATGTTATACTCCTTGATGGGATCGAGTAGTAGATCTCATAATCTATAAACATGTGATGTTTAGAGTTAACATGTGGATGCTTGCTAAGTGTAGCTAAGTACATTGGATGACCAACTATGAGACAATCATATGGATATTCTATTCAAATGTCAATGATAGTCTCATCATAGCAATGGTACAAGTATCCTAAGACTTGAGGTACTCAAGGATATCTTGAATATTGATTATGTATTTTGACACTATTCCTTATTGCCTCAGGGAGGTTTCTTATAGAGGTGGTGATTGGATACAGCTTGAGGTATTCAAGGTAATTGGGTAACCAACAAAGGATTCACCACTCTTAATAGAAGGAGTGTATACCCATGGCCTCTTGTCGTGGTCATTACTCGGGAATCTCTGGCTGGAGTGAAATGTCATAAAGATAGTCTTCAATGACATATCTAATAGAGTAATGAGCCTCAAGGACAAGAACTAACATTACTTGGACTAGATGTGATGTAGTCAGTCTAGTGGAAGTTGACACATGTCTATACTCTGAACCAAGTGAGGTATAGAATGGTGAAAGGAATAATTGTACGAAAATTGTCTATGGAAAGGTTCGTAGTTTAACCACTGACTTTCCAGTCAATTGGGGGTTATGATGTGTTGCTAGGTACCGCTCATGACTTACTTAAAATTAATTGTTAATTTAAGTGGCCAACATAACCGAAACCTAATGGATCACACGCATTGAAGATATGGAGAATGAGTAAAATAGTCTTGGATAGGATCCAATATATGAGAGAATTATTTCGGGATGGATCGCGATGAGATCGTATGGAAAAATCATTCGGGAGGGTCACAGGCCCGCATGGACTAGATAGGCTGCTGTCCTGCCTAGTGAGCCAGCAGGGCTGCCCAGCAGCAGCGCACAGTAGGCCCAACATGCTGCTGCCTCCCACCCGTTGGCCAACGACAAATTTTTGCCTTAATTAGGCCAATTTTGGCCAATTACTATTCATTCATTTCCCTTTTCTCCATTTTTTACTTTTCATCTTTTGTTTGAATTTGATTCAAATAGAAAAGACATCAAATGGTAGAAAATAGACATGAAAATATTTTTTTTGTGAAAAAAATATTTTTAAGACAACAAAATTCTCTCAAGAACACTTTCAAAGCTAGCACTTTGAATTCATTCAAACCATTTCTCTTGATAGTTTTTTCTTCATTCTTCGCATGGATTATCATTAGAGACATCCTAGTGTGGATTGTTATGGTTTGCTACAACCCAACAAAGTAAAGATGTGAAGAACAAATAAGAAATTACAAGGTATAATTTATAATATTTATATTTATATAAATTAATATTATTGGCACAAGTATGATCTTTTGTTTTGGGTTTTGAAAATTTTATTTTTCTGCTATGTTTATGAATATGATTCATTCTTCAAAGCCAACACTTATGTGGACTCAAGACACCCTTTGAGACTTTGTCACTAGTTTACCCTTGTCAAAATTTTCTAGTAATCTCAACTTCTACCACATAACTTGGTTTTACTATCTTTCATTCTTACTATTCCGCTTTCTTCTAATTACTCTCAAAATTCATCTTGCTACTATGTTTACGGAAATGGAAAATATATATTACTAATTTTCGTATCTCCCACATCCATTTCTCATTATCCAAGTAACGTTGTTGTATATTTAGATGACTTATTACTTGCATTGTTCTATCATCTTCTTGGTGTTTCCCATTAGGGATTTACCTTCACTTGATTAATGTCTATTCGATATTCTCTAGGTACAGAGAATCTAATTTAGGGTTTTGGTTTTTCCTTTTTGGTATCATTCTTATAAGCCAGATAGGTTTTTCACCTATTTCTAATGTGTAACTAAGCCTCCATAGTTATTGTCATTTCAATTGAACACCTCTATCCTTTACTTCAACACCATATACCACCTTTTTCTATACCTATTCATCTAGTTTGTTGGTCTCTTGCTATCTCTAATTTTATTTGTCATTCTATGTCTAAAATGACATCGTGCCTAGGGAACAAAGATCTTGCAGAATTTTATTACTTATTACATATTACATATTCAACATTTTTATCGGCCTACTCATTCCACTATACCTTGTGGTCTCAAATTTAATTAGCAGTATTTTAAGATCAAAAGGCTCACAGTTCAAAAGAAGTACATCTCGATTTTGTGAAATTTGGGTCTCCTTTTACACTTTGGTATTGAGTCGTATTTTGAACCCATTGATCCATAACTGGTCTTACTGTTATCACCATGAAAAGGTTTCCAAAATCTACCAATAAGTCTTAGTTTCATGGATGTCCAATCAACTTTTTGTTCTACCAATTTGTTTTCAATAAACTTTAATTTCATCAAATTAAGGCAAAATTAACAATATTCCTTATCTCATGTTTCACTTATCTAATTAAATTAACCATTGATTTCCATTCATATGTGAAACAAGTCATTTGGTTGTACTTTTGATTTAATTATTTTTAATTGATCTTATTTATTCCTTCTAACTTTATCACTTAAGTTTAGGCTTTGCTTCAATTTTCGAGAATCCGTAGTCTTTAATTGCTATAATGGCCTTATTTAGGTATCTTTTACCTCACTCCATACAATTGTCTCATCATATAATTTTATGGCCTTTCCTATTAGTTTAGATTGTATCAATCTATAATTATTGGTATCTATCTTTTATTGGTTATTTCTTAAGGTTTATATATGGTTTTATAAGATCTTATTACCTATTATGTAACCCTTCCTTATTAAGGATGAAGAGGGTCAATGCCTTTGCCTATCAAACTTTCGATCGACTAAATTGAGACTTATTATTCCTTTGAGATCGATGCTCCTCCCAACTTGTCCATTTATGGAAGGCTCTATTTCTACTGCCTTATGGTTTGCTTACAAATCTCAAACACATCCTAATTAAAATACATACGTCATTTTCTTCTATATTATCTACTACATCTATTATGAATTAATATTTGTATCTATTTTGTTGTACATCTCCCAAAATGAAATTCCAATTTGATGTTTTGCTACATTATTTTGATATCAATAAATCTTCCTCATTTATACTATAAGGATTGACAACATCATATGCTTGAGAGTCGGCATATCATAATTCTTATAACTCGATGGTGCTATTTTGACCATCTTTCATGCACTAATCATTAGAGAAAATTGACAACACGTTAAAGGTTTAAACTTGTTTAAAGTCTGCCACTTAGCATTATCTGAGTATAGAAGGGTATAAGGACAACTCTCTTACTTATTAGAAATAGTGGCCCATATCCGAGAGCAGTAGTAACATTACAAAACTATCATGTCATACTAATGCAGATGTGTATGCACGTGGATATCTAATTCTACCCACTTTTGTAGTGCTCCCTTACCTTGCTAGTTGTTAATAGTATATGGAATTGCTACTAAGCTCATTTTTGAAAAAAAACCAATGCTTAATTTATTGTATAATTTTTTTTAATTTTTGAGTTTATTATTAGCGAAATATTTATTACTTTATTTATTATATCATTTAAATATGTAACTAGTAATATAAATATTTTGATTTAAAAGAACTCATTCATTAAACCATAATATTTAGAAATACATTTACAAATAATACTAAATATATTAATTACAAAGTTCACTATTTTATAAATCCTACATACCACAAATTTACATCAAAAGGAGTTTCTTAATATTTAATTATACAAAAAAATTTCCAAAATATACAAAAAGAAAATAAACTACTGCAATTTGATCTTGTAGTTCCCTTTTTCTTCTATTGTCCTAATGCAACAACTACGTCAATAAATTTGCACATGAAACACACGCACTAAGCTACTAGCTTAGTGGTACATTTGACAACTATCCAATAATTATATAAATATTTCTAAAATAAAATTTTAGAAACTACAATTAATTTACTAATCATGCCAAAAGATTCAAATAGTATCAAAACTATTTACGTCATGCAAAAATATACAATTCATCAATTATCACATTTCATTCATTAAGCATACTTGAAATTCTTTAACAATACAAGACATGCAATTAAAAATACCAATTTAATAATTTACATATATTGTTTTTCTATTTATTTGATAGCCCACAACATCTTAGACCAAAACTAAACATTGGACACAGGGTTTCTGCTCTCCGGTAGTATACTCACTGCCTAGTTAATTATTTTAGAACTCAACGTTTAACATCGGTGCCTACTTAATTATTTTAAAACTTGGCATTTAATGCCTATATTTTCAATAATAATTCAGCACTTTTTTTGTGCCTATGTAAATTCGAATTTAACACTATTTCTTAGTACTTATGTAATTTCAAACTTATCATTATTTCTTATTTCCTACATTATGATGTCCGATAATTTAGGCCATGGTCGCGGTTCACCGAAATCCGGCACGTCGACTTGATTGGGGTCTAAATTCGGACATGAAAATAATAATAATAAAATATAAAAAATAGTTTAGATATTATTAATTGAGAATTTTGAAGTTCATAATTAAAATTTGAAAAATAAATAATTTTTCACTAAACAAAATTAAAAATTACAGTGTTTTTGGCAGATATATTTTAAGAAGGCATAAAAATAAAATATTCTTTATCTAAGGAAAAGAATATTCTTTGGATTGAAATAAAGTAAGAGTGATTTAAGTTAATGGACCAATAGGGCACAAGATTATCTATTAATCTTAACCACCCATCTAATCCACCTATAAAAGTCAAATTCCACTTTTTGGTCATTTATTTCTTCATCTTCCTCATCTAAAACAAACAAACTTCTCTTTTCTTCTTCATTGTAGCCGTGACCTTCTTTCCCCCAATTGGTCTTTTTTTTTCTTCAATCAAAGCTAAGATTAGATGGAAAAAAGTTGGATTAAGGCATGATTAACAAGGAAGTGAAGCAAAGTGAGCAAAACTAAGGAAGAGGAAGGAAGAAAGGAAAAGAAAAAGAGAAGGAAGATTTTAGTCATTTTGAAGATTTGCAAATATAAGGTTAGATTTTCCATCTTCTCACTTTTCTTCTTTTCTTTCTTTGATTTTGGGGTTAGTTGCCATTAAAGTTAGTAATTTAGGGTGACTATTATGTTAATGGTTATTAAGGGTTGATTAGTGTGTTAAGTGCTTGATTAGTGTGAAATTTGTTGTTGGGACAAGAAGGTGAACAATCTTTGAACCATAATCAAAGAGGAAGTAAGGGCAAGGAGAAAGCTAACTAGGAAGAAGAGAAAAATGAAGAGAAGTAGATTTTGTGAGGTATGTACATTTGGCAAAAATTCAATATGGAAAATGTTGTTTTTGATGTTGTGAAATTATGTATAATTGTGTATGATTGAGTGATGAATTGGTGATTAAATGATGCTATGAATGTGAAAATAAAAATTTGAATATGAGGTTGATGCATGAAGATGGAAATTGCAAGAATTAATTGAAGTGCTTGAAATTCGTCTTATGAATAGTGTCTACTTTTTTGGTCATAACTTGAGTTCTAGAAATGATTTTTGAGTGGTTCTTATTGGGTTGGAAAGCTAAGACATAGGGATTCAACTTTAATTTAGACCATTAGACCTGACTATGTCTGCAATTAGGTATAAAATGGACTCAAAGTTTAAACTAGAAATCTGTCCAGTAAAATACTGGGCAAATTGGAATGAATGTAGTTTAGAGACATGTACCTACATTTTATTAGCTGATCACTTGTCCAAATTCTATCTAAAAATGGATAAAAAATGCAAAACAATATAAAGTATAAATGGTGTCCAGAATAGGGCAGCTTGTATATAGTGTTGCTTCTGAAATTTTGTGATAGAGAAATATATTAATTGACTTTTCTTATAGTTATAATGATTAAATGAGCAAGTATGATGTTGTAAAATATTTAATGGAGATTATTGCATTTATGTGAAATTATGTTAGTGTTACATACATAATTTATGTAAATAATAATAATGATAAAAAAAATAATCAAGCCCTATAACATGTAGTCGAGAACTAGAAATTAGGATAAGTTGGCATGCCAATAAATGGGTAGAAATGTAGGCACTAAAAAATAGTGCTGAAATTTAATTTACTTAGGCACTAAAAAATAATGCTGAGTTAAAATTACGTAGGCACTAAGAAATAGTGCTGAGTTCAAATTTATGTAGGTACTAAAAAGGTACTAAGTTATTGTTGAAAATATAAGCATTAAACGTCGAGTTATCAAATTATGAAGTAGCCACCGAGTATACTGCTGGAGAGCAAAAATCTTATATCCAGTGTTTAGTTCCGGTCTAAAATATCGTGGGCTATCAAATAAATAGAGAAAATTGTAAATTAGGAAATCGATATTTTAAATAGCATATCTTGTATTGTTAAAGAATTTCAAATATACTAAATGAATAAAATGTTATAATTGATGAATTGTTTATTTTTGCTTGACATAAATGGTATTGATATTATTTAAATATTTTGGCATGCTTAGCAAATTAATTGTAGTTTCTAAAATTTTACTTTAAAAATATTTATATAGTTATTGGATAGTTGTCAAACGTACCACTAAAGTAGTAGCTTAGTGCATGTATTTCAGGCACATATAAATAGATATAGCTCTTGCGTTAGGGCGATTGAAGAAAAAGAGAACCTTAAGATCAAATTGCAGTAGTTTATTTTCTTTTTGTATGTTTTAGAAATTGTATTGTAAAAATTAAATTTTAAGAATTTCTTTTGATGTAAATTTGTGGCATGTGGATTTATAAGGAGTGAATTTTGTAATTTTATATTTGGTATTATTTATAAATGTATTTCTAAATATTATGGTTTAATGAATGAGTTCTTTTAAATCAAAATATTTATATCATTAGTTAGATATTTAAATGATATAATATATATATATATATATATATATATATATATATATATATATATTTCGCTAATAATAAACTCAAAAACTGAAGAAAAAAAATTATACAATAATTTGAACATTTGTTTTTCTACAAAAATAAATTTAGTTGCACTTCCATACACTATTAATGACTTGTAGGGTAAAGGAGAGCTATATGCATAAATTAAATCTTAGCACTATATTTTAGTGTCTACATTTATACCCTTTTATTGGCAGCCAACTTATCCTAATTTCTAGTTATCGACTACATATTATAAAGCTTAATTATATTTGTTACTTTTATTATTAATTATTTACATAAATTATGTATGTAAATACAATATAATTTCACATAAATGCAATAATCTCTATTAAATATTTTACAACTTCATACATGCTCATTTAATTATTATAATTATAAAAAAAGTTAAATAATATCTTTATCTATCACAAAATTCAACAACCAACACATATATATAAGCCGCCCTATTCTGGACAATATTAATGTCTCATATTTCCTTGTATTTTTAATCTATTTTTACATGAAATTTGAACAAGTGATAAACTAAAAAAATATAGGTACATGTCTTATCTTTAATTTTCAACTAGAATCACATTAAACTGAATTTGGTAGCAAAAGTTATAAACTTTTCACTAAGTTATGTTCATTCCATTTTGCCCAATATTTTACTAGACATATTTCTCATTCGAACTTTGAGTCTATTTAACACCTAATTTCAAGTATAGTCAGATCTAATGGTCTAAATAAAAGTTGAATCTCTATGTCTTAACTTTCCAACCTAATAAGAACCACTCAAAAATCATTTTTAAAACTCAAGTTATGACCAAAAAAGCAGACACTATTTATAAGACAAATTTTCCAGCACTTCAATTAATTCCTACAATTTCCATCTTCATGCATCAACATCAAATTCAATTTTTTTTCACATTCATGGCATCATTAAATCACCAATTCATCACTCAATCAAAATATCAAGAATTATATACCTTAAAAAGTCTACTTCTTTTCACTTTTATCTTATTCCTAGTTAGTTTTCTCCTTGCCCTTACTTCCTCTTTGATTATAGTTCAAAGATTGTTCACCTCCTTTGCCTAACAACAAATTTCACACTAATCAAGTACTAAATACACTAATCAACCCTTAATCACCATTAACATACTAATAATCCTAAATTACCAACTTTAATGGTAATTAACCCCAAAATCAATGAAAAGAGGAGAAGAAAAGTGAGAAGATGAAAAATCTAACCTCACTTTTGTAGATCTTCAAAATGACCAAAATTCTTCCATTCGGTTTTGCTCTTCTTTTCTTCCTTCCTCTTCCTTTGTTTAGCTCACTATGCTTCACTTGTGTAATTGATCTTTCCTTAATCCAATTTTTTTCCATCTAAACCTTAGCTTTAATTGAAGAAGAAGAAGAAGAAGAATTAGGGTGATGTGGGTCACGACAAATAGGGAGAAAAAGAGAGAGTATTTAGTTTGTTTAAGATGAGGAAGAAGAATAGGCAAAAAGTGAAATTTGACTTTTATAGTTGGATTAGGTGGGTGGTTAGGATTAATTAAGTAATCTTGTCCCTCATTGGTCCATTAGTTTAAATCACTCTTACTCTATTTTAATCCAAAAAATATTCCTTTTCTTATATAAAGAATATTCTATTTTTATACCTTTTTAAAATATCTGTGTCAAAAACACTGTAAATTCCAATTTCGTTCAATGAAAAATTATTATTTTCTAAATTGTAGTTCTGAACTTCAAAATTATCAATTAATAATATTTAAAATATTTTTTTTCATATTTGATTATCATTTTTATTTTTTCCTTTTCATGTTTGAATTTAGACCTCGATCAGTTGAGCGCGTTAGATTTTGGTCAACTGCAACCGTGGCCTAAATTATTGGATATTACAATTTTTCCCTCCTAAAAAAAAACTTCGTCCTTGAAATCTACCTTTTTAACTAGAGTGGAGCAATTGTGGATACTGAGCCTTCATCACCTTTTCATTTTCCCAAGTCACCTCTTTCGAATTATGATTTTTCCACAGAACCTTTATCAATGGCAACTTCTTATTCCGTAGCTCCTTCATTTCTCGAGCTAGAATTTCCACTGGCTCCTCTTCATAAGTTAGATCTGATCGTATCTCTATAGGTTCTACTAATATGATATAAGATGGATCCAATTGATATCTTCTCAACATGGACACATGGATTACATTGTGAATCTTGTCTAACTCTAGTGGTAGAGCTAATTTGCACGGTATGAGACCTATGCGTTCAAGTACCTCGTATGGTCCTATGAACCTATGACCTAACTTTCCATTTTTTCCAAATCGAAAAATCCTTTTCCAAGGTGAGATTTTTAAGAATACTTTGTCACCAACTGTATACTCAATATCCCTCATTTTCAAATCTGCATATGATTTCTGTTTATCAACAGCGGCTTTCAGCCTATCTCTTATTACTCTGACTTTTTTCTCTGTCTGCAGCACTAACTCTGGACCCATTACTTTCTTTTCACTAAGCTCGGCCCAATATAGCAGTGTTCTACATTTTCTCCTATACAAGGCTTCATATGGTACCATACCGATATTGGCTTGGTGAACTATTATTGTAGGCAAATTCTGTCAATAGAAGATGTTTGTCCCAACTGCCTTCAAATTACATCACATAACTCCTCAAAATATCTTCCAATATCTATATGACCCTCTCTGATTATCCAATTGTTTGTAGGTGGAAAGCTATGCTGAAATTGAGTCGAGTACCCATTGCTTGATGCAAACGTTTCTAGAATTGTGAAGCAAAACCTCGGATCTCAATATGAGATGATTGAAATGGCACACCATGTAAATGGATTATCTCATTAACATAGATATCTGGCAAATGGTTAAGTGGATAATCCATCTTGATCGGTAGAAAATGAGCTGATTTGGTGAGCCAGTCCACCACTACCCATGTTGCATCATGCCTCTTTTGTGTCAAAGGCAAACTAGAAACAAAATCCATTGTAACTCTTTCCCATTTCCACTTCGGAATTGAAATTGACTGCAATAATCCACTTGGTACTTGATGATCAGCCTTCACTTGCTGACAAATTAAACATCTAGTAGTATACTTTGTGATATATCTTTTCATTCCTGGCCACCTGTAATATGCCTTGAAGTCATGATACATTTTGTTGTTTTTCGGGTGCATTGCATAAATAACATTGTGAGTCTCTATGAAAATATCTTGTTTCAATTCTGGTATGTCTGACACACATAATCTACCCTTATGCCTTAAAGTCCCATTTGCTTCAATAGTAAATTTTGGGTTTTCACCCATTTTCACCATTTCAAAGATTTCGTATAATTTCATGTCTTATTTCTAATTGTCCTTTACTTGTTGAATCATTGTGGGTTGAATCCCCAATTTTGCCAAAATAATATATATAAATTACTTATTATTTCATTTTTTTAAATCTTGTTCACTTACTAAATTTAAGTTTTAACATTTACCTGCCAAAGTTTTTCTACTCAGAGCGTCAGCTACCACATTGGCCTTGCCCGACTGATAATCAATTATACAACTGCAGTCTTTGATTAATTCTAGCCATTGCCTTTGTCTCAAATTGAGTTCCTTTTGTGAAGATATTTCAGACTTTTATGGTTTGTATAGATATAACATTGCTCGCCATATAGGTAGTGTCACCATATTTTCAGTGCAAACACAGTGGCTGTTAGTTCCAGGTCATGTGTCGTATAATTTCTCTCATGAGACTTCAGTTGTCTAGAAGCATAAACGATCACTTTGCCTTTTTGTATTAGTATGCAGCCTAAACCATTAAGGTAAGCATCACTATACACCACATAATCTTTTCCCGCAGTAGGCTGTGTCAACACTGGTGCCTCTATCAACATTTTCTTCAACTTATCAAAATTAGTTTAGCACTGGTCTATCCACTCAAATCTGGTCTCCTTTCTAAGAAATTTTGTTAGTGGTGAGGCTATAATTGAAAATCCTTTCATAAACCTTCAATAATAACCAGCCAAACCAAGAAACCTTGTCACCTCTGTCACATTCCGAGGCAGTTTCCAGTTGAGGATTGCCTCTACCTTGCTGGAGTCAACTTTAATCCTATCGGCCGAGACAATATGCCCTAAAAAGGCCATTTCATCCAACCAGAATGCAATTTTGACAACTTCGCATATAATTGATTCTCTCTCAAGGTATGAAAGATAATACAAAGATGTTGATCATGCTCTTCTCTGCATCTAGAGTACACCAGGATATTGTCTATGAACAACACCATGAACTAGTCCAAATAAAGTCTAAATATTCTATTCATTAGATCCATAAATGTTGTTGGGGCATTCGTCAGGCCAAAAGGCATTACTAAGAACTCGGAATGACCATACCGAGTCCTAAATGCTGCTTTTCAAATGTCTGATTCTCTAATTCTCAATTGGTGATAACCTTATCTGAGGTCAATTTTAGAAAATACCCATGCTCCGTTCAAGTGATCAAACAAGTCATCTTTTCTCGGCAATGGATATCAATTCTTAATTGTCATCTTGTTCAACTGACAATAATCAATACACAAATGAAAGGTGTCATCCTTCTTTTTCATAAATAGAACCAGAGCATCCCAAGATGAGATAATAGGTCTGATAAACCCTTTCTCCAATAGCTCTTGCAACTGCATTTTTAATTCCTTTAGTTTACCAAGTGCCATTCTGTAAGGAATGATCGATATCGGGGCTGTGCCTGACAAAACATCTATGGCAAACTCTATCTCCCTGATAGGTGGTAACCCTAGCAAGTCCTTAGATAAGATATCTGAATATTCACATACTGTAGGAATCGCCTTGAGATCTAGACTCCTTTTCTTGGCATCTACAATCTGTGCCAAAAATGCTTCATATCCGTTTTTGATAAGCTTACATGCCTTTGTAACAAAAATGACATTAGTCAAGTATGGTTGATTCTCGCTTAAGGCAATCACATCATCCTGCCCTGAATTCTTGAAAGTCACTCTCCTATACTGACAATCCACCACTGCCCTATGCTGAGTTAACCAATCCATCCTCTAGATTGCATCAAACTCACAGAATGGCAACTCTATTAGGTCAGTTGGAAATTCTACATTCTGACCTTTGACTGGACTATTTTTATAGACTCGACTAACTGTCCCTCCATGACCTAAAGGATTTATTAATAATATATCATAATCTACTTCCTCTACTACCATATTACCTTGACTAGGTGGTGGCATGCATAAATATGAATGTGTAGGTATCAATGCAAATAAATCAGTATCATAAAGAGAAAATTTACTGATAATGACATCCGGGGCATCCTGCTCCTCATGAGCTCTCATGGCATATGCTCGGGCTGGGGCTCGACTACCTTATACTCTATTCACTGATTTTGATATACTTTGACCAATCCTGCCACTTCTAGACTATCCATGTCGCTTGTCTCTACCTCGAGTGACATTCTGAACTTGAACTGATACTACACCACCTGTACCTCTTTCTTTGGGGAAATCTTTCTGTTTGTGCTCAGTAGATCCACATTGTAAGCATGCTCCATTAATTCATCAATAATCACCTGCATGTGATCTTCCATAATGCTGACATGTGACATATATAAGTCTGCTATTACCCGAAGCTGGTGCACTAGTTGTAGACCCTTCTGGCATCGACTATTAGCTTTACCTAGCTGAAAAGGTTGGTCTAGAACCCTATGATTGGAAAAACCTAGGCATTATCCGCCCTCTTTTACCTAATGTCTGGACCATGCTAATTGTCGATCTCTAGGGTGGCTCTTCTATCTTCTTTCTCTTTGACCTTTTTTCTACACTGATGGCTGAGGATACTAGTGTAGCAAAATTCTCAATCTGAAGGGCAGTAACCATATTTCCAATATCATCATTAAGCCTATCCTCAAATCTACGACACCTATCTGCTTTATCAGCAATGATTCCAGTTGCATATTTACTCAGTCTGGTGAACTCCATCTCATATTCTGCCATTGGCATGCTTTCTTGCTTCAGGTCTTGAAATCCCTTTTCATTTCATTAACATAAACTCTAGGCACATATTACTTGTTAAATTTGGCCTTAAAGAAATTCCATGAAGGTGGTTTTGGTGTCTAGGGCTTTGATAAGATTGATTTCCACCAATCATAGGCATGATCTTTGTTAAACCTTGAGGGGTATTTTCATCATTTTGATGATAACAAATAAAATAACAATATTGTATTTAACATACTTGTTTTCTAAGTCTGTTAAACAGGACATGGAATTTAATAGCAAGAATGGAGATTGGAAGAATAATCCTTGAAAGACAAAATTAAGGAAGTAGCATATTCATGCCCGTGACTATATGTGTCACGCCCGTGAAAGAGCTAACCGTTACCAAAACCAACATTTGAAGTTTATGTCCATGAAGGAAGAACAAACCGTGAAGTGGACATTTCAGTCACACTCGTGAATCAAAATGTCATGCCCGTTAATGTTCATGTCATTTTCATCCAGAGAGCTTCACAACCAAAGTCACCACTTGGATCACGGTTGGGAAATTTGTCATGCCCGTGAATGAGAATGTCATTCCCGTGACTCAATGTGTCAAAACATTCCAGAGAGCTTCACGACCAAGGTCACCACTTCAGTCACGGCTTGGGAAGAAATGTCACACCCGTGACAAACATAGTCAAGCCTGTGAATGATGAAAGAGAAAAATGTCAGGCACAATTATTTGGTTGGTACAACAACTAGTTTCATATTTAATGCACCCCAACAACTATAATCAGCCATGGGAGTATAAATGGAAGTCATTTATGCATTCAGTAAATGAGAATAGCATATACTTTGAATTAAATTCTTATTACAAGCTATTTGTACATTCAATACTTTGAGAACAAAAATCTATTCTCTATTAAAATCTTTTTGCTCTTCATTTATTGAGCAATTAAGATTTATGAGTGTTTCTCTCTGTAATCATTAGTCAAGTGAGCTTTGGATATTTCTGGGTTAAGAGTAGAACATTTGTAAGGGTTAGTTGTGAGAGCCTCTAAAACACAAATTAAAAGGTTGTTTGTGTGAGCCTGTAAAAACACAAAGTGAAGGTTATTTGTGTGAGCCTGTAAAACACAAGGAATTGGTTATTGTGTGAGCCATTAAAACACAAGGGATTTCTGGGTTAGGTGTAAGCCATTGTGAGAAACACCATAGTTGGGAGTGAGCTTGTAAAACTCCATTGTAACACTTAGTGTGTTAGTGAAACTCCCAATTGTGATTGGGGAGTGGAGTAGGGTTTGTTAACACCCGAACCTCTATAAATCTTTGTGCCAAAATTTTCTCTATTCCTCCTAAAATTAACTATCTATTTCCACACTTTAAATTTTAATTTTTAAAACTCCAATTCAACCCCTTTTCTTAGCTTAATATCTGGAAAACAATTGGTATCAGAGCTTTGTCTAGCATCGAAGCCTAAAAAGTGCTAGTAAAGATTAAGATATGGCCAGTGAAGGATTCCAAAGTCTCAAACCTTACTTTGATGGAGCAAACTATGCCCAATGGAAGTTTCAGATGGAGACATACTTGGATAGTGAAGGAATTGAAGTCTGAGATTGTGTATGAAAAGAATGGATACCACCAACCAGAAAAGGAGCTGATGGTGAAGAAGAAATCCTATCAAGAGATGATTGGACAGAGCCTCAAAGAAGAGCAAATTTCAAAAAGAAGAAGGCAATGACAATCCTATCAAGCTCATTATCTATTGAAGAATGTGGGAGAATACAACACTGCCCAACAGCATACAACATGTGGAAGACATTGGAGAATTATCATGAAGGAACTAAGCAAGTCAAATCCAAGAAGATTCAACTTCTGACCTCAGAATATGAGCTCTTCAAGATGAAATCCAATGAGTCAATCGCTGACATGACCAATCGCCTTATAGCCATTATAAATGGAATGAGGAAACTTGGGAAACATCTGAGTTTGGAGGATGTAAACAACAAAATCCTGAGAAGTCTTCCTCTTAAAGACTATGGCTCAAGAGTTGTTGGCATAGAAGAAGCAAAAGAAAATATGAGCATCATGAATACTGATGTGTTGATTGGCAAACTTCTCATATATGAGATGGCAATGAAGAGAGATAGAGAGCTTGAAGCAGAGCCAAAGAAAAGAAAGCCCTTAGCACTCAAATCCTCTATATCAAAATCTCAAGAAGAAAGTGAAGATGATGAAGAAATGAGCGATGATGAAAATGAGAACATTGTTATGCTTTCAAGAAAATTAAAAAGAATCATTGAGAAGAAAATGAGCAACTCAAAAAAATTCAGGCAAAGAAACCTCAAACAAACTTCTAATGACACACATAGAGGTAAGGAAGAGGTAAAGTGCTATGAGTGTGGAAAGAAAGGACATATCAAACCAGAATGTCCAAGGCTCAAGAAGCATAAGAGCAAATACCAAAGAGACAATGGGGAGAAAGGTCACAAAGCCACTTGGGATGATGAAAGCTCTTCAAGTGAAAAAGATGATAATGAAAGTGAAGAGGTCAACCTATGTTTCATGGCTATTGAAGATCATGTCTCAAATAAGGTAAAATCACTACACTCATACTCTTTGAACAATGATAGTAGTGATAATGATGATGATAGTGATGATGATGATGATGATGAGCAAAGCCTAATAGAAGAATTAAATCTAGAATTAGAAAAATATAGAACTAAATTTAGTACCTATAGAAATAATATGTCTAATTTAAAAAATAAGATAGATGGTTTAGAAAAGGAAAACATGAAACTTAAATCATCTAATGAATCTCTCCAAAAGTCATTAGATGAATACTCATCAAGACCTTCAACAGCTTCCTTGCTAAAAGAAAATAATACTTTGAAAAATGAAGTTGAGGAACTTAGAAATTCCATTTCAAAATTTCACAAAGGTAAAGAGAGCTTAGATACTCTCATTGTGTCTCAAAGATCACCCTTAATTAGACATGGTCTAGGATTTAAGGACACATCATCATCTTCTCACAAAACCATATTTGTTAAGTCTAAAGAATCTCACATCTCCACACCTGTTAGAACAGCTCCAAGAAATAAGCATATTAAACTTTCTCTACATAAAAAGAATAATCATGCCTTTATATATAGGAAGCATGCATCTAGAAAATCTAAAATTAATCATAACTATGCATGTCATCATTCTCAAAATAAATTTGATAAAAAAATGGGATTCAAAAATATTGTAGGACGAGAAAATAAATTTAGACCAAAACAATTTAATTATAGTATGAAAATGGGTCACATAAATAAATATTACTGGATAATGAAGGCTCATTGGGAACCTTCCTGTGCTAACCCCCAAAGACCCAAACTCATTTGGGTACCTAAAAATCATATTTGAAATGTGATTCTATAGGTATGCCTCATGTCCACAATAAACAAAAATGCTTGGCTAGTAGATAGTGGATGCTCAAGGCATATGACAGGAGACGAAGAACTATTCAATGAAATCAAAAGTATTGATGGAGGTAAAGTTACCTTTGGAAATAATGCAAAGGGTAAGGTAATTGGCATTGGTTCTATTGGTATTAATGGTACTACTTTTATTAAAGATGTCTTACTTGTTGATGGCTTGAAACATAACTTGTTAAGTGTAAGTCAATTATGTGATAAAGGAAACAATGTAATCTTTACTTCAAATGAATGTCTTGTGATCTCTATCGATGGTCAAGAGATATTTAAAGGAAATAGAGATATAAATACATACATAATAAACTTACATGAATTATCTAACCATTCCTCTAAGTGTCTTGTAACTACTAGTGATGAATCTTGGCTGTGGCATAGAAGGCTTGGTCATGCTAACATGGACTTAATACAAAGTCTCAGCATAGAAGAACTAGTAAAAGGATTGCCAAGAGCTAAATATGAAAAAGGCAAGACATTTGAACCTTGCCAGAGAGGAAAACAACACAAGTCATCATTCAAAGCCAAAAACATAGCAAGTACTTCAAAACCTCTTCAACTACTGCATTTAGACCTACTAGAATTGCTAGCTTAGGAGAAAAACATTATGCATTTGTCATTGTAGATGATTACTCTAGATTTACTTGGGTAATTTTCTTAGCTCAAAAGAGTGATGCTTTTGAAAATTTCAAAAACTTTGCTAAAAGAGTTCAAAATGAAAAAGGGTACTGTATTTCAAAAATAAGAAGTGATCATGGGAAAGAATTTGAAAATGAAAATGAAAACTTTGAAAGTTTTTTTCTTCAACATGGCATTTCATATAATTTCGCATCTCCTAGGACACCTCAACAAAATGGGGTAGTTGAAAGGAAAAATCGAACTTTAATTGGAATGGCTAGAACAATGCTCAATGAATATGAATTACCAACTTATTTTTGGACAGAAGCCACAAACATTGCTTGTTATATTTCAAATCGAGTTTTCAAAAGACCTCTTTTAAACAAAACCTCATTTGAGCTATGGAATGGAAAAAAGCCCTTGATATCATACTTTAGAGTATTTGGATGCAAGTGTTTTATATTGAACACCAAGGACAATCTTGGAAAATTTGCCTCTAAATCCGATGAAGGTATCTTTTTAGGATACTCTACAACCAAAAAAGTATATAGAGCATTTAATAAAAAATCATTAACTATTGAAGAATCCATGCATCTTGTCTTTAATGAATCTAGTAGACTTGATCTTGTGAAAGGTAGTGTTCTTGATGATGTTGTAGGTAATATGGAAAGACTTGATATGGAAAGACTTGAAGAAAATGATCAAGAAGATTTACATCAAAATGATTCTCTACCTCAAAGTCAAGAAGAAAATGAACAAGAACTTCCAAAAGAATGGAGAATGACGAAAGATCATCCAAAAGAGCAAATCATTGGTGATCTCTCAAGGGGAGTAAGTACTAGATCTCATTTCAAACAGTTAGTTACTGACATTGCTTTTATTTCTCAAACTGAACCTAAAAATGTTGATGAGGCACTTAATGATGAAAGTTGGGTAATTGCCATGCAAGAGGAACTCAACCAATTTGAGAGAAGTAAGGTATGAACCCTAGTACCTAGACCTAAGGATCATCAAATTATAGGTAGCAAATGGGTATTTAGAAACAAACTAGATGAACAAGGTTTAATAGCCAGGAATAAGGCTAGATTAGTTGCAAAAGGATATAATGAGGAAGAACGTATAGATTATGATGAAACATATGCACCTGTAGCTAGATTAGAAGCCATAAGAATACTTTTAGCATATGCATGTCACGTGAACTTCAAACTTTTCCAAATGGATGTGAAAAGTGCATTTCTAAATGGTTATATAGAAGAAGAAGTGTATGTAGAACAACCACCAGGTTTTGAAAGCTATGATTTGCCAAATCATGTTTTTAAACTTTCAAAAGCTTTGTATGGTTTAAAACAGGCCCCAAGAGCTTGGTATGAGAGGCTAAGTTCTTTTCTATTAGAAAATAGCTTTACAAAGGGAAATGTTGACACTACATTATTCATCAAAAAGCATAAGCATGATATACTAATTGTTCAAATTTATGTTGATGATATAATATTTGGTTCTACTAATGAGTTGCTTTGTCAAGAATTTGCTAAGTGTATGACTAAGGAATTTGAATTGAGCATGATAGGAGAGCTTAAGTATTTCCTTGGTCTACAAATAAATCAAAGCAATGAGGGCATATTCATCAACCAATCCAAATATGCCAAAGATTTAATTAAGAAATTTGGTATGGAAGGATGCAAGAATACCAAGACTCCTATGAACACATCAACAAAATTGGACAATAATGTAAAAGGTAAGAGCATTAATGAAAAGCTTTATAGAGGTATGATTGGATCACTTTTATATCTCATTGCTTCTAGACCCGATATAATGTATAGTGTTTGCTTGTGTGCACAATTTCAATCATGTCCTAAAGAATCTCATTTAAATGCAGTAAAAATAATTTTAAGATATTTACATGGATCTTTGCATTTAGGTTTATGGTATCCTAGGAATTCATCCTTTTATATTATAGGATATTCAGATGCAGACTATGCTGGTAGTCTTTTAGATAGAAAAAGTACTTCAGGTACTTGTCATTTCATTGGAGAATGCTTAGTTTCTTGGTTTAGCAAGAAACAAGTTTCAATTGCTCTTTCAACTGCTGAAGCAGAGTATGTAGCAGCTGGATGTTGTTGTACTCAAATTCTTTGTATGAAATAACTTAAGGACTATGGTCATGAGATGAACCATATACCTATTAAATGTGACAATACAAGTGCTATAACTCTTTCAAATAATCCTATACAACACTCAAGAAGTAAGCATATTGACATTAGACACCATTTTATTAGAGATCATGTTCAATATGAAGATGTTGCATTAGAATTTATAAGCACAGAAAAACAATTAGCAGACATTTTTACTAAGTCTCTAAATGAGGAAAGATTTAATTTCATTAGAAGATAACTTGGTATGATTGATGGATTAACCTTGTGATTGCTAAATTATGAATGATGATGTTATTTTTGTATCATAACACTAGATATAAGATAGAAATTTTGATGAAAATTTATGTTTTAAGGAATATAATCTTTATTAAAATGATTTAGTCTTGTTTTTAGGACTTAATTTTATTTGATGAAAATTTTAGGACTTAAATTTCCAAAACAATAAGAACCACTCAAAATTCAGTTCCATAGCTCAAGTTATGAGTAGAAAAGTAGACATAGTTTATAAAAAGAATTTTCCAGCACTTCAATTAATTTCTACAATTTCCATCTTCGTGCATCAACAACAAATTCAATTTTTTATTTATTTTCACATTCATGGCATCATTAAATCACCAATTCATCACTCAATAAAAATATCAAGAATTACATACGCAATTACACATAATATCACAAAATAAAAAATCAACATTTTCCATATCAAATTTTTGCCAAATGTACATACCTCAAAAAGTCTACTTCTCTTTACTTTTATCTTCTTCCTAGTTAGCTTTCTCCTTGCCCTTACTTCATCTTTGATTATGGTTCAAAGATTGTTCACCTCATTGGCCTAACAACAAATTTCATACTAATGAAGCACTAAATACACTAACCAACCCTTAATCACTATTAACATACTAAAAATCCCAAATTACCAACTTTAATGGTAATTAACCCCAAAATCAAAGAAAAGAGAAGAAAAGTGAGAAGATGAAAAAATCTAACCTCACCATTGTAGATCTTCAAAATGACCAAAATTATTGCCTTATTCTTTTCTCTTCTTTTCTTCCTTCCTTTGTTTGGCTCACTATGCTTCACTTTTGTTGTTGATCTTGCCTTAATCCAACTTTTTCCATCAATCTTAGCTTTAATTGTAGAAGAAGAAGAAGAATTAGGGTGATGTGGGTCACGGAAAGAAGGGAGAAAAAGAGAGAGAATTTAGCTTGCTTAAGATGAGGAAGAAGAAGAATAAAGGCAAAAAGTGAAATTTGACTGTCATATCCGCTAATTTATACCTAAGTCACGCAAGTTGTTAAATCTACTAGTCGGTTTGACCAAAGTCTAAATTTGGACTTTTATCAAAAAATAATAAAAATAATGGTAATTAAGTATGGAAAATATCTAATAAAGTGTTCAAAATATTTAAAGATGTTAAATTTCAGTAAAGGACTAAATTGCAAATTTTGAAAAGTTTAAGGGTCAATTTGCAATTTACCGACAATTGGAGAATTTAAATGGGATAATCATAAATTAAATACATGATTGGGACATTAAACACATGGGAAAGGGCTGGCCACACCAAGTGGCATACATTAAGTGGACAATTAACATACACCAAGGGAGATGAATGCATTAATGAAGACTTCTAGAATTTGGCTTAGGTGTCGCATAATTATGTAGTTTGTTTTTATTCTCTTAATTGTTCCTTCATCTCTTCATATCTAGAATTTTTTATCTTTTAATTGCCTCCCACATTTCTTGAAGCCCAATACACCAAGTGGCAAAGTTTAATAAGCTAATGAAGATACATGCATATAACATTAATGAAGGTTTCTAGAATGTGGCTTATGTGTCCCCCATCTTAATGACTTTTGTCATTTTGTTCTTGATTGTTTCTTCTTCTTCCTTATCAATTTTCATTGGGGAAAATTTTTCCTATCAAACCAGCCCATGTTTTTGCCTTGGACAGTTATAACCAAACCTTGTTCTAAGAAGAGAAAGTGAGAAAAAGAGAGAGAAAGACATGAGAAATTCCATTTTCATGCTTAAGAAAGCTTAAAAGAGTAAGAAGAAAGAGAGAGATTAGGTTTATAAAGTTTTAATAATCTGCTTATGAACTTTAGGAACTCAAAGTGACAAGGATTTAGCTTAAAGGAGCAAAGGAAAGGAGAAAGAGAAGTAAAGAGAAAGAAAAAGAGAGGTTTGTGCATAACCTAAGGCAATAGCCTATTTTATTTTTTTTAATTGTATGATTTAATTATTTGGTATGTTGATGATTCTGATTTGATATTATTTTGTGATGAAAATCTTGGGGATGCATGTTTGCTAGACTTAGGATTTAATTTGGTAAAAATTGAATGTGATTATCTTGTGTGTTCCTTGCTGGAAATTGATGAGCAGTGTTCACTTAAACTATTATAAATTAAATTCTAGAACTCGGTTTTGTATATTCCTTATTTTGTTGGAAAGATAAGACATAGAGCTATAACTTTCATTTAGACCATAAAATCTGAATATATCTGTAAGTATCCAGAAAAATTCATATATCTCGGACATAGAATCTGTCCAGAAATTCTAGACAGAAATGTTAGTAATGAGTAGTAAGTACTTAAACTGTTATAAATTGAGTTCTGGAGCTTGGATTTGTGTGTTCTTTGTTCTCCATGAAAGCTAAGACATAGGTCTACAATTTGGATTTAGACTATAATATCTGAATATGTCTGTAATTATGCAGAAAAATTCATAAAGTTTAGACTTAGAATCTGTCTAGAAAATTCTGGGCAGAATTATCAATGACCAGTTAGTGTTAATATTATCATATCGTTTGATACAGAACTCAGAATTCAGTTATTCAAGTTGCATATTAAAGCTAAGATCTATATATAAAATTTTTATGAAGATCATGTAGCTAAATGCAGAACGCAATAGGACCAAAATTAAGGTCCAAAACAGAGAATAGAATCTGCCAGTGACGGGGCAGCATGTGAATTGAGGAATGAAATGATTAAAATGATGTGAATCTTGTTATATTATGTAAATGTTATTTTAATTGAGTGATTATGTGATTATTTTGAGACATTACATGTATGATTGCATAAAATAGTTTATTGCCTTATTTATATACACCACTAAGCCTTGAGCTTAGTGTGGGAGTTTCCTTCCACGCATATTTAAAGAAGTAGCTGAGGTTTTTGGATAAAGACACAGTGATCCAAGTCCAGTAGGGCAGCTCATATCAAATATTGTGGGTCATACAAATTATGTAATTATGGTTTGAGTTTTATTTTGTAGATCCAGTGCTAGCCTATCAAGAGGGCAGTCTATTGCTGGCACAGGAAAAATAGAGCTTATGAGGAACATGATCGATTTGCTACAAAGAGCATCACAACCAATCTCATTGGAGTTGCAATTTGAGAGGCTGAGGAAGCTAGGGGCACCTGATTTCTATGGTAAACGGGAAGATGACCCCACAGTGGCAGAGTTTTGGCTAGAACGGGCAGAGAGAGTTTTTGATCAGCTATATTGCACAAACGAGCATAAATATGAGTAGCAGTATCTTTACTACAGGAGCATGCATATGACTGGTGGTGATCTGAATCACAGAGCATAGAGGCTCCTGACCCTATAACGTTGGAGTTCTTTCTAGAGAAGTTTAAGGAGCATTATATTCCTCATATCTACACAGATGACAAGAAAAGAGAGTTTTTGATGATGAAACAAGGAAACTTATCGGTAACGGAATATGAAAGAGAATTCACACATCTTTGCAAGTATGCTCGAGGCATTGTATCCACTGAGACAGATAAGTGCCGACGCTTTGAAGATGGATTGAGAGACCCAATCAAGCTACAAGTCTCAGCTCTACGTCTGATGAGTTTTCCTAGTTTGCTAGCATCTGCTAGAATAGTTGAGAGAGTTCTAGCCACACAACAGTCAACACAAGATAGAGGCTTCAAAAGGCCCATATCACAACCGAATAGAGTACAGTCAAGTGGCAAAAGAGTTAGATCTTTTAGTGGCTGATTTCAAGCTGGGGGTTCCAACATGTCTTCTTCTTTCAGGCGGGGATAACCCACGAGATCTGTTTCTTCGGCAGCTAGTGCACCGACACAGACACCATATAGATCTCTACCCCTACTAGAATGTCAACATTGTGGTTGTTCTCATCCAGGAGAGTGTTGGTGGATGACAGGAGCATGTGGGAGGTGAGGCTCTAAAGATCATTTGAAAAGAGATTGTCCCTTGTTATAGTATGGCAGAGGTTCGGGGAGCACTGAGCCGATACAGACACAGGCTTCTGGGCAAGGTAGGGTCCGAGGTCGAGGGCAAGGCAGAGGAGGCCGATCAGGGCCCAGTCAGTTTAGATCAGAGACAATTGAAAGGCCAGAAAGTAGTAAAGCTGCCCCAGCCAGGGAATATGCCATGCGAGGCCGAGAGGAGCAGGATGCACCAGATGTCTTAATTGGTAAATTCTTTCTCTTTAGCTCTGACATACATGCATTGATAGATTCGGGGTCAACGTATTCATACATATGCACACCACCACCGGGTCGAGAAGGTTTAGAACCACAGTCTCTAGAATTTGAGATTCTTGTGACTAACCGATTAGGACATAGTGTGAGGGTTAGCAAGGTATTTAGGGATTGCCTTATTGAAATTCAAGGTAGGCAATTTCCTGCAGACTTGATAGAATTACCATTCCATGAGTTTGATGTGATCTTGGGAATGGATTGGTTGGCTCGTTATGGAGTGATAGTGGATTGTGGAAGAAGACATATGATCATCAGAATTCCAGAACGAGATGAGATAGTGGTGATGGGTGAGAATAGAAGATATCCAGACAATGTGATATCAGTATTGAAAGCTCGAAAACTTATCAGTAAGGGATGTGAAACATACTTAGCGTATGTGGTTGATATGGAAAAAGCAAGTCCGAAGTTGATGGATATTCCTACTATTAGTGAGTTTCCCGATGTATTTCCAGAGGAGTTGCCAGGGTTATTGCCGGATAGAGAAATTGAATTTGCTATCGATTTGGTACCCGACACCACCCCTATTTCCATTACACCATATAGGATGGCACCAGCAGAGTTGAAAGAGCTGAAGGTACAGTTGCAGGAGTTGTTAGATAAGGGTTTTATACGACCCAGTGTATCACCATGGTGTGCTCCAGTATTATTTGTCAAGAAGAAAGATGACACTCTTCGTCTTTGCATCGATTACAGGTAGCTTAATAAGGTGACTATTAAGAATAAATACCCGCTGCCTAGGATTGATGACTTATTTGAACAATTAAAGGGTGCAGCCATATTTTCAAAGATAGATCTTCGATCAGGGTATCATCAACTAAAGATAAAAGAGTCAGATGTACCTAAGACAACATTTAGGACACGTTATGGTCATTATGAGTTCCTGGTTATGCCCTTTGGATTGAGGAATGCACCAGCAGCTTTTATGGACCTGATGAACCGAGTGTTCAGGCCATACCTTGATCAATTTGTAGTAGTGTTTATTGATGACATTCTTGTCTACTTTAGAGACCAAGTAGAACATGATCAACATCTCAGAATAGTGCTGCAAACATTGAAGGAGAAGCAGTTGTATGCAAAGCTATCTAAGTGCGAGTTTTGGCTTAAATCAATAAGTTTTTTGGTCATGTAATTTCAGTAGAAGGTATTCGGGTTGATCCTAGTAAAATTAAGGCTATTCTTAATTGGTAACCACCACAAAATGTGACTGAAGTGAGGAGTTTCCTCGGATTAGCCGGATATTATAGGAGGTTCGTGAAGGGATTTTCATCCTTAGCGACTCCTTTGACACAACTGCTATGAAAAGAGGTCCGTTTCGAGTGGACAGATAAGTGTCAAGCAAGTTTTGATCGACTGAAGGCAATGCTGACTGAAGCACCAATTTTGACTCAGCTTACTCCAGGAAAAGACTTTGTTGTGTACAGTGATGCTAGTCATAATGGTTTAGGCTGTGTTCTTATGTAAGAAGGAAAGGTGATTGCTTATGCTTCAAGACAACTTAAGCCTCACGAGCTTAACTATCCGACACATGATTTGGAGTTAGCTGCGATAGTTTTTGCTCTTAAGATCTGGAGACATTATCTGTATGGGGAAATATGTTATATCTATACAGATCACAAAAGTCTTAAGTACCTTCCCTCACAGAAAGAGTTGAATCTAAGACAACGAAGATGGTTGGAGTTGATTAAAGATTATGACTGTGTGATCGACTACCAGCTTGGAAAAGCTAATGTGGTTGCAGATGCATTAAGCAGGAAGATTTTAGCTGAGATGCGAGTACAATCTACTTTGATGCAGAGGGTCAAAGATGCTTAGAAGCAAGATGAAAAGTTAGTAAAGATAGTTGAGGTAGTGAAAAAAGGAGAAAAGCCTTATTTTTCATTGACAGAGGATGGCACAATGTACTTCAAGAATAGGATTTATGTGCCTAGTATAGAAGAGATGAAGTCCAATATTTTAAAAGAAGCACATGAAACGGTATATACCATGCATCCAGGCAGGAATAGGATGTATCAGGATTTGAAAACTCAATATTAGTGGCCAGGGATGAAGAAGGATATCACTGAATATGTTGCTAAATGTCTAACTTGTCAACAAGTGAAAGCAGAACACCAGTTGCCCATAGGATTGCTGCAACCAATATCGATTTCAAAATGGAAATGGGAAAGAATCACGATGGATTTTGTGTCCGGTTTACCTATGACTCAGAGAAAGCATGATGCAGTGTGGGTGATAGTGGATCGATTGACGAAGTCAGCACACTTCTTACCTGTCAGAATAGACTACTCATTGAACAAGCTAGCCAAAATTTATGTAAGTGAGATAGTGAGATTGCATGGAGTGCCAAGGTCCATCATATCTGATAGAGATCCCAGATTTACTTCACAATTTTGGAAGAGTCTATAACAAGCTTTGGGAACTCGACTCAATTTCAGCACGACCTTTCATCCGCAGATGGATGCACAATTGGAGAGAGTTATTCAGTTGCTAGAGGATATGACGAGAAGCTGTCTGCTTGAGTTTGAGGGAAGTTGAGACAAATATTTACCTCTTATGGAATTTGCCTACAATAATAGTTATCAGACAAGCATAGGCATGGCTTCGTATAAGGTATTGTATCGAAGAAAATGCAGGACACCAATCTGTTGGACTGAATTGAGTGAAAAGAAGTTGATAGGGCCAGAGTTAGTGCAACAAACAGAAGAAAAGGTTAGAATTATCCAAGAAAGATTGAAAGAAGCTCAAGATCGACAGAAATCATATGCTGACCTTAAGAGGTGAGATATAAAGTATGCTGTGGGAGATAAAGTATTTCTCAAGGTTTCACCTTGGAAGAAAGTATTGAGATTCGGTAAAAAGGGAAAGTTAAGTACGAGGTTCACTGGTCCTTATGAGATTTTGGAAAGAATCGGACCAGTGGCATATCGGTTAGCCCTTCCACCAGAGTTAGATAAAATCCATAATGTTTTTCTTGTGTCGATGCTAAGGAGATATAGGTCTGATCCAACTCATGTCATACCAATTGAAGAGATAGAAGTGCAGACTGACTTGACTTATGAAGAGGAACTGGTGGCTATATTAGCACGTGAAGAAAAAGTTTTATGAAACAAGAAAGTTCCATTAGTTAAAGTGTTATGGTAGATTCATGATACTGAAGAAGCCACATGGGAGAATGAAGAAGTCATGAAGAGGCAATATCCTCAGTTGTTCACATAATTAACAGGTAAATTTCGAGGACGAAATTTATTTTAAGGGGGAGAGAATGTCATATCTGCTAATTTAGACCTAAGTCACGCGAGTTGTTAAATCGACTCGTCGGTTTGACCGAAGTCTAAATTTGGACTTTTATCGAAAAATAATGAAAATAATGGTAATTAAGTATAGAAAATATCTAATAAAGTGTTCAAAATATTTAAAGATGTTAAATTTCGGTAAAGGACTAAATTTTAAATTTTGAAAAGTTTAGGGGTCAATTTGTAATTTACCGAAAATTGGAGGATTTAAAAGGGTTAATCATAAATTAAATACATGATTGGAACATTAAACACATGGGAAGGGGCTGGCCACACCAAGTGGTGGACAATTAACATACACCAAGGGAGATGAATGCATGAATGAAGACTTCTAGAATTTGGCTTAGGTGTCCCATAATTATGTAGCTTGTCTTTATTCTCTTAATTGTTCCTTCATCTCTTCATATCTAGAATTTTCTATCTTTCAATTGCCTCCCACGTTTCTTGAAGTCCAATACACCAAGTGGCAAAGTTTAATAAGCTAATGAAGATACATGCATATAACATTAATGAAAGTTTCTAGAATGTGGCTTATGTGTCCTCCATCTTAATGACTTTTGTCATTTTGTTCTTGATTGTTTCTTCTTCTTTCTTATCCATTTTCATTGGGGAAAATTCTGCATCTCAAACCAGCCCACGTTTTTCCCTTGGACAGCCATAACCAAACCTTGTTCTAAGAAGAGAAAGTGAGAAAAAGAGAGAGAAAGGCATGGGAAATTCCATTTTCATGCTTAAGAAAGCTTAAAAGAGTAAGAAGAAAAAGTAAGAAGAAAAAGAGAGATTAGATTTATAAAGTTTTAATAATCTGTTTATGAACTTTAGGAACTCAAAGTGACAAGGATTTAGCTCAAAGGAGCAAAGGAAAGGAGAAAGAGAAGTAAAAAGAAAGAAAAGAGAAAAAGAGAGGTTTGTGCATAACCTAAGGCAATAGCCTTTTTTATTTTTTTAATTGCATGATTTAATTATTTGGTATGTTGATGATTCTGAATTGATATTATTTTGTGATGAAAGTCTTAGGGATGCATGTTTGCTAGACTTAGGATTTAATTTGGTAAAAATTGAATGTGATTATCTTGTATGTTCCTTGCTGTAAATTGATGATCATTGTTCACTTAAACTGTTATAACTTAAATTCTGGAACTCGGTTTTATATGTTCTTTATTGCGTTTAAACGATAAGACATAGGGATATAACTTTCATGTAGACCATAAAACCTGAATATGTCTGTAAGTATCCAGAAAAATTCATAAAGCTTAGACATAGAATCTGTCCCGAAATTCTAGGCAGAATTGTTAGTAATGAGCAGTAAGTACTTAAACTGTTATAACTTGAGTTCTGGAGCTTGGATTTGTGTGTTTTTTGTTCTGTATGAAAGATAAGACATAGGGCTACAATTGGAATTGAGACTATAATATCTGAATATATCTGTAATTGTCCAAAAAATTCATAAAGTTCATACTTAGAATATGTCCAGCAAATTCTGGACAGAATTATCAGTGATCAGTTAGTGTTAATATTATCATATCTTTTGATACAGACCTTAGAATTCAGTGATTCAAGTTGAATATTAAAGCTAAGATCCATATCTAAAATTTTTATGAAGATCATGTAACTAAAGTCAGAACTAAACAGGACCAAAACTAAGGTCCAAAATAGAGAATAGAATCTGCTAATGATAAGGTAGCATGTGAATTGGGGAATGAAATGAGTAAAATGATGTGAATCTTGTTATATTATATAAATGTTATTTTAATTGAGTGATTATGTGATTATTTTGAGACATTACATGCATGAAAAGTATGAAATTAATTGTTATGAATTTTAATGAAATTGTATAAGCCCTAGAACACCTAACTAGAACCAACTTAGGATAGTTTGGCATGCCAAATAGGGGGAAGTATGATAAAAATGATTAAATCCATTAATGGTATGATTATCTACGCCGGTAATGGCACTGTTATCTATGCCGGTAATGACACTTTTATCTACGCCAATAATGGCACGATTATCTACGCCGGTAATGACACTGTTATCTACGCCGGTAATGACACTTTTATCTATGCCAATAATGGCATGATTATCTACGCCGGTAATGACACAGTTATCTACGTCGGTAATGGCACTTATATGCGCACATCATATTGCCCGGGTGGCACTCCTAAGTGCATGGATGACAACTCCGTTATCCGAGTTAGTGGTTCATAGGCGTCTTGGGCATAAATAAAGACATAAATAAAAAGTCATGGAACATAAAAGAATTATTGATAATAAAAATGGAATTATGAATTGTGGCATGTATAAAAAGAAGATTTAGTGTTATACAATAAGGTTGTAATAAAATAAATAAATATAAAATAAAATAATATAATTTGATGTCTATACATGTTAGAATACCATGATATGTATATTTTCATGAGATTACGATTAAGCATGAGTTGGGATATGATAATGCATGATTGCATAAAATAGTTTATTGTCTTATTTATATGCACCACTAAGCCTTGAGCTTAGCATGGGAGTTTCCTTCCGCGTAGATTTAAAGAAGTAGCTGAGGTTTTTGGATAAAGACACAGTGATCCAAGTCCAGTAGGGCAGCTCATATCAAATATTGTGGGTCATACAAATTATGTAATTATGGTTTGAGTTTTATTTTGTAGTATTTGTAGAATAAACATCACGTTTTGTAAAGAACGTAGTTTATATAAAATGTAGTTTATCTTTTATGTTATAATTTCTTTTATATTACAAAGTAAACAAATAGTAATATATATATATATATATATATATATATATATATGAGAAATTTTCAGTTAAACATAATTTAATAAAATGAAATTTTAACCGATAAAGTCAGCGTAGCATACCATCATTCGGGCATAAGCTGCTAGGGTGAGGGGGTGTTACAGTGACTTTGATAGTTGGATTAGGTGGGTGGTTAGGATTAATTAGGTAATGTTGTCCCTCATTGGTCCATTAATTTAAATCTTTATTTTAATCCAAAGAATATTCATTTCCTTAGATAAAGAATATTCCATTTTTATACCTTCTTAAAATATTTGTATCAAAAACACTGTAAATTCTAATTTTGTTTAGCGAAAAATTATTATTTTCTAAATTTTAGTTTCAAAATTCTCAAATAATAATATCCAAAATATTTTTTTCATATTTTATTATAATATTAATTTTTTTTCTTTCATGTCCGAATTTAGACTCTGATTAGTTCAGTGCACCAGATTTCGGTCTACTGCGACCGTGGTCTAAATTATCGGGCATTACACTTCTGTCCTAGAACCGAATAAATCAGACTTTGATATTACTAAATGTAACACCCCCTTACCCACTTATAATACTAATGGATAAATTGGTGTCATAACCTAACTGACTTGAGTGCTTGTATAGGGCTTACAACATACAACATATATATCTTATATAAAATCTATGAATTTATGACAAGCATATACCATATATATATATATATATATATATATATACACACACACACAAACATCTCTTTCTTACAATACTTATCTACAAACATATAGTCTAAATATGTACATGATTACATGTTATAAGTACATAACTTGGGCAAAATATAAACTCCAACCCTCATTGGGTAGCTATTGCTATTGATGTGCTGCTTTGATTATGGGGTCCACTTATTTTGCCTCTCTCTACTTGATCACCTTTGAAAGCCTTCAATCTATAACTGAAAGACAACTCTTATGCAGAGTCAAAGCTCAGTGGTTCAAGTTTTATAGAAAAGCAAAATATTGCTTAATTAAAATTTCATATATTACCTTAGCTACATTTTGGATAAACATGTAACATATAATTATTATGCCATAACATATCATATGATGATGATGATGATGATGATGATGATGATAATAATAATAATAAAGTGGAATCATATCATTACATGTCATCTAATAATAATAGGAATGATAATTATAATGATAATAATGATAGCAATGATAATAAGGGGATTATAGGACAACTAAAATATATCTTGTCAATTTTTTTACCTGTTATGCTCATAAATTAAATTGCCTAGCTTATATCCTAGGAAAACACGAAAGGGTATCTCGACCCCTAGGTCATTCTGAATAAGTTGCATATGTAAAAACATCTCAGCTGAAAAGATGAATATCTTGGCTAAAGTCGTTGTGTCTTAGCCGGAGCCACATATTCTGGCTAGAGCTATTTCTCTTACTGAAGCCATACATATATTCCGGCCAAAGCTGTCTACTCTAGCTGAAGCCATATATATTTTGGCTGAAACCATATATATTCTGGCTGAAGTCATCTACTGTGTCCCTGTTGGCATACCAATAAGTTTAGGCTTATCTATAGGTTCGATTTATATATGTCTGTACATCATATTTCATTTAATACCACACTAGCACATATACAATTATTGATTCATTCAATATTATATCATGTACCTCTAATATGCTATTTTATATTATAGGGATACCACTCACATATTCACCTTTGTTAATTTATACTGCAGAAATACATTAGCACACATTCACAAACTTATCACATATATCCCATATTTTTCATATTTAGTATTGTAATCTGTATATTCAAAGTATAATATTCAACTTTTCGGACCCATGTTACTAATTTCACCTATTTTTTTCTAATATTTCCCTATTTGCTAATATACCTGTTATTATATTGCCTATAACCATAGCTTATCGCTTTAATTATATATATATATATATATATATATATATGAGTAAACCTACCACAAAATGCTTGTTTTAATTTATAATAATAGATATGGCTAATAATAATAATATAATTAATATTCTTGCTTTTATGGCTATATCCATAAAGCTTGCACAAATTTGACCTGCTTCAATTATATTTCTACTGGATGTTTTCCTGTCTGGTGCGGGCACGAGGGGCGTAGAGGTGTTTGACAAATACATACATATTTCCAGGAATATATATACTTTCATACTGTCAGTTAAATACTTATCTTCCTTTTGGCACCCGACGTATCTGACGTGAGTTCATGATCTTGAATTCTACCCAACGTTTCTGACGTGAGTTCATGATCTTGAATTCTAGTCTAGCTGAAAATTCGGGTAATTGTTATTTAATCATTTAGTTTTATTTCCTTCAAAATGTCATTTCCGCCTTGTCTCATTTTCACCTAAATCCCCACTTCTTACTCTTGTGAAACCCTAATTTCTCATATTCATTATTAATTAGTATTTATTATTTTGTTTCAGGTCTTATGTACATGGCCTAAATTACATTTTGGTCCTACTAGTTATTCCTTATTCGAGTAAGTTCAACATTCAAGTAGGGTTTCAATATTACTCTTTCATAATTTTTGATTTGCATCGACAGTGTTCCTTCCCACTATTTCCTTTTTACTGCGTCCAAAATATAACCAAAGTCTCATTTTTGTGTCTTTACACTTCTTCGGTACCCTTTAATTCCTAACCAAACCATACTTTTTTACATATCTAATAATTTGATAAATTCTCTCATTTAGTCCTGAAAATGTATAATATGTCTTTTTGGTCCAAATAATAGTGCTAGCTTTCCACTAGATCCTTGTATCTCGCAGGTTCATCAAGTCTCAAATAACTTGATCAATTTCTTCCAAAATACCTCTTATATGCCACGGCCAAGCTTAATACTATGGATCACAAATTGTCTTGCAAGCTTCGGCCAACTCTTCAATCACAAGTTCACAACCTATTTGCAACCACACTAAATAAAGAACAAGAAAAAAAATTTAAGAATAAATTTCGTAAAGAATTAAATGGAAAATTTGAAAAATTGGGTATACTGATCTCCGCTACTTAAAGAAATGAGAAATAAAGGTTCTACCTTTTCTACAAATCCTCCAAACCGGGGCCTACTCCACCTCTTCTCAACATTCTTTCACTAAACTCCCACAAGCAAGACGAGTTTTACCTCCATCATCGACACTTGACATGTAAGGCCTAATTCATAAACTTTATGGTGAGTAACGGAAAAAGAGAGGAAAAGAGGAAAAGATCAAGGAGAGGAGAGTTTAGACTCTCGACCACCAAGGAAATTGAGAAAGAGTTAAATTTTGGTTCCTTTCTCATCAACTTGTGCCCTTGATTTGTGAGGCCTCTTCTCAGTCTTCCTTATTTTTAAAGTCATGCAATTACCAATCCACCAAAGAACCCATTGGCCGAGCCCAACCACCTCCATGAAATGTCTCAGGTGCAATTGGGTTTATAGGGGAAGGATGAATTTTTACTCGGTTACTTGATGATTGGCGTTTGGGCAAGAAGAAAATAAGAGAAATCAAGAAGAAAAAGAGAACAAAATAAGAGAAAATGGAGGGATGAGGTGTCGACTTTAGGAGAAGGAAGACGATGTATAAGAAATGAGACCTCACATTCCTTTTTTTAAGAATTTCGGTTTTGCCAAAGTGATAGAAATAAAAAATAAAAAAACAATTTATATTTGACTTAAAAAAGGAAGTTGCATGCATTCCCACCACTTGTTCCACATGCAACCTATCATTAGTTGTTAAATATGATTATTTAGTCTTAATTAACCCTACTTAAACTTAATCAAAGCAAACTTCCACTTTAGTCCTAAAATTATTTTATACTTTTTTATTTTTAACAGTACCCTAAATTTTATTTCTCTAATTTCAAGATCTAAACTAATTAATTTTTCATAATTAAATATGTCAATATTCACAATATAATTTATTCTATATACAGGTATTCTCGTTGTGCGATTGGTATAACGGAGCAAAAATTGTGTTTCTTAACATTTTCACGGAACCACACTGTAAAATTTTATTTCTTTAATTTTTTGCACTAAATTTCAAAGTTTTGACACAAAATTATACCAACAAGTATATTTTAATATTCTCTAGGTCCCAGTGTCCTCAGTTCACAACTCATTGATAGTGCTAAAAATATAAAATTTAAAGTTTAACCCTTTTACCTTAATTTTCATGCAAAATTCGACATCACATATTCGTAATTAACTTTCTCACTTGTATATAGTCCAAGTTTGAACTTCGGTCAAATCGTCTCTGTTTCAATCCTGGATGTATTCGGTTTCTGGTCAGTTTGGAGTATTTGGTCATGAGATGTGCATGTTAGGCTGGGGCCTAAACTGACGAACGTGACACCTTCACTCTAAGCAAATCTTCTCAATGGTACATAACATCATGTAAGGTATATTATAACGTTAATGCATGACTATAGATACACATGCCGAATTAATATATATATTGACATGTGATTCTTATCTCATACTTTTTTTTGGATAGTTCATGCTACTTTTGTAAAACATTCTCAATCTCATTTCCATGCTTACAACACAATTTTATAAAAATATAATACCACCAACTATACAACCAAACTAATGTTCATTGCAAGTTAAATCATCAAGAGTAATCTTGCCTAATAACACTGAACTGGACTAAAATGGTTACAGGTTATCAATAAATCTCTCGCTCTCACCTGAGCCCCTTGGGATACCTGTTTGAGACATAAATGAGTATGCATACATTTCATCTCTAAGGAAGCTCACCTGAGCATAACCCTTAAAATATGAATTTCATCTCTATATTGGCCAACCTAGGCCTCTTGGTATCGAATCCCCTTAATATCATGTCATCTATCCTAACTCTAGTCCTAGTAAGAGTGTTGGGTATAATCAACTTGCCATTTCATTTAACCGGTTTGATTCTTAATTCATTCACCGATCATGTATGTTTATAATTACAAATGAATCTCTTTAGAAGTAAAGCTTAAAAGTGTTCCATAACATCATAATAAACCATGATTCATTTAATAAAAATATTGAAATCAACATACTCATCTATTCACTACTTGTTTAGTTGTGAACCAAGTGGTGACATAGCTCATGAATGATTTTGTCTGCCACTCAATCAAACAACCAGATGGTTCATGACCATGAGCCCTTGATTCAAGGTCGTGAAACCTAGAAACTCAACAAAATCATGCTTAAAATTGAGTTTTAGCCATAACAAATGCAAAAACCTAAGGTTTACCAATGTAAACCTCACTACTATCACTCTTTCAAGCATATATTCTGCCATAGGATATACAAATCATCCAATTCCATGTATTAAGAGTACAATCAATTTCTTAAACACGTCAAAATATCTATTGATTCATTCTCAATATCAATGTTTGTTCATTAATATAATCATGATCTATAGTACATTTTACCTACCTTGGCATATCAAAAGAGCATTAAATACTAACACTAAACACATACCAAAATAGCATTAAATACCAATTTCACATTTCTTGCATACTCAACCTTATTAGTGCATCATTTATTACCAAACATAATCACATTTCATACACATATGCATTAATTCCTTCCTACAATCAAGCTTTTAAAATTTAAAGCACATAAATGCATCAAAATATATTTTGAATAGGGTAATGTACAAATGTTGACCAAAAAGAGAGCTTAAAAAACACCTCTTATGGTACTTTCAAGCTCTTTCCCTCTCTCGAGGGGGACTTTCCTCACAGACAATGCATCCTAACATACAAATACAATTATAACCATATTATAACCAAGATTTCCTAATTATTCCACCCTTCCTCATAAAAAATAAAATAAAAAAACGATTTTCCTAACCCAAACCCTAACTTGGCCATATCCAAACTCAAACCCACAAAAAATGTAATAGTAAGGAGGAGATTAAGATGGAAAAATAGATTACTTACTCAAACTTAAAAGTTATGGTGGCTGGAATTTCAATTTCCTAGTCACAGCTTTACTCTTTCTCCCACTCTAATGTTCTCATTGGAATTCCCTCTATTCTCTTTGATTTTCTCATATGATTAGTTGTTTTTCATTTAGTTTTGGTGGGTTTTAAGTGAAGAGATGAGTGGAATGAGGTTTGGTCTCTTTAGGAGGCGGATGGGTTAAGGTTTGATCTCTAAAAAATGAGGAAGATGAAGGTCTATTCACTTTTGTACCCCGTGATTCACGGTCATGGCTTATAGTTCACAGGCATGAATCACCTATTGTATTTTCTCTCTCTATTATCTCCATTGATTCACTACCATGACTTATGATTCATGAGCATGAATCCTCTAGAGACTCATTTTCTCTTTTATTTCGCATTCTATCCCCTTAATGCATTAACCCCTAAGCCTACTTACTTATTAATGAGCACCCACATAACCACATTAACATATAGACTTTAGGTTATAGGCATGACAATTCTTTCCCCTTTAAGAAAATTTTATCATTTAAATTTTACCTGATTGTTTGACAAAAAAACTATAGATATTGAGTCTGTATGATGTTTTTGCTCTTCCAAGTAGCTTTTTTTACAGAGTGATTCCTCCATAACACTTTTACTAAGAGTACTCTTTTATTTCTCAACTCCTTCACTTCATATGCTAAAATTTCCATTGGCTCTTCCTCATAAGTCAAGTCAGGTTGTATCTCAATGGATTCCATTGGGATCATATGTGCAAGGTTTGATTTATATCTCTAAAGCATCGATACATCAAAAATATTGTGAATCTTTGCTAATTCTGGTGGTTAGGCAAGCCTATATGCAACTAGCCTAATCTTTTCTAGAATCTCATATGGTCTATTGAACTGAGAACTCAACTTTTCTTTCTTTCCAAAGCGAAAAACCTTCATCCATAAAGATACCTTAAGGAAAAGTTTGTCGCTCACATTGTACTCAATATCTCTTTTCTTCAGATATGTATAAGAATTTTGATAGTTTGATGCAACTTTCAACCTATCCTTGATAATTTTGTCCTTTTCCAATATATTTTGCACTAATTGGTCCTAAAAGTTTCCTCTTGCTAAGTTCCATCCAACAAAGAGGTGTTCGAAACTTCTTACCATAAAATGCCTCATATGGTGCCATGACAATGCTGGATTGGTGATTGTTGTTATAAGTGAACTCCATAAGAGGTAAGTACTTCTCCTAACTTCCCTCAAACTCAATAACACAACATCCTATCATGTCCTTCCGAACTGGAGCTTTTATCAACATATTCTTGAGTCGATCAAAATTGACTTGATACTTGTCATCCCACTCAAATTTCACATCCTTCCTCAACAACTGTGTCAATAGAGAAGCAATGATGGATAAACCTTTCACTACTCTCCAATAATACCCTACTAGACCTAAAAAACTCCTGATCTATATTACATTCCTAAGTGGCTTCTAACTCATGATCGCCTCTATCTTATTGGGATCCACTATAATACTATTTACTGACACAATGTGTCCCAAGAAAGCAATTGCATCAAGTCAAAACTCACATTTGGAGAGTTTGGCATACAATTGATGCATTTGAAGGGTTTGTAAAACAATCCTCAAGTATTGATCATGTTCCTCCTTATTCTTGGAAGATACCAATATGTCATCATTAAAAACCACCACAAATTGATCCAAATATTGCCTAAAACTCTAGTTCATTAAGTTGATGAATGTTGCAGAAAGCCTAAAAGGCATAACCAAAAACTCATAATGGCCATATATGGTTCTGAAAGCAGTTTTGATAGCATCTTTTCGCTTAATTCTCAACTGATGATATCCTGACCTCAGATCAATTTTAGAAAACACGTCAGCTCCTCTCAACTAATCGAATAGATCATCAATATATGTTAACAAATACTTGTTGTGATGTTTGTGAGTTAAGACCTATAAGTTATGTTGGTCTTTTTTAGAGAGAAAGGATGAGTGGTTTAAGGTTTAAGAATTGATATAGTGTAATAAAGTGCTTTCACGCCCATAAAAATAGTGCCAAACAGAGTTTTGAATATGTTAGGTTCTTTTTAGAGTGAAGATAACATTTATGCCCTTGAATGGTTTAGTTATGGGCTTGAATCATGAATGGCAATTCACGCTTATAACACAAGTTGGTTATATATATGAGCAACCACACTTTTCTCTCTCCTCTACTTCTTATCTTTGCCATTAATTGGTCTCCACCACTCTAAAACCCTCTTTGACACACCAAAGACTTCTGCTCCATCTTCTTCTTCTTTTCTAACACACATCACCAATGTTAAACTTGAAGAAATGTTTGGAAATCGTAGGGTTTAAAATTTTTTCTTAAAAGGTGTTTATAAAACTTGGTTTTTAGGTAGGTTTAAGCATTTTTTTTATGATAAAGGTTTTATGAGGATTTTTTGTGATGTTAGATGTTGCTAGTGAGCAAGAAAATGCATCACAAAGGGAGAGAGCTTGAAAAGCTTGAAGGTTAGCTAAGGCTCCATTTTGTTAGAGGTACATACATTTAAGCATTTAAATTCTTTTTTTTTTTGGCATTTTGGCATGTGAAATGTATTGTAAATTCATGATATAGATGCTAAGGAATGATATCAATGAAAATGAATTGGTTGTGCTAGTTTTAAAGGTTAAAAAGGCATAAAGGTTAACTTTGAAGGTTAATGAGCTTTTGATATGGTTTTTGAATTGAAAAGTTATCTAAATGGGTTTATAAGATGTTATAACATGTTGTTAATATGAAATATGAGCTAAAATATTAATAGGAGTGATTGACACTAGTCATTCTTTAGAGACTTTGAATGTGTTGATGAATACTCTATTTTTTGCAATTGAAAATCCAGGTTTCATGCTCGTGAGATAGGGTTCACGGCCGTGAAATGTGTGCCCAGATCAGGCAGTAGCTTTTCATGCCTAGCTTAACGGCTAGGAAAGATGTGAATGCATGAATTCACACCCATGAATAATTATTCACGACTGTGAACATCAATATCCAGTTTTCATGTTCAAACCCTAAATTTTCACGATTGGTTTCACGATAAGGAAGTTGTGAAACATGTTTTCACTCCCATAAAAGATATTTCACTACTGTGAATAATATATGTTTTTTATGTAGTAGATTTTACATTTTGGTTCACTTGTAAGACACTCGTGAAAAGGCACCTTCATGACTATGAAAAAGTATTCACGCCCTGAAGCATAATGAGTTTATTATATGTATATTTTGTTATTGATGTTATGTGATGGGGGTTAAATAATCATAGGTTATAAGTTGTGTGTAAGCATGAATACACACATATGTACGATGCAATATGCCTTTGTCTAATGTTTGATAACATGTATATGATAATGGATCTTTAAAAGGAAAAAGATATGACATGTTTCTTTTAAAATGCCTAATTCCCTGATCTACTACTTGACATAGGATAGATGACATGCCACTAAGAGGATTACGTTATTGTAAGATATATTGATATAAGGACAAGGTAGCTTAAGCTCATGTTATGAGTGCCTTTGATCTAAAAATCTAGCAATATTATTATTTTCTCAGTCATGATGGCTTAAGCTCAGGTTATGAGTGCTCCTGATTTGAGGGGTTTGGATAAGAATATATAGTTTGTGAGCAGAGTGCCTTAAGCTCGCATTTTGAGTGCTCCTATTTAATAACCCGTATCTGGATAATTAGGCTTAGAGTTTTAGGTAGGAATAGGAAAATGATACTGATGTGATAAACTAATCATATGGAAATAATATGTGAAATGAAAAGGTTTGTGTATTGGTTACTAATGTGGCTGTGATATGGTTCTGATATATTGGATATGAAAATGATTATGTGTGCATGTTTATATCTTTTATGTCTATGGTGCAAATAAGCATGTTAATATGAAAAAAAGGGAACAAAGCATATATAATGTATATTTCTATGCATGATCATGAGTTAAGTGTATGAACATGGCATTATGATGGTATGACATGACATGATAGTATATAGAATTTTTATATAAATATGTACCATTAAGCATTAGGTTGCTTAGTGTGTGGATATTTTCTTGCACGTAGGTTTGGAGATGGTAGATTGAAGTTGACAAATACAGAGATTGGTCAGAGAGACACAATTTTGGTTGGTTTTTACATGACATTCATTAATTCTTTTTGTATATGTCTTTTTACTTAAAAATCATGTATTTGATTTTATGATGTAGTTTTGTAAACACAGGGCTAGTGTAAGCCCAAAATGGTTTTTATTATATGTTTAACCTTGATCTTAGGGATCAAATTTTATAATGCATGATTGAAGTGAATGTTTACATTTAAATTTTTGTAATATTATACTGGAAAAAGTTTTAAATTTCACTAGATTTTTAGAAACACATTTGTAGCATTCTTCTTTATAGTTAGGGTTTTTCTGGCTATATTTGTGGTATTTTACTTGTTCTTTATGATCACCTTATTCAATTGCTTGTAGTCCATGCATAACCTCATAGACCCATCTTTATTCTTAACAAAAGAGACTGGTGCACCCTAGGAAGAAACACTTGGCCCGATGAAACTTTTTTCGAGTAATTCCTACAACAGTTCTTTCAACTGCTTCATTTTTAAAGGTGCCATCCTATATGGTGCTGCTGAAATGGGAACAGTACCTAGTGTGAGCTCTATAGAGAACTCTATCTCTCTTTCTAGTAGCAACCCTAGTAAGTCCTATGGAAATACATCTAGGTATTCATTCACTTTCAGGATGCTTTCTACGTTTAGACTCTATTTCCTCGTATATATCACATGAGCTAAATAAGTTTCACATCCTTTATTAATCATCCATCATGCTCGTTTGCTATGATAACTTCTCACTTTGAACTATCGCTATCTCACCTAATGAGGTTTTCAACATAACCACCATTTTCTTGTAGTCAACCACTGCAATATGTTGAGAGAGCTAATCCACACCTAGGATGGCATCATATGTAACACCTAACACCTTATACATCTATATATCGCATATACTGATTTTATATTATGTTATCACGTATGGAACAAGATTAAATAAAATTCATGTTTACATCGATTAATAATTTTTTTTAACTCATCTCATATTATTAACAATAATTTCACAATTAATACGAAAGCTTTAATTATAGCCTATAACATCACATATATATATATATATCCTAATATGTATTCATTGTAATTATATATATGCAAGTATTCAACCCTCAAATATACATGATATGCTCTTATGCTTATGGGGAATGCAAGGAGAGAAAGTGAGAAGGCTCGGTCGGTAACCTTTGATCCATGACTTCTATATGCACCTCAATATGAACTACTACCCTTCTCTGCCTGAAAATTGATGCAAACTAATGAGTTGCGGCTCATTGAGAATAATCATCAAATAAGATCTAAAGTACCAAGTAACTCATAGTAACAAATCATAAATCCAATGCATACCATATATATTCCATTCCATTCACCTTTATCATATAATCACAAATGCAATTTAAAAATATAATCACTATTCTTTACTTATGCTTATGCTTTGCTCATTTGATTGTTATGACCAAGTTAAACGGATATTGCCCTGGGTTTCCATGTGAACATTTGTCATATGAACATTTGCATTTGCTAGCTAGCTTGATCATTTGTTTCATTTGCACATTTGTTGGGCCATAGGACTCTTCTTTTGCTTTGCAATACCAATTAATCAGTCACTTATACTTAAGCATTTATCAACCATCGTATCTTATCACATATACCATACATATACCACATATATACCTTGCATATACTATACATATACCATGTATATATCACACATGTCAAACATATACCTCAAATATACTACAAGTATACCACTTATATGTAACACAATTGTCACAAATTATCCATCATCATAATATCAATGAAAAATCACGACAATCATATGAATCATATAATCATAATTCACTTCACATATCACATAACAAGCAATGTTTATGTGTACTAAAGAAATCACTTGATAATTAGACTCACCTTTTATTTCCTTTGATTCCGACCCTTAACTTATTGTGTATCCCTGTCTTATGGATCTCCAATATGTTATGAGCCTATATGGAAATATAATTTATTAATTCATGCTTAGAGAGACTTAATATGACTTAAACAAATTAATATGCATTGTTAATATCAATAATTAAGATTTTTCCTATGAGGCAGTGTGATCTTATGGAACTGTTTAGGCTATAACTTTTTATATACTTGACCAATTAATCTGATTATTATTTCTAATTAAAATTAACATATAATTATATAACATATTAAAATTTCAAATCAATTGGAGCATTGTACAAGTTTTGGTGGAATTTCTAATTGTGTTCTGCTTTCTGCCTTTAGGCAGTTTCAGGGTAACAACTTAGGTTCATCATAACTTATGATATATAATTTATATTTAATTGAAGCTTTATAGACACTTATATGGATGTAAATGGAACATTATTCATGTTTATAACTTTTATCAATTATGTCTAGAAGACCCTCAAATTATAAGCAACATTTTACTGCTATAGAACAGAGTTGGTTTTTAGGACAGTATGGCTTATAATGGCCATAACTTACTCTATACATAACATATTAAGATGAAATTAGTACCCTAATTTAGATAAAACATATACCTATAACTGTTATGTTTTGATAATTTACAGAATATATCTGTAAGAAGCTCAAAATAATTAAATAAGTTTCTGGACCTGTACAGGGCATTTAGCAACTATGGAACAGTTATGGTTCTCTTCATCATAACTCAAAATACACGCGATATATGAAGCTGAAATTTGGTATAAAGATACATAAAATTATTTCAGAAACTATTATGTTTTGAGATACTTCAAATAATGGCTTTATCATATTCAAAACTAATAAAAACCGTGGGTAATTCAACTTGGGTTCGCATCCAGATCAGTTTCAGTAGATAGAGGGTTTCTCTTCCTATACACCAAAGCTTGCAAATATGTTTGCATATCCATAAATCTAAGACATAAAGGAACACTTTTCATGTTTTACACTTGCCTAGATTTGATCTCTAAAAGTATCAAAACCTTAGTACAAATCACTGCATATTTATGAATCCTAAACACCATAATCAAGATTAACACAAAATAATTGTTTACTCACCCTTGGATAACCTTGTTGCTGTAATTTCTGGATTGAAAAGAGAAGAAAATATTGCTAGAACTTCAAAGAAATGGAATGAAAGAATGAAGCAAAGAAGAAGAAGAAGAAGAAGAAGAAGAAGAAGAAGAAGAAGAAGAAGAAGAAGAAAAAGAAGAGGATGAAGAAGACTTAGCCAAAGTCAAACAATTTGTCTTCCTTTTCATTTTTTTCTTCACCCGTCCCTTTTTCATTTTTTTTGAATTCTCTTTTTCTTTTTCTTTTTATTTTCCTTTTTATTTTTCTAACTTTTATTTTTATTTATTTTTATTTAATTATTCTTCTTATTATTATTATACAATTACATGTATCTAGACATATTAGTCAATACCAAAAATACAACTTAATCTTCTACTTCAATTTAATTAATTAACTATATTAAATTTAATTAATTCAATCTAGTTTCTTTGTTCACTTAAATATTAATTTCATATAATTTTCATCTATATTATAAAACAGACATGTGCACTTGTATACAATTGTAAAATACTTGAAAATCAACTAAGTGTATATGATGAATTTATTTAAATAAAAATGCATATTATGCATGTGTTCAAGTGATATATATGCAAAATGCATATGCCCAAATGAGATGTTGCAGAAATGAATATGGAAAAGTCGAGGATGTTAATCCATACTCATGGAAAGGTAACATAATCAAGTTCGCTGGAAACTCTTTCCCTTAGACCATAAAAGGACAATTTCTATGTATCCCATTTACCACTGCTTTGTGCCCCAAAGGATTAGTGACCTATATCTCATAACCTAGTTTCTCTATATGCATATCACACTGTTTGACTAAGTTGGTACAAATATAAGAATGGGTGGAACTCAAATATATCAAAGAAAACAAATTTGAGTCAAAGAGAAGAAATGTACTAATAGCCATATCGATGGTACCTTGATCCTTTTGGGCTATCATAGCATAAGCCCTATTTGGTGATCGGCTGGGCCCTAGCCTATTCACTGTATTAGAAGCTGCTGGTCTTTGTGCACCTCTGCCACCCTTGGCCTATCCTTGGCCCCTACCTTGAGTCAATGCTGCTGTTTGTGTAGCGCTCACTTACCCTACTAATCGCTAATAGGATATGGAAGTGCTACTAAGCTCATTTAATTTAAAACCAACGCTCAATTTTGTATAAATATTTTTTTTTCAATTTAAATATATATCTAGTGATGGGAATATGGTGATTCAAAATAACTTATTCATTAAACCATGATATTTAAAAATATAACTACAATAATTCTAGATATATATAATTACCAAATCCATTACTTATAAATATTACAAGCCACAAATTTACATCAACAAAATTCTTAAAACTTAATTTTTACAACATCATTATCAAAACATACAAAAAGAACTAGACTGCTGCAATCTGATCTTGGGGTTCCCTCTTCTTCGGTCGCCCTATCGGAACAACTACTTCTATTTATCTGCACGTGAAACACACGCGCTAAGCTACTAGCTTAGTGGTACGTTTGACAACTATCCAATCATTACATAAATAATTCTAAAATAAAATTTTAGAAACTACAATTAACCTATTTAGCATGCCAAATATTCAATTAATAATAAACTATTTTCTTCATGCAAAAATATTTAATTCATGAATTATGATATTTTATTCATTAAGCATGCTTGAAATTTTAACAATACAAAATATAAAATTTACAATATGAATTTCATACTTCACATTTGTTTTCTGTTATTTATTTAATAGCCCACGACATCTTAGACCGGAATTAAACACTGGATACAGGGTTTCTGCTCTCCGGCAGTATACTCGGCGCCTACATAATTATTTTATAACTCGGCGTTTAATGCCTACATTTTCAATAACGACTCAGCACCTTTTTGGTGCCTACGTAAATTTCGAACTCAGCACTAATTCTTAGTGCCTAAGTAAATTTCAACTCAGCACTATTATTTTTAGTGCCTACATAATTTTAACTCAGCACTATTATATTTAGTGCCTACATTTCTACCCTTTTATTGGTATGCCAACTTATCCTAATTTCTAGTTCTCGACTAGATGTTATAGGGCTTAAATTATATTTGTTACCTTTATTCATATTTGCATAAATTATGTAGGGAAACATTAATATAAATTCCATATAAATGCAATAATTCTCATTCAATATTTTACAACCTCATACTAGCTCATTTAATCATTATAACTATAAGAAAAATTCAATCAATACATTTTCTAACACATAAATCCACAATCAACACATTTCTACCAGCTGTCCTATTCTGGACAGCATTTCTACCTTATGTTGTTCTGCATTTTTCGTCTATTTTTAGACAGAATTTGGACATGTGATCATATAACAAAATATAGGTACATTTCTTATCTTTAATTTCCAACTGGAATCACATCAAAAAATTTTTTTTAGCAAAAGTTATAAATTTTCTCCTAACTTACGTTCGCTGCAATCTGCCCAGTATTTTACTGGACAGATTTCTGCCTTATCTTTCTATATCTTTTTCATCCATTTCTAGATGACATTTGGACAAGTGATCAACTAGAAAAATGCAGTTACATGTCTTATCTTTAATTTTCAACTGGAATCACATTAAAAATAATTTCGTAGCAAAAGTTATGAATTGTTTTCCAACCTATGTTCACTGCAATCTGCCCAGTATTTTTTTTTCTGGACAGATTTCTAGTTCAAAGTTTGAGTCCATTTTTCACCTAATTCCAGGCATATTTAGGTCTAATGGTCTGAATGAAAGTTCAAGCGCTATGTCTTAAATTTCCAATCCAGCAAGAATCACTCAGAAATGATTTCCAGAACTCAAGTTATGACCAAAACACTAGACACTGTTCATAAGACGAATTTTCCAGCACATCAAATAATTCATACATTTTCCATTTTCATGCATCAACCTCATTTTCTAGTCTTTATTTTCACATTCGTGGCATCATTTAATCACTCAATCAAATGTTCAGAATTTCATACATAAATTCACTACATCACAAAATCAAAATCAATACTTTTCTATATTGAATTTTTGCCAAATGTACATACCTCAAAGTTCTATTTTTCTTCACTTTTCTCTTCCTCTTAGATAGCCTTTTCCTTGCCCTTACTTCCCCTTTGATTTTGGTTCAAAGGTTGTTCACTTCCTTGCCCTAACAATAAATTTTACACTAATCAAACACTAATCACACTAATCCACCCTTAATCACCATTAGCATACTAATAACCCTAATTTACTAGCTATAATGGCAACTAACCTCAAACTCAAAGAAAAGAGAAGAAGAAAGTAAGGAGATGGAAAATCTAAACTCACCTTTGATGATCTTCCAAATGGCTAAAAACTACTTTTTTTTTCTTCATTTCTTCCTTCCTCTTCCTTAGGTTTGCTCACTTTACTTCACTTTCTTCATGATCTTGCCTTAATCCCCTTTTTTTTTCATCTAATCTTAGCTTGATTTGAAGAAAGAAAAACAAAAGTAAATGGGAGAGGAGAAGCTCACGGCAAAGAAGAAGAAAAGAGAAAGAAATGAGTTTGGTCAAGATGAAGAAGAAGAAGAATGGTCAAAAAAGTGAAATTTTGACTTTTTATAGTTGGATTAGGTGGGTGGTTAGGATTAGTTACTAATCTTGATTCCTATTGGTCCATTAATTTAAATCACTCTTACTTTATTTTAATCAAAAGAATATTCCTTTCATTAGATAAAGAATATTCCATTTTTATGCCTTCTTAAAATTTCTGTGCAAAAAACACTGCAATTCCAAATTTTGTTCAGCGAAAAATAATTTTTTTCCCAATTTTAATTCCAAACTTCAAAATTGTCAATTAATAATATTCAAAATATTTTTCTCCCATCTTATTATTATTTAAATTTATTTCTTTCATGTCCAAATTTAGACCCCGATCGGTTCAGCGCGCCGGATTTCGGTCAACCGCGACCGTGGCCTAAATTATCGGGCATTACAGTTTGTGTGTATGTGGGGGGCGTCACTAGTCTAAAGGCAATATCTCTTGCAATGATCATTAGACCTACATCTGTAACAAGTCCCCGATGGTCTCTAGCATTCCCTATATGTCTTATGCCGTAATATGCACATTCTAGTGTTGGCCTTTCTTTGAGTTTGGGTTTGACTACTAACGGTAGTGGAGGCAACTCTAAAGGATGGTGCTTGCTTGGTAGGTGTTGACTGACCCTAACCCAAACTCTATCCCCTAGACTAGAACTATTATGGACTTATGCTAGCCTTCTTGCTCAATATCTGTGTGACACTAAAAGAGGACTTTTGGATGTCTTTCCTCGATGGCTCGCTAGGTCTCTTCATACTTTTTGTTGAACCTTGAGGGGTATTTTTGTCATTTTGATGCTAACAAATAAAATAGCAATAATGTATTTAACATACTTGTTTTCTAAGTTTATTGAATAGAGTATGGAATATGATGCAAGAATGGAAGACTAACTTTAAAAGTCAAAAATTGAAGAAATAGCATGTTCACGCCCGTGACTGTTTATGTCATGCCCGTGATGTAGCTTAGCACCAACTACCCAACATTTAAAGTTCACAACCATGAAGGATCATAGCAACCGTGAATGATCATATTAGTCATGCCCGTGAAAGAAAGTCATGCCCGTGAGAAAATATGTCAAATTCCTCCAGAGAGCAATATGGTCAGAGTCACCACTTAGACCATGGCTTGGAAGGATATTCATGTCTGTGAAAGAATAATGTCACGCCTGTGATCAAACGCTTCAATTCCTTCTAGAATGCTTCACAGTCAGAGTCACCACTTGCATCACGACTTGAAAGAACATTCACGACCGTGACACATATATTCACGACCGTGAAAAAGTAAAGAGAAACATGTCAGCCGCGAAATTAAGAGTTGGTGCAACGGTTATTTTTGCATTAAATGCATCCATTCAGCTATAATTCACCATGAAAGTATAAATGCAAGTCATTTATGAATCCAGAATAAGATAATAACAATTACTTCAAATCAAAATCTTGTTGCAGCCATTTATGCATTAATTTCTTTCAAACAAATATTAATTCTCTGTAAAAATCATTTTGCTCATAATTTTTGAGCAATATAGATTTGTGAGTGTTTCTCTTTGTAATCTACTACTCAAGTGAGTTTGGGTATATTGGGCTAAGAGTAGAACACTTGTAAGGGTTATTTGTGTGAGCCATTAAAACACAAGGCATTGGGTTATTGTGTGAGCCATTAAAACACAAGGGATTTCTGGGTTAGGTGTGATCCATTGATAGAAGCACTATAGTTGGGAGTGAGGTTGTAAAACTCCATTGTAACACTTAGTGTGTTAGTGAAACTCCCAATTGAGATTGGGGAAAGGAGTAGGGTTTGTTAACTCCCGAACCTCCATAAATTTCTTGTGTGATATCTTCCTATCCCTACTCTACTTAATTTTTTTTCCGCACTTAAAAGTTAAGAATTATTAATTTCCAATTCAATCCCCCTTCTTGGTTCATTATCTGGGCAACAGTTGGTATTAAAGCTTAGTCTAGCATCAAAGCCTAAACAACGCTAGCAAAGATCAAGAAATGGCCAATGAAGGATTCCAAAGTCTCAAGCCTTACTTTCATGGAGCAAATTATGCTCATTGGAAGTTCCGGATGGAGACATATCTGGATAGTGAAGGAATTGAAGTCTGGGATAGTGTTTGGAAAGAATGGACACCACCAACTAGAAGAGGAGTTGATGGTGAAGAAGAAATCCTGTCAAGAGATGATTGGACAGAGCCTCAAAGATGAGGAAATTTCAAAAACAAGAAGGCAATGACAATTCTCTCAAGCTCATTATCCATTGAAGAATGTGGCAGAATACAACACTGCCCAACTGCATATAGCATGTGAAAAACATTGGAAAACTGTTGCCCATATATTGAACCAAGAAGGGGGGTTGAATTGGATATTAAAATTTCTTAACTTTTAAATGCAAAAAGAAAAGTTAAGTTAAGTAGGGATAGGAATATATCACACAAGAATTTTTATAGAGGTTCGGGTGTTAACAAACCCTACTCCTCTCTCCAATCTCAATTGGGAGTTTCACTAACACACTAAGTATTACAATGGAGTTTTACAAGCTCACTCCCAACTATGGTGTTTCTAACAATGGATCACACCTAACCAAGAAATCCCTTGTGTTTTAATGGCTCACACAATAAACCAATTCCTTGTGTTTTAAAGGCTCACACAAATAACCCTTACAAGTGTTCTACTCTTAACCCAAAATACCCAAATTCACTTGAGTAGTAGATTACAAAGAGAAACACTCACAAATCTATAATGCTCATAGTATAATGAGCAAAAATATTTTTATAGAGATTTAATGTTTGTTTTGAAAATATTAAAATGCACGAATGGCTACAACAAGATTTTGATTCGAAGTATTAACTATTCCCTTATTCTGGATTCATAAATGACTTGCATTTATACTTCCATGGCGAATTATAGCCATTTGGTTGCATTTATTGTAGAAATAGCCATTGCACCAACTCTTAATTTCGTGCCTAACATGTTTCTTTTTCCTCTTTCACGGTCGTGAGTATGAGTGTCACGGTTGTGACTGTTCTTCCAAGCCGTGACTTGAGTGGTGACTTTGGCCCTGAAGCATTCTGGAAGGATTTTAAGTGATTGATCATGGGCGTGACATTATTATTTTACGGGTGTGAACATCCTTCCTAGCCGTGGTCCAAGTAGTGACTCTAGCCATGAAGCTCTCTAGAGGAATTTGAAATGTTTTCTCACGGGCGTGACTGATATGATCATTCACGGTTGTTATCATTCTTTATGGCCATGAGCTTTAAATGTTGGATAGTTGGCGCTAAGCTTCATCACGGGCGTGTCATAAGAGGTCACAGGCGTGAACATATTATTTCTTCATTTTTTGTCTTTTTAAGGTTAGTCTTCCATTCTCCATTCTTGCTATCATGTTCCATACCCTATTCAATGAACTTAGAAAACAAGTATGTTAAATACATTATTGCTATTTTATTTGTTAGCATCAAAATGACGGAAATACCCCTCAAAGTTCAACAATCTCCCCCTTTTTTATGGTGATAAATAATCTAGCAATATGTGCTTTTTGAGAAGTCTCCCCCTCAAAAGATGCTTAAAATAAAAAATTACTGAAGTGCAAGAATTGTAAAGAATAATGAAGTATAGCATCAAAATATGCTTCCTAGTTTAGGTATATGCAAGTTATATGCAAGGTATATCTAATGTATACCAAAGTTTTACTTAAAACAAGTTAAGTATGTGCAAAGTATATTTAAGGTATATTAAAAGCATATCAAGTGCATATTCATTCATGTAACTTGCATCAAGGTATATGCAAAGTATATTTAAGGTATATTCATGGTATATCAGCTCATTTGCATACTTGCATATTCATTTGATTCAAATAAGTATATTTCAAATATATTGCATTTAACTTTAAATATAATATATTGCTAGGTTCTCCCCCTTTTGTCATCAATCAAAAGAATATCAAAAAGATAAATCATAATGGAAAACAAAAGCAATTGTATTAATATTAAAAGACGAATACAAGGATTTGAAAAGTGATTGAAAGTCATACATTAAACAAGCTAGAAAAATAACATAGCTAAAATATAGTCTAGCTAGATTTGGAGTCAGACATCCCGTCTCTCAGGCGAGCTACCTCTTCCTCGAGGCTCTCTATACGAGACTTCATGAAATCCTTGAGGTTCTCTAACCTCTCATCCATCAAAGCCTGCAATTGCTCAAACCGTGGTGCCAAGAGATCAGCCACTTGCTGAGCCAAGTTTGGTGTGGAGGCAAAGGATTGTCCAATTTCCTGCTCAACCTCTAGAGGCACCATCTTAACTCAAACTCTCTTCCTCTGCTGGATTCCTTGGAGGCCAGCTTTAAAGTCGTCTGAATCGTTGTCCTCCCAAATAATCTCACCAGCAGTGTTGGTGAAGCGGTAATAGATGTTGTTCTCATGAACTATACGAATAGCCGCTCTCATTTTGATTAATGACTCAACGTCTAGTCGGTCTCGAGGATGTGCTAGTATAAGGTTGAATGATGCTACTCTATCTTTAAATACCCAAGTTTAATAGCAAGGTGAGTCATGTACTCACCAATCAGAATGTCTCCAGAGGGCTTGGTGGCAATTGACAGTAGATGGTTTGCAAACTATCGAGATAAAGCCACTATTAGGCCTCTTTGGGCCATCTCCAAGAGAAAGAGCTCATACTTCCGAATCGATCCATTCCTATCTCCCCTGGCAAAAATTCTATAGGTTAGAAACCTATGCAAGTACTTGTGCACTGGGGATCGAAGGTGGGTGCTTTTCATCTTCTTGACATCCCAACTGCAGTCAAGCCTGAAGTGAGTCCATGCCTGAGTAGCATAGAACTCCACTTCACTCTCATTAAGGATACCGTCAGAGGGAAGGTTGAACATGTCACCAAAATCTGTGGCAGTGAGGGTGTTCGAATGCTTGCAAAGTTGGAATTTTACCGTGCCGGTAGGAGAGACTTGCAGGGTGCTTAGGAACTCAAAAGTTAGTTCCCTTAGCTTGGTTGATGGATATCAATGAAATCTTTCAGATGAAAAACCTAGAGTTGTTCCGTTATGCTTGTCTTGAGACCAAGTATTCTAATAGTTTTCCACTCAAATGATCGATAGGAAAGGAGTGGTTTTTGCTTGAGAACCGAGTATCTTGGATGATAGTGCTCCGAAATAATGTTTAGAAGGTAGTCTGTGTATCTTCTTGAAGCATGAGACTTCTTTCTGGTACCTTTGGAGGAGCTGGTTTCCATTTTTGATTGAGAAAAATATTTTTGAAAAGTGAAAATCTGATGTTATTTTGGAATAGAACCTAAGGTGCTTTGATTTCTGATGATGGAGATAGTTTTTGAAGGTATTTATAAATGGAATGAGTTGCTAGGGGGGGTCAGAATCTTCAAAATGGTATTCAATGGTGAGAAATGAGAGAAGTTAGAGAGTTGGAAATGAGAGAAATAACGGTAGAAATGTTTTATAGCCAACATCTTCACGGGCGTGAAAGCTAAGTCACGGGCATGAAATGTTGTGTTCACGGTTTGCTGAAGAGACGCTCTACCCGTGATGAGGGATGTGAAACGATTCACGGTCATGACAATTAAAGGCCACGGGTGTGAATGATGAAATATCACGGTGGTGATAAAAGAGTCAAGGTCGTGAAGTACAATCTTCACTACTTGTCATCATGAGACAGAGCGTGACACAAAGCGTGAATGCTTCTGTATGTTTTTTGTGGAAATGTTCACGGTCATGAATCAGCATCATGGGCATGAATAAAGGGTTTCACAGGGGTGATAGAAAATGGTTATGGGCATGAAACATAGTCTTCACTACCTTTATCTGTGAAGCATGTCGTGAAGCAAGGCGTGAAAGCTACTGGAGCTTTTGGTGATTATGGTCATGACTGTGAATATATGTCACGGGCGTGAATTGCCTAAAATCCTCATTAAGCAAAATTTAGTCTAAAATAAGACTAAAACATTTCTAAGGATCTTCTATCCCCTCTAACATATATTTCTATCAAGTTAGGTACTTCATATCTAAAAAGATTAGACAAAAAACACAAGATTATCAATCAAGGTTCGACAATTTTGGCAATTATAAAGTGAATCCATCAATCATACCAAGCTCTCTTCTTATGAAATTAAATCTTTCCTCATTTAAAGACTTAGTGAAGATATCTGCCAATTAATTGTCCGTGCTTATAAATTCCAATACAACATCTCCATATTGAACATAATCTCTAATAAAATGATGTCTTATGTCAATAAGCGTACTTCTACAGTGTTGAATGGGATTCTTAGATAGATTTATAGCAATGTATTGTCACATCTAATAGGTGTATGGTCCATACTATGACCATAATCCTTAAGTTGTTGTTTCATCCAAAGGATTTGTGTACAATAACATCTTGCTGCCACATATTCCGCTTCAGCGGTAGAAAGAGCAACTGAAACTTGTTTCTTGCTAAACCAAGAAACTAAGCATTCTCTAATAAGGTGACAAGTACCTAAAGTAATTTTTCTATCTAGAAGACTTCCAGCATAATCAGCATCAGAATATCCTATAATATGAAAGGATGAATTTCTAGGATACCATAAACCTAGATGCAATGAGCCATATAAATATTTTAAAATTCTTTTTACTGCATTTAAATGTGACTCTTTAGGACATGATTGAAAGCTAGCACATAAGCATACACTATACATTATATCGGGTTTAGAGGCAGTAAGATATAAAAGTGATCCGATCATACCTCTATAGAGCTTTTCATTAATGCTCTTACCCTTTTCATCCTTGTCCTATTTTGTTGATGTGCTCATTAGAGTCTTGACATTTTTGCATCCTTCCATTCCAAATTTCTAAAGTAAGTCTTTGTCATATTTGGATTGGTTGATGAATATGCCCTCATTGCCTTATTTTATTTGTAGACCGAGGAAGAATTTTAGCTCACCCGTCATGGTCATTTCGAATTCCCTAGTCATACACTTAGCAAATTCTTGGTAAAGCAATTCATTAGTAGACCCAAATATGATGTCATCAACATAAATTTGAACAATTAGAGTATCATGATTATGCTTTTTAATGAATAATGTAGTGTCAACATTCCCTTTTGTAAAGTTATTTTCTAAGAGAAAAGAACTTAGTCTTTCATACCAAGCTCTTAGGGCTAATTTCAAACCATATAAAGCTTTTGATAGTTCAAAAACATGCTTGGGCAAATCATAGCTTTCAAAACCTGGTGGTTGTTCTACATAAACTTTTTCTTCTATAAAGCCATTTAAAAAGGCACTTTTTACATCCATTTGAAAGAGTTTGAAATTCATATGGCATGCATATGTCTCATCATAATCATAGTTTTCTAATCTAGCTACAGGAGCATAGGTCTCATCATAATATATTCCTCCTTCCTAATTATATCCTTTTGCAACCAACCTAGCCTTATTTATAGTTATTGGACCTTGTTCATCTAGTTTATTTCTAAATACCCATTTGCTTCCAATGATTTGATGCTCCTTGGGTCTAGGTACTAAGGTCCATACCTTACTTTTATTAAATTGGTTGAGTTCCTCTTGCATGGCAATCACCCAACTTTCATCATTAAGAGCCTCATCAATATTTTTAGGCTCAATTTGAGAAACAAAAGCAAGATCAGAAACTAAATGTTTGAGATGAGATCCTTCCTAGCCGTGGTCCAAGTAGTGACTCTGGCCGTGAAGCTCTCTGAAGGAATTTGACATGTTTTCTCATAGGCATGACTGATATGATCATTCACGGTTGCTATCATTCTTCATGGCCGTGAACTTTAAATGTTGGATAGTTGGCACTAAGCTTCATCACGGGCATGACATAAAAGGTCACGGGTGTGAACATGTTATTTCTTCACTTTTTGTCTTTTTAAGGTTAGTCTTCCATTCTCCATTCTTGCTATCATATTCCATACCTTGTTCAATGAACTTGAAAAACATGTATGTTAAATACATTATTGCTATTTTATTTGTTAGCATCAAAATGATGGAAATACCCCTCAAGGTTCAACAAAAACTATCATGAAGTAACAAAGCAAGTTAAATCCAAGAAGATTCAACTTCTTACTTCATAGTATAAACTCTTCAAGATGAAATCCAATGAGTCAATCACCGACATGATGAACCATCTTCTAGCCATCATAAATGGCATGAAAAAGCTTGGAAAACATCTGAGCTTGGAAGATGTAAATAATAAAATTCTGAGAAGTCTTCCACTCAAAGATTACGGTTCAAGAGTTACTGGTATAGAAGAGGCCAATGAAGACATGATTGTCATGAATACCAATGTGCTTATTGGCAAACTTCTAACACATGAAATGGAAGTGAAAAGAAATAGAGAGCTCGAAGCTGAGCCAGAAAAAAGAAAACCTCTAGCACTAAAAGGCTCTACTTCAAAATCACAAGAAGAAGTTGAAGATGATTAAGAAAAGAGTGATGATGCAAATGAGGATATTGATATGGTCTCAAAAGGCTGAAAAGAATAATTAAGAAGAGAATGGGCAACTCTAGAAAATTCAAGTAAAGAAATCTCAAACAGTCCTCAAATGACTCTCAACGGTGTAAAGAAGAGGTAAAGTGCTATGAATGTGGGAAGAAAGGACATATTAAACTGGAATGTCCAAGGCTCAAGAAGCACAAGAGCAAAAATACCAAAGAGACAATGGGGAGAAAGGCGACAAAGCCACATGGGATGACGAAAGCTCTTCAAGTGAAAAAGATGATAATGAAAGTGAAAAGGTCAACCTATGCTTCATGGCTATAGAGGATCACGTCTCGGATAAGGTAGGATCACTTCACTCATACTCGTTCAATAATGATAGTAGTGATAATGATAGTGATAGTGAAGATGATGATGAGCAAAGCTTAATCGAAGTAATGAATCTAGAACTAGAAAAATATAGAAGTAAATTCAATACTTATAAAAATAACATTTGTAGTTTGAGAATCAAAATGGATGTTTTAGAAAAGGAGAACCTTGAGCTTAAATCATCTAATGAATCTCTTCAAAAATCATTAGATGAGTACTCCTCAAGCCCTTCAACTAAATCCTTTCTCAAAGAAAATAGTATTTTGAAAAATGAAGTTGAGGAACTTAGAAACTCCATTTAAAAATTTCACAAGGGAAATGAGAGTTTAGATACTCTCATTGTGTCTCAAAGACCACCCTTAATTAGACATGGTCTAGGATTTAAGGGTACTTCATCTTCATCCCACAAGACTACTTTTGTTAAGTCAAGTGAACCCCATATCTCCACATTAGCTGTAACAGCCCCAAGGGCTAAGTGCACAACATACACTAAACCTTTTATACATAAGAGGAATGATCAAGGGTTGGTAAGCCTAAAAAGAAAATCTCAAAAGGCTAATCATGCTTTTATGTATAAGAAACATGCACCTAGAAAAGCACCAAGTCATCATGCTTGTGCATGCCATTGCTCACAAACTCCACCTAATAGAAAAATGGCATTCAAAAGCATAGTAAGACCAAAAAGGATATTTAGAGCTAAACAATGTAATTATTGTATGAAATTTGGTCATATAAATAAACATTGCTGGATAATGAAGGCTCATTGGGAACATTCATGTGCTAACCTTTGAGGACCCAAGCTCTTTTGGGTACCTAAAAACAATACGTGAATTGTGATTTTATGGGTATGCCTCAAGTCCATAATAAACAAAAATGTCTGACTAGTAGATAGTGGATGCTCAAGGAATATGAACGGAGACAAAGAACTTTTCAATGAAATCAAAAATATTGATGGACGTAAAGTAACCTTTGGAAACAATGCTAAGGGTAATTTAATTGGCATTGGCTCTATTGGTATTAATGGTACTACTTTCATTAAAGATGTCTTACTTGTTGATGGTTTGAAACATAACTTGTTAAGTGTAAGTCAATTATGTGATAAGGGAAACCAAGTAATCTTTACTTCCAACGAATGTCTTGTAACCTTTATTAATGGCCAAAAGATATTTAAAAGAAGTAGAGATGGCAATACCTACATAATAGACTTACACAAAATATCTAACATTTCCTCTAAGTGTCTTGTGACTACTAGTGATGAATCTTGGCTATGGCATAAAAGGCTTGGTCATGCAAGCATGGATTTAATTCAAAGCCTCAGCAAAGGAGAGCTGGTAGAGGGACTACTAAAAGTCAAATTTGAAAAAGACAAGACATGTGAACCTTGCCAAAGAGGAAAACAACACAAGTCATCCTTTAAATCCAAACACATTGTAAGTACCTCAAAACCTCTACAACTCTTGCATCTAGATCTTTTTGGACCTACTAGGATTGCAAGCCTAGGAGATAAACACTATGCCTTTGTCATCGTCGATGACTTCTCTAGATTCACTTGGGTAATTTTCTTAGCTCAAAAGAGTGATGCTTTTGAAACTTTCAAAAAATTTGCTAAGAGAGCTCAAAATGAAAAAGGATATTGTATTTCAAAAATAAGAAGTGACCGTGGCAAAGAATTTGAAAATAAAAACTTTGAAAATTTTTGTCTAGAACATGGCATTTCATATAATTTTTCCTCTCCTAGAACACCTCAACAAAATGGGGTGGTCGAAAGGAAAAATTGAACTTTAATTGAAATGGCTTGAACAATGCTCAATGAGTATGGTTTACCAACTTACTTTTGGTTCGAAGCCACAAATACTGCATGTTCTATTTCAAATCGAGTTTTCAAAATACCTCTCTTAAACAAAACTTCATTTGAGTTATGGAAAGGAAAAAAGCCCATGATATCATATTTTAGAGTATTTGGATACAAGTGTTTCATATTGAATACCAAGGACAACCTTGGAAAATTTGCCTCTAAATCTGATGAGGGTATATTTTTAGGATACTCCACCATAAGAAAAACTTCTAGAGTCTTTAATAAAAAGTCATTAGCAGTTGAAGAATCCATGCATGTTGTTTTTGATGAATCTAGTAAGCTTGATCTTATGAATGGTAGTGTTCTTGATGATGTTGTAGGTACAATGGAAAGACTTGATCTTGAAAATGAAAGAGAAGAAAATGATCAAGAAAATTCACATCAAGATGACTTTGTACCTCTAGCTTAAGAGGAAAACAAGCAAGAGCTCCCAAAGGAATGGAGATTGACAAAAGATCACCCCAAGGAGCAAATCATTGGTGATCCTACAAAGGGAGTAAGTACTAGATCTCATCTCAAACCTTTAGATTCTAATCTTGCCTTTGTCTCTGAAATTGAGCCAAAAAATATTGATGAGGCTCTTAATGATGAAATTGGGTGATTGTTATGCAAGAGGAACACAATCAATTTGAGAGAAGTAAGGTATGGACCATAGTCCCTAGTCCCAAGGAGCATCAAATCATTGGAAGTAAATGGGTATTTAGAAATAAACTAGATGAACAAGGTTCAATAACTAGGAATAAGGCTAGGTTAGTTACAAAAGGACATATTCAGGAAGAAAGAATATATTATGATGAGACCTATGCTCTTGTAGCCAGATTAGAAGCCATAAGAATACTTTTAGCATATGCATGCCATATGAATTTAAAACTCTTTCAAATGGATGTCAAAAGTGCTTTTTTAAATGGTTTTATAGAAGAAGAAGTTTATATAGAACAACCACCAGGTTTTGAAAGCCATAATTTGCCTAACCATGTATTTAAACTTTCAAAAGCTTTATGTGGTTTGAAACAAGCCCCAAGAGCTTTGTATGAAAGACTAAGTTCTTTTCTTTTAGAAAATAATTTTACAAAGAGGAATGTTGACACTACTTTATTTATTCAAAAGCATAAGCATGAAATTCTAATTGTTCAAATTTATATTGATGACATCATATTTGGGTCTACTAATGTATTGCTTTGCTAAGGATTTGCTAAGTGTATGACTACGGAATTCGAAATGAGTGTGATGGGTGAGCTCAAGTTCTTCCTCGGTTTACAAATAAAACAAGGAAATGAGGGCATATTCATCAACCAATCCAAATATGCCAAAGACTTAATTAAGAAATTTGGAATGGAATGATGCAAAAATGCCAAGACTCCAATGAGCACATCAACAAAATTGGACAAGGATGAAAAGGGTAAGAGCATTAATGAAAAGCTCTATAGAGGTATGATAGGATCAGTCTTATATCTTACTACCTCTAGACCCGATATAATGTATAGTGTATGCTTATGTGCTCGCTTTCAATCATGTCCTAAAGAATCACATTTGAATGCTGTGAAAAGAATTTTCAAATATTTACATGGCTAATTGCATATAGGTTTATGGTATCCTAGAAAATTCATCCTTTCACATTATAGGATATTCAGATGCTGATTATGCTGTAAGTCTCTTGGATAGAAAGAGTACTTTAGGTACTTGTCACTTTATTGGTGAATGCTTAGTTTCTTGGTTTAGTAAGAAACAAGTTTCAACTGCTCTTTCTACCGCTGAAGCGGAGTATGTGGCTGCAGGATGTTGTTGTACACAAATCCTTTGGATGAAACAACAACTTAAGGATTATGGTCATAGTATGGACCATATACCTATCAGATGTGACAATACAACTGCTATAAATCTATCTAAGAATCTCATTCAACACTCTAGAAGTAAGCATATTGACATAAGACATCATTTTATTAGAGATCATGTTCAATATGGAGATGTTGTATTGGAATTTATAAACACAGACAATCAATTGGAAGATATCTTCACTAAGCTCTAAATGATGAAAGATTTAACTTCATAGGAAGAGAGCTTGGTATGATTGATGGATTAACTTTATGATTGCCAAAATTGTCGAACCTTGATTGTTAATCTTGTGTTATTGTCTCATCTTTTAAAGTATGAAATGGCTAACTTGATAGAAATATATGTTATAGGGGATAAAAGTACCTTAGAAATCCTTTGGTCTTATTTTAAACTTAGTTTTATTTAATGAGAATTTTAGGCAGTTCACGTCCATGACATATATTCACGGCCGTGATCATAATCTCCAAAAGCTCTAGTAGCTTTTACGCCTTGCTTCACGACATGCTTCACGGTTGAAGGTAGTGAAGCCTATGTTTCATGCCTATAACCTTTTTCTGTCACTCCTGTGAAACTCTTTGTTCATGACCGTGACATCTATTCATGACCATGAACATTTCCACCAAATACTTATAGAAGCGTTCACGCTTTGTCTCACGGTCACAAGTATTGAAGATTGTACTTCACTACCATGACTCATTTGTCACCACCGTGAAATTTCATCATCCACGCCCATGACCATTAAATGTCATGACCGTGAATCATTTCATATTCTTCATCACAGGTAGAGCGCCTTTTCAGCAAACCATGAACACTACATTTTACGCCCATGACTTAGCTTTCATGCCCGTGAAGATGTCGGTTATAAAACGTTTTCTGCCATTATTTCTCTCATTTTTAACTCTCCAACTTCTCTCATTTATCACCATTCAATACCATTTCATAGATTCCGGCCCCCTCGCAACATTCTCCATCTATAAATACCTTCAAAAACTATTTCAATCATCAGAAATCAAAAATCACTAGGTACTCTTTAAACATCCTATCATATGTTTTTCTCTCTTTAATAATCAATTTCAAAACCAAAAATGGAACCTGGCTCCTCCAAAGGCACTAGAAAGAAGTCTCATGCACCAAAAAGGTACACAGACTATCTTCTCAATATCATTCCAGAGCACAGTCATCCGAGGTACTCAGTTCTCAAGAAAAGACCACTCCTTTCCTCTTGATCATTTGAATGGCACGCTGTCAGGACCTTTAGTCTCGAGACAAGCATGATGAAACAACTCCAGGATTGTCATCTAAAAGATTTTGTTGATATACATTAACCAATGCTAAGGGAACCTACTCTCGAATTCCTTAGCACCTTGCAAGTCTCTCCCACTAGCACTATGAAATTTCAACTCTGTAAACATTCAAACACCCTCACTGTAATAGAGTTTGGTGACATGTTCAACCTTCCCTTTGACGGTAGACTCAGTGAAAGTGAGGTGGAGTTCTATGCCACTCAAGCATAAACTCATTTCAGACTCTACTATAGCTGGGACATCAAGAAGACGAAGAACACCCACCTTCGATCACCAGTGCACAAGTACTTGCATAGGTTTCTGACCTATAGCATCTTTTCCAGAGGGGACAGCAATGGTTCAATTCGAAAATCCGAGCTCTTTCTCCTAGAGATGGCCCATATAGGCCTAACAGTGGCTTTATCTCGATGGTTTGCAAACCATCTACTATCAATTGTCATAAAGCCTTCAGGAGACATTCTGATCGGTGGATACGTGACTCACCTTGCTATAAAACTTGGTTATCTGAAGCTAGAAGAGCACTACTTGAACCTTGTACCAGCACATCCTAGAGACCGGCTAGACATCGAGACTTTTATCAAGATGGGAGCAGCGGTATGCATAGTTCATGAGAATAACATCTACTACTGCTTCACCAATACAGCTGGTGAGATTATTTTGGAAGACAATGATTCAGGCGACTTCAAAGCTGGCCTCTAAGGAATCCAGCAAAGAAAAAGAGTTTGGGTCGAGACGACGACCCCAGAGATTGAGCAGAAAGTTGGACCATCCTCGGCCTCCATACCGAACTTGGCTCAGCAGGTGGCTGACCTTTTGGCACCTCGTTTTGACCAATTGCAGGCTTTGATTAATGAGAGGTTGGAGAACCTCAAAGATTTCATGGAGTCTCACATGGAGAGCCTCGAGGTGGAAGTAGCTCACCTTACAGATGGGATGTCTGACTCCAAATCTAGCTAGAGCTTTATTTTTTTTTGTTTTTGTTATTTATTTATGCTTATTAGTTTCTAGTATTGCAAATGTAGGACTTTAATTTCCTTTTCAAACCTTTGTAATTTTCCATTTGGTGTTAATATAATAGCATTAGTTTTCCCTTATGATTTATCTTTTATGTTCTTTTTATTGATGACAAAAAGGGGAGAACCTAGCAATATAATTGAATTAAATATGCAAGTTACATGAATGCAAATGTGTTGATACTTTGAATATACCTTCAATATACTTTAAATATACTTAACTAGTTATAAGTGAAAATTTGGTATACATTGGATATACTTTGCATATAGCTTGCATATACGTAAACTAGGAAGCAAGCATCCATGCTACACTTCATAATTCTTAAAAATTCTTGCACTTTACTAATTTTTTATCTTAAACATCTTTTGAGGGGGAGACTTCTCAAAACCACATATTGCAATATTATTTGTCACCATCAAAAGGGGGAGATTGTTGAACCTTGAGAGGTATTTCCGTCATTTTGATGCTAACAAATAAAATAGCAATAATGTATTTAACATACTTATATTCTAAGTCTATTGAACAGGGTATGAAATATGATAGCAAGAATGGAGAATGGAAGATTAATCCTAAAAAGATAAAATTGAAGAAATAGCATGTTCATGCCCGTGATGAAGCTTAGTGTCAACAATCCAACATTTAAAGTTCACGGCCATGAAGAATGATAGCAACCATGAATGAATATTTTAGTCATGCCTGTGAATGAATATTTTAGTCACGCCTGTGAATAAATGTCACGCCCGTGAGAAGACATGACAAATTATTTCAGAGAGCTTCACGACCAAAGTCACCACTTGGACCACGGTTTGGAAGGATGTCACGCCCGTGAAGATAAAATGTCACGCCCGTGAACAAACACCTAAAAACCTTCCAAAATCCTTCACGACCAAGGTCATCACTCAAGTTACAGCTTGGAAGAATAGTCACGACCGTGACACACATAGTCACGACCGTGACACACATAGTCACGACCGTGAAAGATGAAAGAGAAACATGTCAGGTGCGATTATAAGGGTTGGTGCAACGGCTAGTTCCATAATAAATGCATTCTAACAGCTATAATTTACTATGGAAGTATAAATGCAAGTCATTTATGCATCTAGAACAAGAAGAGAACAAGGAGAACAAGAGAACAAGATAATAGCTAATATTTTGAATCAAAATCTTGTTGTAAGCCATTTTGTGCATTTGATATTTTCAAAACAAACATTTATTCCCTGTGAAAATCTTTTTGCTCATCATTTATTGAGCAATATAGTTTTGTAAGTGTTTCTCTCTGTAATCATCTACTCAAGTGAGTTTTGGGTATTTCATGATTAAGAGTAGAACACTTGTAAAGGTTTGTTATGTGAGCCTCTAAAACACAAAGAAAGGTTATTTGTGTGAGCCTTTAAAACACAAGGTAAAGGTTATTTGTGTGAGCCTTTAAAACACAAGGAATTTGTTATTGTGTGATCCATCAAAACACAAGGGATTTCTAGGTTAGGTGTGATCCATTGTTAGAAACACCATAGTTGGGAATGAGTTTGTAAAACTCCATTGTAACACTTAGTGTGTTAGTGAAACTCCCAATTGAGATTGGGGAGAGGAGTAGGGTTTGTTAACACCCAAACCTCTATAAAAATCCTTGTGTCATATTTTTCTATCCCTACTAAACTTAACTTTTCTTTCCGCACTGAAAAGTTAAATTTTTAATATCCAATTCAACCACCCTTCTTGGTTAAATATCTGGGCAACAATTGGTATCAGAGCAAAGTCTAGCATCGAAGCCTAAACAGCGCTAGTAAAGATCAAGATATGGCTAATGAAGGATTCCGAAGTCTCAAGCCTTACTTTAATTGAGCAAATTACGCTCATTGGAAGTTTCGGATGGAGACATATATCGATAATGAAGGAATTGATGTCTGGGATAGTGTTCGAAAAGAATGGACACCACTAACTAGAAGAGGGGCTGATGGTGAAGAAGAAATCTTATCAAGAGATGATTGGAAAGAGCCTCAAAGAAGAGCAAACTTCAAAAACAAGAAGGCAATGACAATTCTCTCAAGCTCATTATCCAATGAAGAATGTGGCAGAATACAACACTGCCCAATAGCTTACAATATGTGGAAAACATTGGAAAACTATCGTGAAGGAACAAAGCAAGTTAAATCCAAGAAGATTCAACTTCTTACTTCAGAATATGAGCTCTTCAAGATGAAATCCAATGAGTCGATCACTGACATGACCAACCATCTTCTAGCTATCATAAATGGAATGAGAAAACTTGGGAAGCACCTGAGCTTGGAAGATGTAAATAACAAAATCCTAAGAAGTCTTCCTCTCAAAGATTACGGTTCAAGAGTTGCCGATATAGAAGAAGCAAATGAAGACATGAGCATTATGAATACTTATGTGCTTATTGGCAAACTTCTCACATATGAAATGGTAGTGAAAAGAGATAGAGAGCTTGAAGTAGAGCCAGAAAAAATAAAGCCTCTAGCACTAAAAGCCTCTACTTCAAAATCTCAAGAAAAAGTTGAAGATGATGAAGAAATGAGTGATGATGCTAATGAGGACATTGCTATGCTCTCAAGAAGGTTGAAAAGAATTATTGAGAAGAAAATGAGCAACTCTAGAAAATTCAGGCAAAGAAACCTCAAACAGATTTCTAATGATGCACAAAAAAGTAAAGAAGAGGTAAAGCGCTATGAATGTGGAAAGAAGGGGCATAATAAACCAGAATGTCCAAGGCTCAAGAAGCATAAGAGAAAATATCAAAGAGACAATGGGGAGAAAGGTCATAAAGCCACATGGGATGACGAAAGCTCTTCAAGTGAAAAAGATGACAATGAAAGTGAAGAGGTCAACCTATGCTTCATGGCTATAGAGGATCACATCTCGGATAAGGTATGCCTCAAGTCCACAATAAACAAAAATGCTTGACTAGTAGACAGTGGATGCTTAAGGCATATGACAGGTGCTAAAGAACTTTTCAATGAAATCGAAAGTATTGATGGAGGTAAAGTTACCTTTGGAAACAATGCTAAGGGTAAGGTAATTGGCATTGGTTCTATTGGTACAAATGGTACTACTTTTATTAAAGATGTCTTACTTGTTGATGGTTTGAAACATAACTTGTTGAGTGTAAGTCAATTATGTGATAAAGGAAATAAAGTAACCTTTACTTCCAATGAATGTCTTGTAACCTCTATTGATGGTCAAGAGATATTTAAAGAAAATAGAGAGGTCAATACATAATAGATTTACTCAAAATATCTAACCATTCCTCTAAGTGTCTTGTGACTACTAGTGATTAATCTTGGTTGTGGCATAGAAGGCTTGGTCATGCGAACATGGACTTAATTCAAAGCCTCAGCACAGGAGAACTAGTAAAGGAACTGCCAAAAGGCAAATTGGAAAAAGACAAGAAATGTCAACCTTGCCAAAGAGGGAAGCAACACAAGTCATCCTTCAAATCCAAAAACATAGTAATTACCTCAAAACCTCTACAACTCCTGCATCTAGATTTATTTGGACCTACTAGAATTGCAAGCTTAGGAGGTAAACATTATGCCTTTGTCATCATAGATGATTACTCTAGATTTACATAGGCAATTTTCTTAGCTCAAAAGAGTGATGCTTTTGAAAATTTCAAAAACTTTGCTAAAAGAGTTCATAATGAAAAAGGATATTGCATTTCAAAAAAAAGAAGTGACTACGGCAAATAATTTGAAAATGAAAACTTTGAAAGTTTTTGTCTTGAGCATGGCATCTCGTAGAATTTTTCATCTCCGAGGACACCTCAACAAAATGGGGTAGTTGAAAGCAAAAATCGAACATTAATTCAAATGGCTAGAACAATGCTCAATGAGTATGGTTTACCAACTCACTTTTAGGCAGAAGCCACAAATAGTGCTTGTTATATTTCAAATCGAGTTTTCAAAAGACCTCTTCTAAACAAAACTTCATTTGAGCTATGGAATGGAAGAAAGCCCTTGATATCATCCTTTAAAGTATTTGGATGCAACTGCTTCATATTGAATACCAAGGACAACCTTTGAAAATTTGCTTCTAAATCTGATGAGGGTATCTTTTTAGGATACTATACAACTAGCAAAGCATATAGAGTATTTAATAAAAAGTCATTAACTGTTGACAAATCTATGCATGCTGTTTTTAATGAATCTAGTAGACTTGATGTAATATCCTTGACCTTCCCCATATGCATTTCATCGAACATAAGCATCTTGCAAACAATTCAATTGAACACATGCATTTCATACGTATTTCTATAGGAACAAGTTCATGGCATGCACTAGCTATGTGTCCTAGTATTTGGCACTTGTATCGAGTCGCACATGTGTAATTATAACCTAAATGAGGATAACAAAGTATTAGAAATGAAATGAATAAGGTGTCTAAATTAAAGTAAGAAAAATGATTAGATTAAGATTAGTGAACATTTACATTGCTAATTTAGTTAAATGGGGTCAAATGATTAAGCCGTATTATTGTGTGAATTTGTGGAATTATAAATCTATGTAAATTATAATAATAATATAGACAAAATAAAATGAAAATGACACAAAAGAGAAATAGAAGAGAAGAGAAAAGATAAATGAGAAGAGAAAAGAGAAGAGAAGAAGAGAAAATGAGAAAATGAGAAAATGATAAAAAAACAAGTTGGCTTTATCTTCATATATCTTTCCCCATTTCTGCCTCCTCACTCCAGCCCGACTTCTTCTTCAATTTCCTCCATTTTAGACTTAAATTCTTCCTTGTTTCACCTAGTTTTTTAAGCTAATTGATCCCTTTCAAGTTTGTTCTTGGAAAGTAATCAATTCTTATTGCTATAGGGTTGATTTGAGTTGCTTAGGTTCAATATTAGGCACTGAATTGCACCCCGATTTTGATATTAATAGAAATTGATTCTGGAAATGTGTAAAACACAAAAGTTGTTCCTTTATATCTTATATTTGTGTATATGTAAACATTGTTGCAAGAATTTATGTATAGGGAGAGATATGCTCTTCGTACTGAAACTGGTCAGGGTGTAAACCCTAACCAAGTTAGCTACTGTGTGGTTTGATATCGAATATGTTAAAGCCATTATTTGAAGTCTCTCAAAACATAAAAGTTGTAGATATATGTGTTTTGTATCTGTATACCAAATTTCAGGTTCCTAGGTCTTGTAAATGGTGAGTTATGGTGAATGGAACCATGACTGTTCCATGGTTTGAACTGCCTACTGAGTGCCCTGGGCAGATCCATTATATTGGTTGGATAATTTGAGCTTGTTAGAGCTATATTATGTAAATTCTCAAAACATTAAAGTTATAGGTATATGTCTTATATAAATTTTGGTACTAATTTTAGCTTTATTGGTTATCTATAGACTAAGTTATGGCCTTTGGAAGTCATACTGGTCCGAAAGCCAATTCTATTCTGGAACAGTAATATGTTTGGTATAATTAGAAGACCTTAGAGACATAATTGGTAAATGTTGTAAACATGAAACATGTTTCATATGAATCCATATAAGTTTGGTAAAGTTTCATTAAAATAGGACTTATAGAGTGTAAGTTATGATGAACCCAAATGAGTACCCTGAAACTGCCTAAAGGCAGAAAACATAACACTCTTAGAAATTCTACCAAATATTATACAATGATCCAATTTGTCTGAAATTTGACTATGTACTATATATATGTGTTGTTGTTAATTAGGAAGAAGAATCAGAGTAATTGGTCAATTATAGAAAAAGTTATAGGGTAAACAGCCCCATAAGGTCACACTGCCTCATAGGAAAAATCTTAACTATTGACATGAACAATGCATATTAATTTGTTTAAGCCACATTAAGTCTCCCTAATCATGAGTTAATCGATTATGTTTTCATATTAGGCTCGCAACATAGTGGAGACTCACAAGGAGCGGATAGACAATAAGTTAGGGGTCGGAATCAAAGGAGAACGGTGAGTCTAATTATCGATTGAATTCTTTAGTGCGAATGAATGTTGCTTGCTATGTAATTCATGTGATTGTCATGATTGGTCCTTGATAATGTAATGATGGATAATTTGTGACATTGTGGTACATATAAATGGTATACGTGTGGTATATTTGAGGTATATGTTTGGCAAATGTGATATATACACATGGTATATGTATAGTATATGCAAGGTATATGCTTGACATATGAGGTATATATGGAATATATGTATGTTGTATATGATAAAGATGAAATGGTTGATGAATGCTTAAATACAAGTGCATATGCATATGGGCTAAAAAGGCATTGTGACTAGTTAATCGATATTGTAAAGCAAAAGAAGAGGCCTATGGCCCAACAAATGTGCAAATGAAACAAATGATCAAGCTAGCTAGCAAATGCAAATGCAAATGTTCACATGGAAAATATTCACATGGAAACCCGGGGCAATGTCTGTTTAACTTAGTCACAACAAAATGAAATAAGCAAAGCATTTGCATACTTGAAAAGTAATGATTATATGTTTCAACTTTATTGATACTTATATGATACTGATGAATGGAATGGAATACATGGTATATATTGGAATTGTGATTTATTACTATGAGTTGTTTGGTACTTTAGAGCTCATTGGATGGTTATTCTCACTGAGCCGGAACTCATCAATTTGCATCATTTTTCAGGTAAAGAAAAGTGATAGCTCATTTTGAGTAGCGTATAAAAGACATGGAGCACAGGTCACTGGCCGAGCCTCATCACTCTCTCTCCTTGCATTCCACACGAGCATGAAAACATGTCATCTTTATTTTGGACTTATATGTTTGAATATGCATTGGCACTCTAGATTAGTTTTGAAATGTATAAATGGAAACAACCCGTAATCCTTTGGATGTAAAGTTTATGTTTTAATATATGTGATATGTCGTATTGTGGTTTTTAATGTTGACTTGCAAAGTCATTAGTTGATTTTACAGGATATGATATGAAAAAAACAATTTACTACCAATGTTATCAGGGTATTTTCTCTCTCCAACATGTAGTGTGTGATTATTTGATACAGAAATAGGTTATACTAAAATGCATAAGATGTGGTATGGGTAATTATTGACAGATTAACCAATGGATTTTGTTTATGGATTGCCTAGAACTCCACAGAAAAATGATGCAGTATGGGTAATTATTGACAGATTAACCAAGTCAGCACATTTTCTACCTATCAGATGGGGCTGTACACTTGAGAGTTTGGCCAAATTATATGTGAATGAGATAGTCAGATTGCATGGCATTCCAGTGTCCATTGTGTCTGATAGAGATCCACGGTTTACTTCACATTTTTGGGTGAGTTTACAGAATGCATTGGGAACAAAATTGAACTTTAGCACTGCATTCCACCCACAGACTGATGGACAATCAGAAAGGACTATACAGACATTGGAAGAAATGCTTAGGGCATGTTCTATGGAATTCAGAGGTGCTTGGGATGAATATATAGCATTGATTGAATTTGCTTACAACAACCAGTATCATAGCAGTATCCATATGGCACCATATGAAGCATTGTATGGCAGAAAGTGTCGAAGCCCTATCATTTGGGATGAAGAAGGAGCACGTGCATTAGAAGGGCCAGAGCTAGTGCAAGACACAGTGGATAAGATCAAGGTTATCAAGAACAAGCTAAAGGCAGCACAGGATAGGCAGAAAAGTTATGTTGATCAGCATAGAAGGGAGATGGAATATGAGTTGGGTGAAAAGGTATTTCTTCGTGTGTCTCCATGGAAAGGGATAATTCGATTTGGCAAAAAGGGTAAATTGAGCCCAAGGTATATAGGGCCATATGAAATTTTTGAGAATATTGGTCCACTGGCATATAGATTGGCGTTACCACCAGAGATGGCTCAGATACATAATGTGTTTCATGTGAGCATGCTTAGAAAATACAGGTCAGATCCTACACATGTACTTAAAGATCAAGCCATTGAGATTGCAGAGGACATGAGTTATGTTGAGGAACCAGTGCAAATCATTGGATACAAGACTAAACAGCTAAGAAATCGTGAAATACCTTTGGTTAAGGTATTATGGCGTAACCATTTACAAGAAGAGGCAACATGGGAAACAGAAGAAAATATGAAAAAGCAATATCCACACTTATTTTCAGGTATTAATTTTGAGGACGAAATTTTTAAAAGGAGGGGAGAATTGTAACATCCTTGACCTTCCCCATATGCATTTCATCGAACATAAGCATCTTGCATACAATTCAATTGAACACATGCATTTCATACGTATTTCTATAGGAACAAGTTCATGGCATGCACTAGCTATGTGTCCTAGTATTTGGCACTTGTATCGAGTCGCACATGTGTAATTATAACCTAAATGAGGATAACAAAGTATTAGAAATGAAATGAATAAGGTGTCTAAATTAAAGTAAGAAAAATGATTAGATTAAGATTAGTGAACATTTACATTGATAATTTAGTTAAATGGGGTCAAATGATTAAGCCGTATTATTGTGTGAATTTGTGGAATTATAAATCTATGTAAATTATAATAATAATATAGACAAAATAAATTGAAAATGACACAAAAGAGAAATAGAAGAGAAGAGAAAAGAGAAATGAGAAGAGAAAAGAGAAGAGAAGAAGAGAAAATGAGAAAATGAGAAAATGGGAAAATGACAAAAAACAAGTTGGCTTTATCTTCATATATCTTTCCCCATTTCTGCCTCCTCACTCCAGCCCGACTTCTTCTTCAATTTCCTCCATTTCAGACTTAAATTCTTCCTTGTTTCACCTAGTTTTTGAAGCTAATTGATCCCTTTCAAGGTTGTTCTTGGTAAGTAATCAATTCTTATTGCTATAGGGTTGATTTGAGTTGCTTAGGTTCAATATTAGGCACTGAATTGCACCCCGATTTTGATATTAATAGAAATTGATTCTGGAAATGTGTAAAACACAAAAGTTGTTCCTTTATATCTTATATTTGTGTATATGTAAACATTTTTTCAAGATTTTATGTATAGGGAGAGATATGCTCTTCGTACTGAAACTGGTCAGGGTGTAAACCCTAACCAAGTTAGCTACTGTGTGGTTTGATATCGAATATTTTAAAGCCCTTATTTGAAGTCTCTCAAAACATAAAAGTTGTAGATATATGTGTTTTTTATCCGTATACCAAATTTCAGGTTCATAGGTCTTTTAAATTGTGAGTTATGGTGAATGGAACCATGACTGTTCCATGGTTTGAACTGCTTACTGAGTGCTCTGGGCAGATCCAGTCCATTGGATGGATAATTTGAGCTTGTTCGAACTAAATTATGTAAATTCTCAAAAAATTAAAGTTATAGGTATATGTCTTAGCTAAATTGTGGTACTAATTTTAGATTAATTGGTTATCTATAGACTAAGTTATGGCCTTTGGAAGTCATACTGGTCCGGATGCCAATTCTATTCTGGAACTGTAATATGTTTGGTATAATTAGAAGCCCTTAGAGACATAATTGGTAAATGTTGTAAACATGAAACATGTTTCATATGAATCCATATAAGTGTCTGTAAATGTTCATTAAAATAAGACTTATAGAGTGTAAGTTATGATGAACCCAAATGAGTACCCTGAAACTGCCTAAAGGCAGAAAACAAGGCAGAAAAGATAACACTCTTAGAAATTCCACCAAATATTATACAATGATTCAATTGGTCTGAAATTTGAATATGTACTATATATATTTGTTTTTGTTAATTAGGAACAAGAATTAGAGTAATTGGTCAATTATAGAAAAAGTTATAGGCTAAACAGTCCCATAAGGTCACACTGCCTCATAGGAAAAATCTTAACTATTGACATGAACAATGCATATTAATTTGTTTAAGCCACATTAAGTCTCCCTAATCATGAGTTAATTGATTATGTTTTCATATTAGGCTCGCAACATAGTGGAGACCCACAAGGAGCGGATAGACAATAAGTTAGGGGTCATAATCAAAGTAGAACGGTGAGTCTAATTATCGATTGAATTCTTTAGTGCAAATGAATGTTGCTTGCTATGTAATTCATGTGATTGTCATGATTGGTCCTTGATAATGTAATGATGGATAATTTGTGACATTGTGGTACATATAAATGGTATACGTGTGGTATATTTGAGGTATATGTTTGGCAAATGTGATATATACACATGGTATATGTATAGTATATGCAAGGTATATGCTTGACATATGAGGTATATATGGAATATATGTATGTTGTATATGATAAAGATGAAATGGTTGATGAATGCTTAAATACAAGTGCATATCCATATGGGCTAAAAAGGCATTGTGACTAGTTAATCGATATTGTAAAGCAAAAGAAGAGGCCTATGGCCCAACAAATGTGCAAATGAAACAAATGATCAAGCTAGCTAGCTAGCAAATGCAAATGCAAATGTTCACATGGAAAATATTCACATGGAAACCTGGGGCAATGTCTGTTTAACTTAGTCATAACAAAATGAAATAAGCAAAGCATTTGCATACATGAAAAGTAATGATTATATGTTTCACCTTTATTGATACTTATATGATACTGATGAATGGAATGGAATACATGGTATATATTGGAATTGTGATTTATTACTATGAGTTGTTTGGTACTTTAGAGCTCATTGGATGGTTATTCTCACTGAGCCGCAACTCATCAATTTGCATCATTTTTTCAGGTAAAGAAAAGTGATAGCTCATTTTGAGTATCGTATAAAAGCCATGGAGCACAGGTCACTGGCCGAGCCTCATCACTCTCTCTCCTTGCATTCCACAAGGGCATGAAAATATGTCATCTGTATTTTGGACTTATATGTTTGAATATGCATTGGCACTCTAGATTAGTTTTGAAATGTATAAATGGAAATAACCAGTAATCCTTTGGATGTAAAGTTTATGTTTTAATATATGTGATATGTCGTATTGTGGTTTTTAATGTTGACTTGCAAAGTCATTGGTTGATTTTACAGGATATGATATGAAAAAAACAATTTACTACCAATATTATCAGGGTATTTTCTCTCTCCAACATGTAGTGTGTGATTATTTGATACAGAAATAGGTTATACTAAAATGCATAAGATGTGGTGTTACACTTGATCTTGTGAAAGGTAGTGTTCTTGATGATGTTGTAGGTACCATGGAAAGACTTGATCTTGAAAATGGAAAAGAAGAAAATGATCAAGAAGATTCACATCAAGATAATTCTCTACCTCAAGCTCAAGAAGAAAATAGGCAAGAGCTCCCAAAGGAATGGAGATTGACAAATGATCACCCCAAAGTGAAAATCATTGGTGATCCTTCTAGGGGAGTAAGTACTAGATCTCATTTCAAACATTTAGCTTATGACCTTGCTTTTATCTCTCAAATTGAGCCTAAAAATATTGATAAGGCTCTTAATGATGAAAGTTGGGTGATTGCAATGCAAGAGGAACTCAACCAATTTGAGAGAAGTAAGGTATGGACCTTAGTCCCTAGACCTAAGGATCATCAAATTATAGGTAGCAAATGGGTGTTTAGAAATAAACTAGATGAACAAGGTTTAATAACTAGGAATAAGGCTAGATTGGTTGTAAAAGGGTATAATCAGGAAGAAGAAATAGATTATGATGAGACCTATGCTCCTGTAGCTAGATTAGAAGCCATAAGAATACTTTTAGCATATGCATGCCACATGAATTTCAAACTCTTTCAAATGAATGTAAAAAGTGCTTTTTTAAATGGTTATATAGAAGAAGTTTATGTAGAACAACCACCAGGTTTTGAAAGCTATGATTTGCCTAATCATGTTTTTAAACTTTCAAAAGCTTTATATGGTTTGAAACAAGCCCCAAGAGCTTGGTGTGAAAGACTAATTTCTTTTCTTTTAGAAAATACCTTTACAAAAGGGAATGTTGACACTACATTATTCACTAAAAATCATAAGCATGATATTCTAATTGTTCAAATTTATGTTGATGATAACATATTTGGGTCAACTAATGAATTGCTTTGTCAAGAATTTGCTAAGTGTATGACTAGGGAATTCAAAATGGGCATGATGGGTGAGCTTAAATATTTTCTTGATCTACAAATAAAACAAGGTAATGAGGGCATATTCATCAACAAATCCAAATATGCCAAAGACTTACTTAAGAAATTTGGAATGGAAGGATGCAAGAATGCCAAGACTCCAATGAGCACATCAACAAAATTGGACAAGGATGAAAAGGGTAAGAGCATTAATGAAAAGCTCTATAGAGTTATGATCGGATCACTTTTATATCTTACTGCTTCTAGACCCAACATAATGTATAGTGTATGCTTATGTGCACACTTTCAATCATGTCCAAAAGAGTCTCATTTAAATGCAGTAAAAAGAATTCTAAAATATTTACATGGCTCATTGCATCTAGGTTTGTGGTATCCTAGAAATTCATCCTTTTACATTGTACGATATTCAGATGTTGATTATGCTTGTAGTCTTTTAGATAGAAAAAGTACTTCAGGTACTTGTCACTTTATTGAAGAGTGCTTAGTTTATTGGTTTAGGAAGACATAAGTTTCAGTTGCTCTTTCTATCGCTGAAGCGGAGTATGTAGCAGCAGGATGTTGTTGTACACAAATCCTTTGGATGAAACAACAACTTAAGGATTATGGTCAAAGTATGAACGATATACCTATTAGATGTGACAATACAAGTGCTATAAATCTATCTAAGAATCCCATTCAACATTCTAAAAGTAAGCATATTGACATTAGACACCATTTTATTAGAGATCATGTTCAATATGGAGATGTCTTCACTAAGTCACTAAGCTTGGTATGATTGATGGATTAACTTTGTGATTGCCAAATTGCCAAACCTTGATTGATAATTTTGTTTTGTTTTTTGTCTCATCTTACTAGATATAAGGTAGCTAATTTGATGGAAATATATGTTAGAAGGGATAGAATATGCTTTAGTCTTGTTTTAGACTTAATTTTATTTAATGAGAATTTTAGGCAATTTACGCCCATGACATATATTCACGACCGCGAACTAAATCTCCAAAAGAACCACTAGCTTTCACGACTTGCTTCACGATATGATTCACGGCTTAAGGTTGTGAAGACTATGTTTCATGACTACAACCTTTTTCATTCACCCCCGTGAAACCCTTAGTTCACGCCCGTGATGCTTTTTTAATGATTGTGGACATTTCCACCAAAAACTTACAGAAGCATTCACACTTTGTTTCACGCTTTGTTTCATGATCACAAGTAGTGAAGTTTAATACTTCACGCCCGTGACTCATTTTCACCATCGTGATAGTTCATCATTCATGCCCATGACCTTTAAATTTCATGATCGTGAACAATTTCATGTCTCGCTTCATGGGTAGAGCATCTCTTCAGCAAACCGTGAACACGACACTTCACGCCAGTGACTAAGTTTTTCACGCCCGTGAAGATGTCGGCTATAAAACATTTTTGCCGTTGTTTCTCCCATTCCAACTCTCCAACTTCTCTCAACTTCTCTCATTTATCACCATTGAATACCATTTTGAAGATTTCAGCCCCCTAGCCACTCATTCCATCTATAAATATCTTCAAAAACCACTTCCATCATCAGAAATCATATCACCTTAGGGTTTACTCAAAATTTCTATCAATTTCTCACTCTTCAAAAGTTTATTCTTTCAATCAACATGGAAACCGGTTCCTCCAAGGGTATAAGGAAGAATTCTCATGCTCCAAAAAGGTACACGAATTACTTTCTAAACATCATTCCGGAGCATTGCCATCTAAGATACTCAGTGCTCAAGAAAAGGCCACTCCTTTCCTCTAGATCATTTGAGTGGCAAACCGTTCGTACACTTGGCCTAGAGAACTTCAGGCCTATCATCTGAAGGAATTCGTTGATATCCATCAACCAACTCTGAGGGAGCCAACCGTAGAGTTTCTGAGCACTTTGCAAGTATCTCCTACTGGCACGATTAAGTTCCAAATCTGCAAGCATCCGAACACCCTCTCTGCCACAGAGTTTGGAGACTTGTTCAACCTTCCCTCTAATGGCATCCTGAATGACTGTGAAGTGGAGTTCTATGCTACTCAGGCATGGACTCACTTAGGTCTTGATTGTAGTTGGGACGTCAAAAAGATGAAGAACACCCACCTTCAATCCCCAGTGCATAAGTATTTGCATAGGTTTCTAACCTATAGCATCTTTGCCAGAGGAGACAACAATGGCACAATCAGGAAGTCAGAGCTCTTTCTTCTGGAGATGGCCCGAAGAGGCCTTACAGTGGCTTTATCTCGATGGTTTGCAAACCATCTTTTGTTAATTGCCACCATGCCCTCTGGAGACATTCTGATTGGTGGGTACGTTACTCATATCGCCTCAAAGCTCAGATACTTGAAGCTGGATGAACATCACTTCAACCTCATCCCAGGGCATCCTCGAGACCGACTAGACATTGAGTCCTTCATCAAGATGGGAGCGGCTATTCGTATAGTATTTGAGAACAACATTTACTACTGCTTCACCGACACCGCTAGTGAAATCATTTGGGAGGACAATGACTCGGATGACTTCAAAGCTGGGCTCCAAGGAATCCAACAGAGGAACAGAGCTCGAGTTGAGGTGGCACCTCCAGAGGTTGAGCAGGAAATGGGACAATCCTCTGCCTCCACACCAACCTTGGCTCAGCAAGTGGTTGATCTCTTGGCACCATGCTTTGAGAAATTGCAGGCTTCGATGGATGAGAGGTTAGAAAACCTCAAAGATTTCATGGAGTCTCGCATGGACAGACTCGAGGCAGAAGTTGCTTGCCTTAGAGATAGGATGTCTGTTGGGTTTTGAAGAATGAATCATATACATAAACGCAGCAAAAAATAAAATTTTTCAAAACCTAAAACAAAAGATCATACTTGTACCATTAAAACTAATTTATATAAATGTAAATGTTAAAAATTATACCTTGTAATTTTTATTTGTTCGTCAAATCTTCACTTTATTGGGTTGTAGCAAACCACAACAATCCATACTAGGATGTCTCTAATGATAATCCATGCAAAAAATGAAGAAGAAACTATAAAGAGGAAATGGTTTGAACAAATTCAAAGTGCTAGCTTTGAAAGTGTTCTTGAGAGAATTTTTGGTGTCTTAAAAATATTTTTTTTTCACAAAAATATTTTTATGTCTATTTTCTGCCATTTGATGTATTTTCAATTTGAATCAAATTCAAAAATAAGATGAAAAGTCAAAAATGGAAAAAATGGCAACTAATGAATAGTAATTGGCCATAATTGGCCTAATTATGGCCAATTACAGCCGTTGGCCAACGGATGGAAGCTGCAGGTGCGCTAGGCCTACTGCGGGTTACTGCTGGGCAGCCCAGTTGGCCTGCAAGGTGGGCCAGTAGCCTGCCTAGCCCGCGCGGGCCCGTGACACTCCCGAACGATTTTTTCATGCGATCTCATCGCGATCCATCCTAAAATAATTCTCTCATATTTTGGATCCTATCCAAGACCATTTTACTCATTCTCCATATCTTCAATGCGTGTGACCCATTAGGTTCCTGGTTATGTTGGCCACTTAAATTATCAATTAATTTAAGTAGGTCATGAGCGGTATCTAGCAACACATCATGACCCCCAATTGACCGGAAAGTCAGTAGTTAGACTACGAACCTTTCAATAGACAATTTCTGTGCAATTATTCTTTTCACCAATCTATACCCCACTTGGTTCAGAGTATGGACATGTGTCAACTCCCACTAGACTGACTACGTCATGTCTAGTCGAAGTAATGTTAGTTCTTGTACTTGAGGCTCATTACTCTATTAGATATGTTATTGAAGACTATCTTAATGACATTTCCACTCCGACCAGAGATTCCTGAGTAATGACCATGACAAGAGGCCATGGGTATACACTCCTTCTATTAAGTGTGGTGAATCCTTTATTGGTTATCCAATTACATTCGAATACCTCAAGCTGTATCCAATCACCACCCTATGAGCTACCTCTCTGAGGCAACAAGGAATAGTGTATAAATACATAATCAATATTCAAGATATCCTTGATTACCTCAAGTCTATGGATACTTGCACCATTGCTATGATGCGACTATCATTGACATTTGAATAGATTATCCATATGATTGTCTCATAGTTGGTCATCCAATGTACTTAGCTACACCTAGCAAGCATCCACATGTTAACTCTAAACATCTCATGTTTATAGATTATGAGATCTACTACTCGATCTAATCAAGGAGTGTAACATGTGCTAGTCTGTCTGGATTAACAATGTCCCGTCTCATTAATCCTATGACTAGGGATAATTTTGATACTAACATAATTACACATGATAAGAATCTCAATATCATGATCTCATCATGATTTCCTCCATGCTATGTTATGTATCAAGGACTTTATTAATTGATTTAAGATCACTTATCAATTCATATATCAAATGAACATCAAATTAATGAAAAAGCCTTTTATTAATCAAATAAATTTGTACAATAAGTGTTAAAGGTGATTGCCTTTAGAGCACTCCTCTAACAATGTCCGGCTAGATTTTATGTTAGATGTTATATTTTCTAGCTTGTTTGTTGTAGGAAACTCTAATTTCCTTTCAAATTTTTAATTAACTTTGTATTTGGTTTTCTTAAATTAATATATTTGATTTTGTTTTCCATTGTGTTTTATCTTTTTGATATTTTTTTTGTTGATGACAAAAGGGGGAGAACCTAGCAATATATTGTTTAAAGTTAAGTGCAATACTTAATTTGAATCAAAATGAATATGCAAGTATGCAAATGAGCTTTATACACCTTAAATATATCTTAATTATACTTTGCATATACCTTGATGCAAGTTACATGAATGAATATGCACTTGATATACTCTGAATATACCTTAAATAAACTTAACTTGCTTTAAAAAAAACTTTGGTATACATTAGATATACTTTGCATATAACTTGCATATACTTGAAACTAGGAAGTATATTTTGATGCTACACTTCATCATTCTTTACAATTCTTGCACTTCAGCATTCTTTATCCTAAGCATCTTTTGAGGGGGAGACTTCTCAAAAGCACATATTGCTAGATTATTTGTCACCATCAAAAAAAGGGAGATTATTGAACCTTGAGCGGTATTTCTGTCATTTTGATGCTAACAAATAAAATAGCAATAATGTATTTAACATACTTGTTTTTTTAAGTCTATTGAACATGGTACGGAATATGATAGCAAGAATGGGGAATGGAAGATTAATCTTAAAAAGATAAAATTGAAGAAATAGCATGTTCACGTCCGTGACCTTATGTGTCACACCCGTGATGAAGCTTAGTACCAACAATCCAACATTTAAAGTTCACGACCATGAAGAATGATAGCAATCATGAATGAACATTTTAGTCATGCACTTGAATAAATGTCACGCCCGTGAGAAGACATGACAAATTCTTCCAGAGAGCTTCACGACCAAAGTCACCACTTGGACCACGACTTGGAAGGATGTCACGCTCGTGAAGATAAAATGTCATGCCCGTGAACAAACACCTCAAAACCTTTCAGAATGCTTCACGACCAAGGTCACCACACAAGTCACGGCTTGGAAGAATAGTCACGATCGTGACACACATAGTCACGGTCGTGAAAGATGAAAGAGAAACATGTCAGGCGTGATTATAAGGGTTGGTGCAACGGCTAGTTCCATATTTAATGCATTCTAACGGCTATAATTTACTATGGAAGTATAAATGCAAGTCATTTATGCATCCAGAACAATAAGAGAACAAGGAGAACAAGAGAACAAGAGAATAGCTAATATTTTGAATCAAAATCTTGTTGTAAGCCATTTTGTGCATTTGATATTTTCAAACCAAACATTTATTCTCTGTGAAAATATTTTTGCTCATCATTTATTGAGCAATATAGATTTGTAAGTGTTTCTCTCTGTAATCATCTACTGAAGTGAGTTTTAGGTATTTCGGCGTTAAGAGTAGAACACTTGTTAGGGTTAGTTGTGTGAGCCTCTAAAAGGCAAAGAAAGGTTATTTGTGTGTGCCTTTAAAACACAAGGTAAAGGTTATTTGTGTGAGCCTTTAAAACACAAGGAATTGGTTATTATGTGATCCATCAAAACACAAGGGATTTATGGGTTACGTGTGATCCATTGTTAGAAACACCATAGTTGGGAGTGAGCTTGTAAAACTCCATTGTAACACTTAGTGTGTTAGTGAAACTCCCAATTGAGATTGGGGAGAGGAGTAGAGTTTGTTAACACCCGAACCTCTATAAAAATCCTTGTGTCATATTTTTCTATCCCTACTAAACTTAACTTTTCTTTCCACACATAAAAGTTAAATTTTTAATATCCAATTCAACCCCCCTTTTTGGTTAAATATCTGGGCAACAATATGTTTTAGGGTCAAATTGCAATTTACCAAAAATTTGAGGATTTATGAGATTAATTACTAATCAACATATTAATTTTGGGCACATTTTAATAGGTTGGCCGACTACTCACAGCTTGGAAGGATATTCACACCTGTGAAAGTGTAAATTCACGCCCATGATCAAACACTTCAAATTCTTCCAGAATGCTTCACGACAAGAGTCACGAATTGAGCCATGACTTGGAAGATCATTCAAAACCGTAACACACATATTCACGACCGTGAATGAGGAAAGAGAAACATGTCAGGCACGAAATTAAGAGTTGGTTCAACGGCTATTTTCGCATTAAATGCATCCAAACGACTATAATTCGCAAAGGAAGTATAAATGTAAGTCATTGATGAATCCTAAACAAGAAAACAACATTTACTTTCGAACAAAATCTTGTTATAGCCATTGTGCATTAATCACTTTCAACAAAGCTTTTATTCTCTGTTAAAATCTATTTGCTCATAAATTCTGAGCATTATAGGTCAGTGAGTGTTTTCATTGTAATCTACTCAAGTGAGTTTGGGTATATTGGGTTAAGAGTGAAACACTTATAAGGGTTATTTGTGTAAGCCATAAAACACAAGGAATTGGTTTATTGTGTTAGACATTAAAACACAAGTGAATTTATGGGTTAGGTGCTAGCCATTGATAAAAACACCATAGTTAGGAGTGAGCTTATAAAACTCCATTGTAACATTTAGTGTGTTAGTAAAACTCCCAATTGAGATTGGAGAGAGGAGTAGGGTTTGTTAATACCTGAACTTCTATTAATCTCTTGTGTGATTTCTCTTCATCCTTACTCTATTTAATTTTATTTCATACTTAAAGTTAAGAATTTTTTTTAATATCCAATTCAGTCTCCCTTCTTGGTTCATTATATGGGCAACAATTGGTATCAGAACTTAGTCTAACATCAAAGCCTAAAAAGTGCTAGCGAAGATCAAGAAAAGGCCAAAGAAGGATTCGAAAGTCTCAAGCCTTACTTTGCTGGAGCAAACTATGTTCATCGAAAGTTTCGGATGGAGACATATCTCGATAGTGAGGGAATTGAAGTCTGGGATAGCGTTCGGAAAGAATGGACACCACCAACTAGAAGAGGAGTTGATGGTGAAGAAGAACTTCTTTCAAGAGATTATTGGACAGAGCCTCAACATAGAGTAAATTTCAAAAACAAAAGGCAATGACAATTCTCGCAAGCTCACTATCCTTTGAAGAATGTGGTAGAATCCAACATTGTCCAATCACATAATGTATGTGGAAAACATTGGAAAATTATCATGAAGGAGCAAAGCAAGTTAAATCCAAGAAGATTCAACTTCTCACTTCAGAGTTTGAACTCTTCAAGATGAAATCCAATGAGACAATCACCGATATGATGAACTATCTTCTAGCCATTATAAATGACATGAGAAAGCTTAAAAACACTTGAACTTGGAAGATGTGAACAACAAAATTCTAAGAAGCCTTCCTCTCAAAGATTATGGTTCAAGAGTTTCTGGTATAGAAGAAGCCAATGAAGACATGAGCGTCATGAATACCGATATGCTTATTGGCAAACTTCTAACACATGTAATGGTAGTAAAGAGAGATAGAGAACTTGAAGCCGAGCCGGAAAAAAAGAAAGCCTCTAGCATTAAGAGTCTCTACTTCAAAATCTAAAGAAGAAGTTGAAGATGATGAAGAAAAGAGTGATGATTCAAATGAGGACATTGCAATGCTCCCAAGAAGAATAAAAAGAATAATTGAAAAGAGAATGGGAAACTCTAGAAACTTCAAGCAAAGAAATCTCAAACAATCCTCAAATGACTCTCAAAGGAATAAAGTGGAGGTAAAATGTTATGAGTGTGGGAAGAAGGGACATATCAAACTAGAATGTCCAAGGCTCAAGAAACATAAGAACAAATACCAAAACGACAATGGGGAGAAAGGTCATAAAGCTACATGGGATGACAAAAGCTCTTCAAGTGAAAACGATGACAAAGAAAGTGAAGAGGTCAACCTATGCTTCAAGGCTATAGAGGATCACGTCTCAGATAAGGTAGGATCATTTTACTCATACTCATTCAATAATGATATTAGTGATAATAATAGTGATAGTGAAGATGATGATGAGCAAAGTCTAATAGAAGTATTGAACCTAGAATTAGAAAAATATAGATATAAATTTAATACTTATAAAAATAACATTTCAAGTTTGAAAAACAAAATGGAAATTTTAGAAAAGGAAAATCTTGAGCTAAAATCTTCTAATGAATCTCTTCAAAAATCATTAGATGAGTACTCCTCAAGACCCTCAACTAAATCCTTGCATAAAAAGAACAATGTTTTGAAAACTGAAGTTGAGGAACTTTGAAACTCCATTTCAAAATTTTATAAAGGCAAAGAGAGTTTAGATACTTTCATAGTGTCTCAAAGACCACCTTTAATAAGACATGGTTTAGGATTTAAGGGAACATCATCTTCATCTCACAAGACCACTTTTTTTAAGTCAAGTAAACCCCACATCTACACATTAGAGGTAGCAGCCCCAAGGGCTAAGTGCAAAATATACCCTAAATCCTCTATATATAAAAGGAATGATCAAGGGTCGGTAAGCCTAAGAAGGAAACCTCAAATGGCCAATCATGCTTTTATGTATAAGAAGCATGCACCTAGGAAAGCACAAGTCATCATGCATGTGCATGTCACTGCTCACAAACTCTACCTAATGGGAAATGGTAGTTAAAAGCATGGTAAGACCGAAAAACATATTTAGAGCTAAACAATGTAATTATTGTATGAAATTTAGTCATATCAATAAACATTGTTGGATAAGAAAGACTCATTGGGAACCTTCATGTGCTAACTCCCAAGGACCTAAGCTCATTTGGGTACCTAAAAACAATACTTAAATTGTGATTTTGTAGGTATGCCTCAAGTCCACAATAAAAGAAAATGCTTGGCTAGTAGATAGTGGATGCTTAAGGCATATGACCGGAGACAAAGAACTATTCAATGACATTAAAAGTATAGATGGAGGTAAAGTAACATTTGGAAATAATGCTAAGGGTAAGGTAATTGGCATTGGCTCTATTGGTATTAATAATACTACTTTCATTGAAGATGTCTTACTTGTTGATGGTTTGAAACATAACTTGTTAAGTGGAAGTCAATTATGAGATAAGGGAAACCAAGTAATCTTTACTTCTAACGAATGTCTTGTAACCTCTTTTAATGGACAAGAGATATTTAAAGGAAGTAGAGATGTCAATACCTACATAATAGACTTACACAAAATATCTAACCTTTCCTTTAAGTGTCTTTGACTACTAGTGATGAATCATAGCTGTGGCATAGAAGGCTTGGTCATGCAAGCATGGATTTAATTCAAAGCCTCAACAAAGGAGAGCTAGTAAGGGGACTACCAAAAGTCAAATTTGAAAAAGACAAGACATGTGAACCTTCCCAAAGAGGAAAACAACACAAGTCCTCCTTCAAATCCAAAAATATTGTACAATGGAAAAACTTGATCTTGAAAATGAAAAAGGTGAAAATGATCAAGAAAATTCACATCAAGATGACTTTCTACCTCAAGCTCAAGAGGAAAACAAGCAAGAGCTCCCAAAGGAATGGAAAATGACAAAAGATCACTCCAAGGAGCAAATGATTGGTGATCCTACTACTAAGGGAGTAAGTACTAGATCTCATATCGAACCTTTAGATTCTTATCTTGCTTTTGTCTCTCAAATTGAGACTAAAAATATTGATGAGGTTCTTATTGATGAAAGTTAGGTGATTGCTATGCAAGAGGAACTCAAACAATTTGAGAGAAGTAAGGTATGGACCATAGTTCTTAGACCCAAGAAGCATCAAATCATTGGAAGCAAATGGGTATTTAGAAATAAACTAGATGAACAAGGTTCAATAACTAGGAATAAGGTTAGGTTAGTTGCAAAGGGATATAATCAAGAATAAGGAATAGATTATGATAAGACCTATGCTCCTGTAGCTAGATTAGAAGCCATAAGAATACTTTTAGCATATGCATGCCATATGAATTTCAAACTCTTTCAAATGGATGTCAAAAGTGCTTTCTTAAATGGTTTTATAGAAGAAGAAGTTTATGTAGAACAACCACCATGTTTTGAAAGCTATGACTTGCCAAATCATGTTTTTAAACTTTCAAAAGCTTTGTATGGTTTGAATCAAGCCCCAAGAGCTTGGTATGAAAGACTAAGTCCTTTTCTTTTAGAAAATAATTTTTCAAAGGGAAATATTAACACTACTTTGTTTATTAAAAACATAAGCATGATATTCTAATTGTTCAAATTTATATTAATGACATCATATATGGGTCTACTAATGAATTGCTTTGCTAAAAATTTGCTAAGTGTATGGCTAGGGAATTTGAAATGAGCATGATGGGTGAGCTTAAGTTCTTCCTTAGTCTACAAATAAAAAAAGCAATGAGGGCATATTCATAAAAAAATCCAAATATGCCAAAGACTTAATCAAGAAATTTGGAATGGAAGGATGCAAAAATGCCAAGACTCGAATGAGCACATCAACAAAATTGGACAAAGACGAAAAAGGTAAGAGCATTAATGAAAAGCTCTATAGAGGTATGATCGGATCACTCTTATATCTTAATGCCTCTAGGCCCGATATAATGTATAGTGTATGCTTATGTGCTCGATTTCAATCATGTCCTAAAGAATCACATTTGAATGGTGTGAAAAGAATCTTAAAATATTTACATGGCTCAATGCATCTAGGTTTATGGTATCCTAAAAATTAATCCTTTCAAATCATAGGATATTCAGATGCAGATTAAGCTAGAAGTCTCTTGGATAAAAAGAGTACTTCAAGCACTTATCACTTTATTAGTGAATGCTTAGTTTCTTGGTTGAGCAAGAAACAAGTTTCAGTTGCTCTTTCTACCACTGAAGCAAAGTATATGGTAGCAGGATGTTGTTGTACTCAAATCCTATGGATGAAACAACAACTTAAGGATTATGGTCATAGTTTGGATCATATACCTATCATATGTGACAATATAAGTGCCATAAACCTATCTAAAAATCCCATTCAACACTCTAAAAGTAAGCATATTGACATAAGACATCATTTTCTTAGAGATCATGTTCAATATGGAGATGTTGTATTGGAATTTATCAATACAGACAATCAATTGGTAGATATATTCACTAAGTCTCTTAATGAAGAAGGATTTAACTTCATAAGAAGAGAACTTGGTATGATTGATGGATTAACCTTATCTTAAGTATGATTGTCAAATTTGCCGAACCTTGAATGTTAATTTCTTTCATATATTATCTTTTATTGTCTAGTCTTTTAAGGTATGAAGTGGCTAACTTGATGGAAATATATGTTATAAGGGATAGAAGCACCTTAGAAATCTTTTAGTCTTGTTTTAGACTTAGTTTTATTTATTGAAGATTTAAGGTAATTCATGCTCGTGACATATATTCACGCCCGTGATCATAATCACCAAAAGCTCTAGTAGCTTTCACGCCTTGCTTCATGACATACTTCACGGTTGAAGGTAGTGAAGACTATCTTTCACTCCCATGAAACTGTTTGTTCACGACCGTGACACTTCTTCACGACTGTGAACTTTAACACCAAATAATTACAGAACCGTTCATGCTTTGTTTCAAACATTGTCTCACGGTCACAAGTGGTGAAGATTGTACTTGACGACTGTGAATACTTTTGTCACCACTGTGAAATTCACAAGTAACCCCTGTGACTATTAAATGTCATGACCGTGAATCATTTCATATCCTTCATCATGGCTAGAGCGCCTCTTCAACAAACTGTGACCACAACATTTCACGCCCATGAGTTATTATTCCCAACCGTGACTATGTTGGCTATAAAACAGTTTTTTGCCATTTTATCTCATTTCAAACTCTACAAATTCTCTTATTTAACACCCTCATTCAATACTTCTCACAGATTTCGGCCCCCTCATAGCTCATTTCCATCTATAAAAACCTTCAAAACTCCTTTCTTTCTTCAAAAATCACAACATCACAAGGTTATCCTCAAAATCCCTATTAGAAAATCACTCTCCTAAAACCTGTTCTCAACTCATCAATGGAACCCGGCTTGTAAAATCCGTTAATTTAGACACCGAGTCGCACGTGTCGCGAAATTGACGTGTTTGACCGATCGGAGTCTAAATTCGGATTTTTACGAAAAATTGATCAAATAATGACTAAATTAAATGATATATGCCCAATTAAGTGTTTATAAAGTTCAAAGAGGTTGATTTATAGTAAAGGACTAAATTGCAAATTTTGATAAGTTTTGGGATCAAATTGTAATTTACCAAAAATTGGAGAATTAATGAGATTAATTGCTAATTAACATAGTAAATTTGGACAATTAAAATTTGGGTTGGCCGGCCATAGCATTAAAGAAAGAGGATTAATGTTGATTGAGTATAAATATTAAGAAATGGTCAAAATGGTGGGTCCCACATGAAGACTTTTGGGTACCCTATTTAATGCTTTCTTTTCTTTTTCTTCTTCTCTACATTTTTTGCCTTCTTCTCTCTCTTTTCTACCAGTCACGCCAGTCCCATTCCTCCATAGCCAAACCAGAAATTTAGAGAGAGAAAGGAAGAGAAGAGAGGGGAAAGATCAAGACAAGTGATCTTCATGATCCATAACTCCTAAGGAAGCTGGAAAGAGCAAGAAAGAGGAAGAAAAATCAAGTTTGGTAGAGAGAGAAAATCTCGAAAGTTGTGATTTAGTGAAGAAAAAAGAGGTAAGAAGTGATTCTTCTTCTTCTTCATCTTTTCTTAAAGAAGTTTGAATTTTGAGCTCATCCAAGACTCATATGGAAAAAGAGAGAAATTAGGGTTTTGAGAGAGAAAAAGAGAGTTGAGGGTCTTGAGAAAATCTTATGATAATAGTGATTTATGATGTTGTAGGAGTTCCAAGTGACAAGGAACAAACGCTAAAGAGCAAAGGAAAAGAGAAAGCTACCTAGAAGAGTGAAGGAGAAAGATTAAGGTTTGTGCATAACTTAAGGCAATAGCCTATCTTTTCTTGAAATAATGCATGTTGAACATGATTTTTCAAGAATGATGATTATGGCATGAAACCATAGGTTTAGACATGTATGAATGAGATTCTTGTAAGACATTGAATTAATGATGCATGTTAGAAAATCTTGTATGATAAAGACATTTACATGTATTAGAAAGTAATAAGTTGAGTAAAGAACCTTAGAAATGCATGAAATAGAATTTGGTATGATTTAGATGATATTAGAATGAATGAGAAGTGAATATGCAGATTTCCTGCTGAAAGTCATGGGCGTGACTATCTAGTCACGGGCATGAACTTGAGGGTTCACGGTTGTGACTTCTGTGTGGAAATGGTACTATTCATTCCAGAAGTGTTCACAGTTAGAAATCACGGGCACGAATGAGCATTCACCACCGTGAATGCTTTGGGGCGATTCATTCCAGTAGCATTCACGGCTTGGGATTACGGGCGTGAATTAGTAATCACGGCCGTGAATGCTCTGTATTATTAATTATGAATGTGGTTATCAAATGAAGAATTCAGGTAAATAAATGAAAGTCATTGTCTATCCAGGGAAATAAGAATGATTATATATATAAATATTGCTGTGAGAACATGTTATGTTGTGATATAGAAAAATGAATGTTGACACGGATGATATATGAAATATGATATGGATGAAATACGTGAACTGATACGGATGATAAACATGAGAATATTGATGTATCTAGTTAAATAAATGAAAAAGATGATATCCAGTATGTATGAACATGATAAGATGTTTGCAAAACAAGAGAATTGAGAATATTGATGTGTCAAAATTGAGAATGATGATGATGTGATGTATAATATGAGGATGATGAAATGGATGTCAAATAAAAATTAAATAATGATATATGATTGATTTGAAAATGAAGAAGTCCTTTACTCTACCTGTGGACTAGAAACAGGATACATGACATGTCATTAAAGGGGCAAACGATACCATACTATTCCTCGATCAATGTGGCTTAAGCTTAAGCTCGGAGAGCGCTATTGGTATGAGATGCTCGGTAAATATGGCTTAAGCTAGGAGAGCGCCATTGACTAGAGAAGCTCTGATGAGCACATATAAATTGAGGACAAGGTGGCTTAAGCTCGAAGAGCGCCCTTAGTCCGGTTATTCATCCATGATGAAATTATACTCAATCAATGTGGCTTAAGCTCGGAGAGCGCCATTGATTTGATAAGCTCTTTTGAGGTAGATAGTGGATAGGGTGGCTATAGCTCAAGGAGCACTCCTGATCCATAACCCGTATCCAGTCAGTCCAATTTTAGAGTGATGTGGGCAAGATAATGAAGATATGTCGGAAAATAAGAAAAGAAAAGATAAAGAAAATGATGATGATATGAGATTGAGATATACCAATAAAGAGATTAACAGAGTAACTTACCATCAAAGATAAATGAAAATAACATTGTATATGTGAGCATGATATTTATACTTGTATAAAATAGGAACATGTTGATAGAAATAGCATGCAAACATTTTGATGCATAAAATGATACATGTTAATGCTTGTTGCATGATATAGTATATTGTTTTATTTATATGCACCATTAAGCTTAGAGCTTAGCGTGAGAGTTTCCTTCCGTGCAGATATAGAAAGGTAGCTAAAGGTGGTAGATAAAGCAAGCGGTGATCCTATTCAAATTAAAGCAGCCGATCTCGAAATAGTGGGTCATAAACTTTTGAACTCTGTATTTTGTTTTTCCGCATTATATATATTCTTATAAGTTGTAAATTAGTTTTCAAAGTTTGTTAAATAGTAAATTGGTATTTATAAATACTATGTTATGTAAATAAAATGTACATTATTTATTAAATAAATATATATATATATATATATATAGCGATTTAAAGAAGTAAAAAAGACAGGCAGTAGCGCCCCTGCATCCGAGCACGTGCGGTTTGGGTGAGGGGGTGTTACATGGCTCATCACAAGGCACAAGGAAGAAATCCTATGCTCTGAGATGCTACACGGACTACCTTCTCAACATCATTCCGGAGCATTGTCATCCGAGAAATGCTATTCTTAAGAAAAGGCCCTTTCTTTCATCACGTTCCTTTGAGTGGAATGTTGTCAGGACCCTCGATCTCGAGACAAGCATGACAGAACAACTACAAGTTTGTCATCTCAAGGAGTTTGTGGATATTCATCAACCAATGCTAAGGGAACCAACTCTCGAGTTCCTTAGCACTTTACAAGTCTCTCCCACCGGAACAATCAAATTCCAACTTTGCAAGCATTCGAACACTCTCACAGTAGCGGAGTTTGGTGCAATCTTCAAACTTCCCTCAGATGGTATCCTCAGTGAGAGTGAGGTAGAATTTTATGCCAATCTGGCATGGACTCATTTTGGATTATATTATAGCTAGGACGTGAAGAAGACTAAAAGCACCCATCTTCGGTCTACAGTGCATAAATATTTACATAGGTTTTTGACCTATAGTATCTTTGCAAGGGGTGATAGCAATGGTGCAATCCATAAATCCGAGCTTTTCCTCCTGGAGATGGCACGGAGAGGTATAACAGTGGCCCAATCTCGATGGTTTACAAATCATCTTCTCTCAATTGCAATATGTGACTCACCTTGCAATTGAGCTCGGGTATCTAAAGCTCGATGAGCACAATTTCAACCTCATTCCAGCACATCCTTGAGACCGGCTAGATGTTGAGTCTTTTATAAAAATGGGAGCATCGGTTCAAATAATTCATGAGAATAATATCTATTACCGCTTCATCACTCCAGCTAGTGAAATTGTTTGTGAAGATCAGGATTCTGATGAATTTAAAGCTAGCCTCCAAGGAATCCAATAAAGAAAATGAGTTCGAGTCAAGACAGCGACCCCAGAGGTTAAGCAAGGGGTTGGTCAATCCTTAGCCTCTACATCTAACTTGGCACAGCAGGTGGCTGATCTTTTAGCACCTCGCTTTGACCTATTGTAGGCTTCCATTGATGAGAGGTTGGAAAACCTCAAAGATTTCATGGAGTCTCACATGGATAGCCTCGAAGTGGAAGTAGCACGCCTTAGAAATGGATTGTCCTGTTCCAAACCTAGTTAGATTTCTAGTTTTTTCTTTCATTTTGTTTACTAGTTTTTAGTATTGTGAGTGTAGGATTTTAATTTACTTTTCCAAACTTTGAACTTCCTCTTTTTGGTATTAATATAATTACATCAATTTTGCTTTATGGTTTATTTTTTTTTGATGTAAAAAGGGGGAGAACCTAACAATATATGAATATGCAAATATAGGAATGCAAATGTGTTGATATACTTTGAATATACTTTGCATATACTTAACTAGTTAAAAGCAAACAATTTGATATACTTCGAATATACTTTGCATATACTTAACTAGTTAAAACAAACAATTCGATATACTTTGAATATACTTTGCATATACCTAACTAGCAAGCAAATATCCATGCTATACGTTGTTCAGTTCTTGCACTCTAGATTACTTGTCACCATCAAAAAGGGGAAATTGTTGAACTTTTAGGGGTATTTCCGTCATTTTGATGCTAACAAATAAAATAGCAATAATGTATTTAACAATGCTTGTGTTCTAAGTTTGTTAAATAGGGTTTGGAATATGATGCAAGAATGAAAGATAATCTTTGAAGGTCAAAATAAGAAAAAATTGCATGTTCATGCCCGTGACTAATTATGTCACGCCTGTCATATAGCTTAGCGCTAACTCTCCAACATTTAAAGTTTACAGCCATGAAGGATTATACCAACCGTCAATGATCAAATCGGTCACACCCGTAAAAGGTAGTCATGCCCATGAGATAACATGTCAAATTCTTCTAGAGAGCTTCACGACCAGAGTCACAACTTGGACCACAGCTTGGAAGGATATTCACGCCCGTGAAAGTATAAAGTCACGCCTGTGATCAAAACTTCAAATTCTTCCAGAATGCTTCATGGTCATGACTTGGAAGAACATTCACGACCGTGACACACATATTCACGACTGTGAATGAGGAAAGAGAAACATGTCAGGCACGAAATTAAGAGTTGGTTCAATGGCTATTTTTGCATTAAATGCATCCAAACGACTATAATTCACAAAGTATAAATGCAAGTCATTTATGAATCCTAAACAAGAGAACAACAATTACTTTCAAATCAAAATCTTGTTGTAGCGATTGTGCATTAATTACTTTCAACAAAACTTTTATTTTCTGTAAAAATCTATTTCCTCATAAATTTTTACCATTATAGGTTGTTGAGTGTTTTCACTGTAATCTTATTACTCAAGTGAGTTTGGGTATATTGGGTTAAAAGTGAAACACTTATAAGGGTTATTTGTGTAAGCCATAAAACACAAGGAATTGCGCCAAGTGCATGTATACACTTGTCATTACCGGCTTTTATATTTGGCACCAAGTGTCTTAAATCCAATGATTGGCATGTTAAACTAATCTCTATTCTAGTTCTAGATTAGGTGTCTTTGGATTTAACTATTTTTATATTTATTCACAACATTTTCAAAAATAATAGTTATGTTTAATTTTTACATATATGTTTATTTATTTTTATTTTTTGTTTCCATTGTTATTGCATTAGAACCTCACACATAAATAATTTATTAAACATTTATAATTATAATTTAAGTCAAAATTCACATTAATTACTATATATATTCATGATACTACATGCAAAAGCCCAATAAATCACATTTTTGTCTATGACAGATTTCGGCCCTAATTTTGGACCTATTTTTTAGCCCGTTTATAATTTGAATTTAAAGTTATGTCTTTTAATATTTTTTAGATTAATATATCAGCTTTGAGATGCATTAAAAATCATTCAAATCCAAGTTTTCTATCAAAAGTTATAGCCCTTTTAGTGAAGAGCATTCCATTAGTCTTACCCCATATTTTCTGGGTACCTACAGGTCCATAATTTCATGTCCAATTTATAGCATTAATTATAATAATCAATTCTTAATCACAATTAACATACTAATAACCCCAAATTACCAACCTCAATGTTAATTAGCCTCAAAATGAAAGTAAAGAGGATAACAAAAGTGAGAAGATGAATAATTTAACCTCACCTTTGTAGATCTTCAAGATGGCCAAAATCTTTCCTTCTCTTTTTCTTTTCTTTTCTTCCTTCCTCTTCCTTTGTTTGGCTCACTTTGCTTCACTTTCTTGTTGATCTTGACTTAATCCATCTTTTCTATTTTAAATCTTAGCTTTAATTGAAGGAAAAAAAGAAGGGGAAGATGTATGTCACGACTAAGAGAAGAAAAATGAGAGAGATTTTTGTTTGTTTAAGATGAGGAAGAATAAAGGAAAAAAGTGACCTTTGACTTTTATAATAGAATTAGTTGGTGGTTAGGATTAATTAGATAACCTCATCTCTCATTGGTCCATTAATTTAAATCACTCTTACTTTATTTTAATCCAAACAATATTCATTTCATTAGATATAGAATATTCTATTTTTATTCCTTCTTAAAATATATGTCAAAAACACTACAAATTCAAATTCCCTTCAGCGAAAAATTATTATTTTCTAAATTTTAGCTCTGAACCTCAAAATTCTCAATTAATAATAGCCAAAATATTTTTCTCATATTTTATTATCATTTTAAATTTTTTTCTTTCATGTTCGAATTTAGAGCCCCATTGGTTCAGCGTGCTAGAATTTGGGCACCTGTGAACGTGGCCTAAATTATTAGGCATTACATACAACAACCTAGCAATGTGAAAATTTGAAGAATAAATTAAGAAATTTCAAGGTATAATTTTTTACCTCTATATTTTGATAAATTAGTCTTAATGGCACAAGCAAGATTCTTGTTTTGTGTTTTGAAATTTTTATTTCTCCATTTCATTTTATGAATGTGATTCATCTTCAAAACCCAACATACATGTCTTGAAAGATATATCTGATCAGGGTAATGACTCTCATAGACAAGAACTAATATCATTTGGACTAGATGTGATGTAGTCAATCTAGTGGGGGTTGACATACAGACCATGCTCTGAACCAAATGAGGTATAGTTTGGTGAAAGGACGTATTCCACAGTAATTGTCTATGGAAGGTTTTACAGTCAGACCCTGACTTTCTAGTCAATTGGGGGTCATGATTTGTTCATAGATACTGCTCATGATTTATTCGAAATCATGTGTTGATTTGAGCTGCCAACATAATCGAGAGTCTAATGGATCACACGTATAGAAGGAATGAAGAAAATGTGAAATGGGCCTTAGATTGGATCCAAGGAATGAGAAGGAAATGATTTGGCCATGGACTAGGTGTCACAGCCATGGAAAAGGGTAGTCACGACCGTGACACTACTATTCACAGCCGTGTATGCTTTTGTGATTTTAGGGTTTCTATTTCGAATGGAATTTCTTTGCATAGGAAACTTATGTC